>CM076609.1:10708971-10925766 GCA_038502775.1 Hippodamia convergens | reverse complement strand
GATCTGTCCGAGCATTTCTATCGAAAAAATTTATTTCGTCTGTAATATCGTCTGTTTCGTTTTCAAATGGCCACCCTTTATTTCGAGAACTAATGCATAAAATGAAAAAACAATTACTGTGCTGAAATCAATATAAAAATACCTTTCAAATGAGGTATCACTCACCCATCTTCCCTATTCAAAAATTTGGGGGTAGTAGCAAGGGTTGAAGCGCTATGCGTCCGTAACCTACATCTTAAGTTGTCCCCTCGAAACAGAAATCGACCTGTCCGAGCATTTCTATCGAAAAATTTATTTCGTCTGTAATCTCGTCTGTTTCGTTTTCAAATGGCCACCCCGTATAAAACTATCTATACTGTAAAATTCGTTACTTCAAAAAAATTAACGTCTGGGGTCCCTGGGATCTTAGACTTTTATATTGTATTCCTACACAGCATTGATGAAGCCACGAATAAATGAATTTGTCAGATAAATATTTTGTACATTGATAAAATTGTGTCTATCGTGCAAAAAAACGCTATAAGTATCTCGAACGTTAAGGACTACCGATCTCAGACAATAATTGGAGTGTCTTCGATCGGTAATATGCCCTTACCGTTCTCTATACTTAAATATACTATATGGTATGCTTCCCATAAAGTGTTAGCATATTTTCATTACTTGACCAAATGATCAGAACTATCAATGACATCTTTCACAAGCCGGTGTTCATCGAATACCCTGCGACTGCGGCAAAGTCTACATTGGAACATTCGACTAACTTCTATTACACCATATTCCTTCTCCATTCAAGGTCCTCGGCCGATTCGGATTCTCCGAGTGCAACCTCATGATCAACCCTCAGCTCGGCGGCATAAAAAAGCTCCCCCCAATGCCCGAAGTCGCAGAATTCAACGACATATCGGCCAACGAGCTGCGCAACGCCATCTCCAGCATCACGATCGACGGGAACAACATCTTCATCTCCGACGGCTTCGACAGCGTCGGTACCTCCAGGAAGAAAAGGCTGGGCAGGCCTCCTGGTAGCAAGAACAAGAAGAGCATGGTCGGGGATGGACTTAGGGGGGCCATCAACCAGGACTTCCAGGACGATCCTGAGCTGAGCGAAGAGCTGCAGCAGTTCGCCATGAATTTGAGTACGCCGTAGGTGGGGTTTGAAGGGTTTGAAGCGACGTTCCATTCGTGTTTCCATATTTTTAACTGTACTTCTTAGTATTTCATAAGAAATATATTTGGTGAAGCTGATTGTTGATTTATTTTTCGTCGAGGGTGTTTGGGAAACTAATCCATATTATGGCGGTATTCTGCTTTCATCTGTAAGCAACTCTGTAACTTTTCATAAGATTTACAGGAAAATTACGATTCTCGACGCTTCCTATGAATCTGTAGCTTACAGGAAACATATCGAAACGTATATTGTGAGGTTATGTTGAATGGTTTATTTTTGTCACAGCATATACACTGCGCAAAAAATTAACGTACATTATGGAAATCTCAAATTTATTCTACAACTGAAGATGTTCTCGATGATAATTATTTTTATCAGAATTATGCATGCATATGTTATCCACTCTCAACGTTTTTCTTCAATACAGATGTTTTTTCCACCAGCAGGAATAAAAAAAGATGATATCAGATTTTGAATGTATTGGCTCCATTCTAAAATCAGTTGTTCTCGATCAATTATAGTGGTCAATAAATTTTCTTTCGTTTGATTTTCTACACTCGACCCAAGAGGAATGTGCCCAAGCGGTAGTGTTTGGAGTTTCCCATACAAGTGTGTCCAGAATGTTGCAGGGATACAGGTATGAATGTCCGAAGACCAGGACAGGGTAGACCACGGGTAACAAATGCCATTCAAGAACGTTACTTGAGAGTTTCTTCTTTGAGACAACGGTTTGCAACCGCTCGCCTCCTTCGAAATCAGCTTGAGCAAACTCGTGGGGTGCAAATATGATTTAAGGCCTCGTGTCGCGGCAAGAGGCCCAGCTCTTACCCCAGCCATCGAAGGGCGCGTTTGGATTTTGCGACAGAGCGTATCCATTGGGAAGAGTTCTCTTCACAGATAAGTCTAGATTCTGCCTCTACCATTGTGATCGACGTTCCCTTGTATACAGACGTCCACATGAAAGGTATGCTCAGGGCAATTTCCTGAATACTACTGGTTTCGGGGGAGGATCGATTATGGTATGGGGTGGAAATTCTGACTGCTCGCACAGACCTAGTGGTCGTTGATAATGGAGCAAGAATGCTGATAAGTATATAAGGAACATTCTTGAAGAGCATATAGTGCCATTTGTCCATATATTGGTGAAAATTTCATTTTTATGCATCGTTCAGGAGTACCTTGAAGAGGTTGAAGTCTTTCGAATGGAATGGCCAGCAGAAAGTCCAGATCTCAATCCGATTGAGCAGGTTTGGGACAACCTCAATAGAAGGCTGAGAAGTTCAGAAAATCATCCAGCTACTCTTAATGACTTAGGAATCCAACTCGGAGAAATTTGGGAAGGATTAGATCAGAACATTTTAAGATCACTCATTTTGAGTATGAACCGTCGTTGCCGAGTTGTAATTAACGCAAGGGTGGAAATACCAAGTATTAAATCACCTATCAGCATTTCAGTATTTTGAAAATTGTTCATTTCTCTTCTTTCACATAAGATTCGGTGAAATCCTGAATTTTTCTTCCATCTAATGTGTCTTGTTTCGTTCAGAACCTTCCCGAGAGAACATAAAAAATAAGTTATAAAATCAACGTAGAGTTAACTTTCATTAAAATTGAGATTTTCAGAATGGGCGTTAATTTTTTGCGCAGTGTAGTTCTTTCAAAAACTGTATGGCAAACCGTTTCTTTCGATGAATAGTACTTTCAGCAAGGAAGCGTCTGGATCAGTGTCGGCTAAAGGGTAAAATTACCATAATGATGAACGGCGATCATTCTTCTTGTGTACTTCGAATTCTTCTTCGTTGCCTCATCTAGCATCGTCCCTGAATATCACCAGAAAGTGGGGAATAGAGCCCCCTCTTTGGCTCTTCGTGAGGAGCATATTGAGCGAGCCGACTTTCAGTGATAGGTAAATATTTGTTAGTGAGTTGGTTGACGGTAAAAAAGTCGGTCATGATGAGGAGTGAATTTTTTTTAGTGGTATTTGCTTTGGCAGGTGAGTCTGATTTTTTTTCTGTACTTGATCTATCAAAAATTTCTCAGTCGAAATTTATAAGGTTCTAAACAACAGCCAAAATGAAAAAAAATTATTGGTTTCTTCAAGCTACGAAGAAAACATATCAGACAATTCAAAATGTTAAGATTTGATACAGACAAAAATACAATTGACACACAACATTTTTCTATGAACTATTAAAAAATTTAAAAAAAAATTCAATATTAAAAAAATATATGATTGAATTCGCTCAAATCTTTAAAATGTTCAGCTGCATCTGGTAAAAAGCCGTATTGAGTTCTATGAAATCTTATGTGGTAAATTTCCTTGCGTTATAAATATGATTGTAAAGTTTTTTGCATATTTTTTGTTCATTATATATTGTATTATTTTTCATCATTTTGTCAATTGCATAAGGTTGTAACGGCATAGTAAACTCTGTTGTTTCTTAGTTTGCCATTTCATGTGCAAACAGTTGACTTCTTCATATAGTTTAAAAATACGTCGGTGGCATGATTGACTATGGCCACCAATGCCGATGTGAAGTTCATGTGAAAATATTTGCTAAATTCCTCTTCCAATTCAAACACGTTCTGATCAATTTTTTCGAGAATATCTGAAAAATTTTCTCTTAGCCCAATCAACAAACGAAACTTCTTATGGTTGAGTGCAGTTTTCAGTTCTTGAGTCAACAATATCTTATTGGGATTTGAAAACAATTTTTCTTCCAGTACCTTCGCCAATTTCAGAGATAGTCCTATGAAGTTTTTTTCCCAAATTTGACATATTATAGATTCCAATTTAGAGTTTCCATCAAGTGACAAGTCAATTTCGATTTGAAATCAATAGGTTCTTCTGCTCCAGGACTATTTTTGGTTGAATCACTTGTTGTTTGAGAAAATTTTGGAAATGAACTTTGGTTTAGTATCATAATGATTAAGTATCATTAGATTTTGGTGAATTACTTAATTTTCAGTTTTTTTTTGGGTTTTTCCTAGTTGTAATAAAAGTTCATAAGGATTCGATTAACGGATATAATGACAATATTGTGAAGTGGAGATTAAAAAGCTCAAAAAAATTTTGCATGACGATGTTTATAGGGCATTTCTTTTTGAAATTACTCGAGGAATCCCTCATTTAATTTGAATCTCCAAATTAGGAAATTTACAGATATCTGTCTCTGCATTTTTCTGAAATTTTTTAAGGTTCCTCTCCCAGTCTTTGGTAAAACGAATAAGGAAAATTTGTAAATAATAGAAAAATAATAATTTGTCAGGGATCCGGAGCCAAACCATTTCAAAAAATTCTCGCCTGACAATGAAACAAGAAATAGCACTTCGAACTATCCAACTTTTTAACGTTTCTGAGTTTATACCAATCCTTCATCAGACAGCTTCTTAAATTAATGAACTTCTTCGGAATCGTAAAAATTGTTTGATTTATCAATTGACTCATAAACTTGTATATTTATTCTTATGATCAGGAACATACATAATAAAAAAAAAACAAAAATAGCTCAGGTTTGTTCAAGAACATAGAATTCTGTGAATATGATGAAAAATAATATGAAAATCTCAGGATCTGGGATTCCCTTTTTTTTCAACATGAAGAAAGTCTGCGTATTATTTATCATTATTATTATGTAGGTATCATAAAAACATTTCATGGTGCAGCTTATTTGGTTTCATACACACCAGAAATCAGAAATTAAAAAAAAAAAGTTTAAGAAAAAATGAGGACAATTTTTTTTAAATTTTTGTTATTTCCTCCACCAGCATTTCGTTGTTGAATGGAAATCACCCTCTTCAAACAGCCATTGACAGACTTTCTGGATCGCTTCACGAACGTCCTTTCAACATGATGAGAAATTCTGCACACTTTCACTCGAACAAACTATTGTGTTATACAATTGCAAATAAACACTTTCATCTTTCGGTCTGAAGCATCGATTTGTCTGCAAATAGAACGTCGGATCAGGTTTCTTCACATATTCTTTTGAATTATTACAATACGAAGATGATGAATAAACTTCCAAGAAAGTTCTGTATGAAAGCACGGAATCTCAGAATCTAGATCATTGATCAGGAACATGATACCTATGTTGGTAAGAAAGTTCGGATTCTACCAGGCGTGTCCAATAAGTAAGTGTACTCAATTTTCTAGGCTACGAAAAAATGTATAAAAAAAATTAGGTGTAACATCAATACTTAAAATTGTGGTATTTTGTTACAAAGTCACTATTTAAATTCAGTTTGCAGCCCACAAAAATGCAAAAAACACCTGCACCACAAAAATTGTTGAAAATGATTTTTTGTAACTGCAAAAAAGATGCAATGAATGGGTCATGCATTTGTAGAAAAGTCTTTTTTGTAACTCTACATGTGGGGAATCTGCAAGTATTAACTGCCAAAAACAGTTGTCCAATCTTTGGCAAAGATGAAAAAATAATTGACAGTGGCGACAGCCACTCAGAATCAGATGAATTTTTCGACACAAAAAGTATTAATTTCACGAAAATAAAGTGATGAATAAATAAAATGTTTAAATGATATTTCATTTTGTTATTTTGAACAGATAGGGGTTGCTTTTAGGGGTTGAAAAATATAAATAACCAAACTAACATTGATCCAAAATACTGTTATAAAATTGATTGAAATTAATCAATTATATTAATAAAGACCCATTATTACACATTTTATGCTGAAAGGGGGTGGTTTATACGTTCTTGAAGTATATGAAGACCTTCATAAAACGCTACTGAGGCCCAAAAATTACTTTGATTCACGTTAGAACAAGTTTCTTTCAATTTCGGATAAAGGGGTTGTTTTTCACCACTTCAAAATAATAAACATAAATCGGCTTAGGGTAATAGTAGGAGACAAGTATAGCTTATATCCAAAATTTCATGAATATCGAAGCATCTTGATAGAATTCGGAGGTAATGCCTAATTTTCGCCCTCATTGACTGGACTAATTGTACAGGACAATTTTATGTCCACTTTCAAGGTATTATACCATCATAGTTTATTATAAAATTAAAGTTGCTTTTTTATTTATCGATTGAGACAGTACGAAGTCTGCCCCAGTCAGCTATAGTCAATCAATAAAGAAACTGTCAAGATTTTGTGAGTGGAATGTTAGTTTTGAACTTTTCGGTCGAGGGTTAATTGATGTAAATCATTTAAATTACTATTTAGTCATCGTTATCCTTCATGTTTGTTTACCGAATTTAGTTCGAATTTCACGACTTCTTCTGTTTATGTAAATTCTTTAATTTTATGATTCGAAACAAAAAAACTCCCATTTTTAATCTTCTCTAGTCATAAACATAAACCCCATTCTGTGGATTTCAAGTACCTATCACTCGAATATTTCTCGAACCGAAACTTTTCTCATTAGTTGGTATTTCGAGTGAGAAAATCGACTGTTGTTGGATCAAGATCCACTATAATGTTCGTAATTTCAAAACAGCTTTCTTCGCATCACAATTCTATCATTTTAAGAAGGAATTATCTCAATAAAATACCTTTTCATTGACACGGTAATATAATTCAATTATCATGCAACCAATCCTAGAATAATTCGTTAATTACGATTAAATATAAAACGCGAGAATTGCATTTATGTTTATATTCTTGAAAATGAAAGTTACATTCTAGATTGTGTGAATTATGATAGGAAATGATAATGATAGGACTTACTTCGACCACAGTTTATGAGTATTCAAGGATTGAAATAGCACAACTTTCTTTTATAGGGTTTATAATAGCTTTTAATGTCAACATTAATGTTTTGGGAGCTCCTTATAATAAACATAGGTCATTACTGTTTTTCATACAAGGCAGTATAACACTTACTAATTATATAATCATTCACTAGATATCTCGACACATTTCCACATGAAAAATTGTTGTAGTATACAGAATGCCAATTAAAAACTTGCCAGATCGATTGAGGTAAAGCTCACCTTACGATTTTCCTACAATAATAATTCTTCCGAAATATAATGAACAAAATTCGGAAAATGAGAACATGCTGAATTGCAACAATTCGAAACCTTCTGTGGTGCCTTGTACTGAAATAGTTGTTTTCATGGGAAAATGAACCCATTCAACGAAAAGTACAAAACAATGGAATTATCTAAACGGTAGTTTTGAATGTGTGGGAGGTGCATGATCAATTAATTTTCCATTGCATATTCAAGAATTAGTATTCTACGAAGGATTTCTTGCATAACTGTCTAATGTCATCAAAGGTTATTTGGTATTCAGATACATATTTTCACACGGAATGACGAATAGAGAATGGAATGAATAGATTGACGAAAATACGGTGCTTCTAATAAAGAATTATCTTTTTCTGAAACTTTTTCAGATTTCAAAATAGTTTTTAAAATAATAGAAATGCTCCTACTCAAACTATTACACTAATTTCAAAGTTACCAGTTGTATTAGTTCATGTATGTTCAATCAGAAATTGAAACAAGCCCCCATTTTTTGAGATTTGGTCCTATGAAGAAGACTTTGAAACGTTTCCTTTCATTAATTCAACTACACGTGATATCTGACAGTACATATATACAGGGTGTACCAACTTCGATGGCCTTTTAGGCGTTTCTGGAAAACTGGACCTATTTGCAATCTGAAAACTGGAGATAAGAGTAGACGTTGTTTTGATTGTTATTCTTATTCTAAAAATCTTATGCACAATCCGTTTTGACATTTTCACAGTTGGAGACTGTATACAGTATGGTGCAAATCTATGAGACAAAAACAAATATGTAAACATGTTTGTATTCACCCTGTATGAATATATCCTACGATATTTGTTTTTTTTTCCATGAGCTTTCATGTCATAAGAAGCTGAAATATTAAAAAACGTAGAACAAGTTGAAATAGATTTAAGATCCCTTATCTAATACTCTAAACTCTTAACCATAATTTTCTCAGGAATGAATGTTCATGTTTTACAAAACATTAGTTCCTGTGATTTAATACAATGACTCAGTATACGGAGTCCATCGCAATATTGATTGAACTTCAACACTTCTCTAAAATCTGGATATTGTACTTTGAAAAACAACCCGTAAATGTGAATATCTGCACTTCTGTCTTCCTCAAAATGAATACAGGTCATTGTACTCTCGAATATCTTCATATAGGAACACTGCACTTATATAATATTGATTTCTAAACCTGCTTTATACTTTGTACGACTCCATATTTAGTGTGCCACAATCGTTGATCGTTTGTATCGCTTCTGAGTATTTTTATATAAGCGGAAAGAGATAATTTCTTCGAAAATGTTAATATGATCTCGATTCCTCACTTGAAAAAAATTTACGATAATTTTCCAATGACTATATGGATGATTTTTCGACTTGTACATAGATGGTGTTTCAAAAAAAGGTAACCCCTCCTCTGAATAGATAGAAAACTGAAAAATAATAGGGGTTTGTGATTGTTACTTATGTGTGAATATTGTAAGGCGTTGAAATACAGTGGTGAATTCACTGGAGTATATTGTGCTGGAGGCAGTGTAAATTTGCCACAATTGGTCCCACCACCAGCTCCCTTACGTTCTTTAGTTTCTGGGATAGAAAATGATTCCATTTCTTGGCCAACATATATTGTACAGGATAATTTCATGCCCCCTTTCAAGGTATTGAACCATAATAATTTATCTTAATATTAAATTTTATATTAAAACTAGCTGACCCGGAGCACTTCGTACTGCCTCAATTGATAAATAAAAAAGCAGACTATTTCTCTTCACTCACCATCGACATAAAGGAACGACCTATTTGTTGGTTATCAAATTTCCAATACACTGAAAATACATTCTGAAAATCTCAATTTTAATGAAAGTTAACTCTACATTGACTTTAATACTTATTTTTATGTTCTCTCGGAAAGGTTTTGAACGAAATAAGACACATTAAATGAAAGAAAAATTCAGGATTTCACCGAATCTTATGTGAAAGAAGAGAAATGAACAATTTTCAAAATACTGAAATGCTGATAAGTGATTTAATACTTGGTATTTCCACCCCTTGCGTTGATTACAGCTCGGCAACGACGGTTCATACTCAAAATGAGTGATCTTAAAATGTTCTGATCTAATTCTTCCCAGATTTTCTCCGAGTAGCTGGATGATTTTCTGAACTTCTCAGCCTTCTCTTGAGGTTGTCCCAAACTTGCTCAATCGGATTGAGATCTGGACTTCTTGCTGGCCATTCTATTCGAGAGGCTTCAATCTCTTCAAGGTACTCCTGAACGATGCGCGCACGATGGGGTCTGGCATTATCGTCCATAAAAATGAAATTTTCACCAATGTATGGGGCAAATGGCACCACATGCTCTTCAAGAATGTTCTTTATATACTTATCAGCATTCATAGCTCCATTATCAACGGACCACTAGGTCTGTGCGATCAGTCAAAGATATTCCACCCCATACCATAATCGATCCTCCCCCGAAACCAGTAGTATTCAGGAAATTGCACTGAGCATATCTTTCATGTGGACGTCTGTATACAAGGGAACGTCGATTACAATGGTAGAGGCAGAATCTAGACTCATCTGTGAAGAGAACTCTACCCCAATCGGCCTCTTCCCAATGGATATGCTCTCTCGCAAAATCCAAACGCGCCCTTCGATGGGCTGGTTTAAGAGCTGGGCCTCTTGCCGCGACACCAGGCCTTAAATAATGTTCTCTGAGGCGATTTCTTATTGTCTGAGTGATAATTTGCACCCCATGAGTTTGCTCAAGCTGATTTCGAATAGCAGTTGTTACTCCAAACCTTTCTGCAATTCTTGTGTATGTCCACCCTTCTTCTCGCAAAACTACCGCTTGGGCACATTCCTCTTGGGTCAAATTGCGTGTTTCGCGTTGCATAGCGATCGAGTTTAGAAAATCAACCGAAAGAAAAACTATTGATCACTAGAATTGATCGAGAACAACTGATTTAAAATGGAGCCGATACATTCAAAATCTGATAATATCATCTTTTTTATTCCTGCTGGGAAAAACATCTGTATTATCGAAGAAAAACGTTGAAAGTGGATAACATATGCATGCATAATTCTGAGAAAAATAATTATCATTGAGAACGCCTTCAGTTGTAGAATAAATTTGAGATTTCCATAATGTGCGTTAATTTTTTTGCGCAGTGTATTATGTATGCGTTCAGAAATTTAGTTCGTGACAAAAAATAAAATTCATCAATCTGAATAGAAATAATCTAATAGAAATAGGTCAGCTAGTTACAAATAAATATTCTGCATCTTTTCATTTATCCATATTTATGAAGAAAAAGTTATTCGTATGTGCGTTTATAAATTTTTCAAATTATGAAATAGTATGACTTCTCTCTCTCTCTTTCTCTCCCTAGCTCTCTGAGTTAATTTCTCGTGAAAAGCCAAAATGAGAGTTCAATTCCAAATGGTGCAATCCCATAACAAACATTGCACAGACGTAATTCATGAATTCTCACACGATCATTGATCCAACGTTTCTTAATCTCTTATACAATCTTCTTGATTCATCGTACTGATGCTGGAAATATGAGTTTCTCCGCTGATTGATTCATTTCTTGATCTCGGAGAAGAGATGCCAAATCAAACAGTGTACAGTGTACACCTACATTCGTTTGACTACCGCTGATAGGGTATCAGGTTAGTAAAAAGCTGCCAGTCTATTCACTTTCACTGAATGCTTTCTACAGTTTATCTCGGAATTATTAATCGTATCACTGGGCTACATGAAATATCAGGAGTGACCAGAGGCGTCGCCTTAGGGTTACCACCCAGGAACGTACCTTAGACATTTGCCATAATGAGTTGGATAAGATTAAGGAAGATTGATTGCATGTTTACTCTAAATTTTTCACATTTAGCCTGTGATAATTGAGCAATCTGCATCGGAATGAAACAAGATATTCATCTTACGAAATTCCGTGTAGAACATAAAAAGGTGCGTCTTTGATGTGCACATAATTTTTTTCACGATAAATCACTGAACTCATGACTCTGTCGATTTGAATCGATGTGAATGAGTCAATAAATCTGAATTAATTGGAACGAAAAACGATGATTTTTACATGTCAAATACTAGTTCAACATTTTAGAGAAACATATCGCACCCTCGCTATAAAAGTGACACAACTCAAAATCAAAAGTCGAAAATATTCAAATGCTGAATATTGTCTAATTAATTGGAAACATGAAATAGATAGCAATTTTGATATGTAGGTATCTAGATGATATATGGAGGACCATGATTTAATCTAGGCTCGTTTTCTGAACTAATTCATAGCATAAACCGAAAAAATAGTTATTAATGATATGTGTGTTGAAAGTGACGTTTTATTTTGTAAACAATATAAACAAACAATATACAATCACTTTTAACACAAATGCCATACAATGTTTTTCGTACAACTGCCCTATTTTGATGATGAAATGGGCGAATTTGCAATGACAATTTTAATATTCAAATATTGGTCATACAACTTCCAAATACAAAAACGAAAATCAGTCGTTCTTTCAGTATTATTGGGAAGTATGCAGACTATTTTCATAAGTACTTTGCATTGCGCCCTTGTGTCATCAAACATCGTCGTTTTTCCTGAAATACATGAATAATAAATGCACTGCCAATCCAGTTGGTATTAATACATTTGGGAAAATTCCATCTATTGTTGCCGAATTCCTGAAACCAGAACCAAAGCAATATACAGGACACTGTTTTCGAAGATCCTCCGCTTCATTGCAAATATTAGGGATAGAAAAAACATGGTGGATGGAGGTCTACGACGATAGCCGAGGGCTATGTTGATCATTCCATCCATGACATCATGTCATTTCTGAAAAAATTCTTCCAACCTCAACAGATTTTGGATCATCATTTAATATTGTACTTCCGGTTTCTACAAGTAATGATGGTGCTAACTATTCCAATACAATTTAGAACAGACCATATTCTCCTGGGAAAGTCAAAACCAGGAACACCGATGAAAGGATCATCAGTAATAAGATCTTTATTGAAAAAATTGCATACATTCCATTCAGATTGCCAAATTTCCTTGTCGCTTCTATTCATATCAATTAGAAAATTTGACCAAAAAGGTACATGCGATTTCAATCTGGGGACCTTATTATCTAGAAAATGGGTGAGTATAGGAAATGAATTTGGAAAGGAATTAAATTTGTTTCAAAAATTCAAAGCTGTTGTCTCTCTACGAATATGGGGAGGGACAATATTCGAGAGAACTGGTAACCAAGGAGTAGGTGTAGACTTGATAGTACCAGTAATAATCTTCATAGAACAATTTAGTTAAGCATAATTTTTTTTACATGAACACTCTTCAACCAAACAGATCTACAAAGATATCATTTGAAAAAAAAAATTAGAAATTTTCCTTCAAGGCCAATAAAAATTGGTTGAACCCAGCTTTACTCAGATCGTACAAAAAAGTGATCTATGTTCATAGATCACAGCCACTGTGTTATCTATGGTCTTGCCTCGGATTCTGGGAGAAAGCGTTGCTAACCTTGCACACCAAAGAGCATACACCTTCTTCTACGAAATGTTCTCTAGAAGTTTAACGTAAACCAGTTCATTGAGTCTGCAGAGATCTTCGGTGTTGATCTTTAACAGTTAAAGGATGGGCAGAATCACTTTCGCAATTTCACCTCGCAATATTCGGTAGAACACTATCTGGATGTGCAAAAGATTTCATTGCTTAAAATTCATGAATTCTAGGTAGTCTTTAGGTTAGATAGAAAACTGAAAAATAATTGGGGTTGTTCTCTAAAAAATTTTCGTGACGCCATCTGTACTCAAGATATCTTGAATACAGATGGCGTTACGAATATTTTTTACTGAGCAAACCCCCATTATTTGTCAGTTTTCTATCTATCCTAGAGAGGGATTACCCAATAAAGACAAGATAAGCTAGAAAAAGAAAATTACACTTTTAACAGAGCAGACTCGTGAAGACAGACAATAAATTCTTGTTTTTTGAATGGAATGTTGTAAGTTTCTCAACATCTTTGCGTAGTTGAAATGAAGTCTTTCGTTGCTGAAAGTTAATAAACGCAAACACAATAACCATAAACTTGAAGATCACTTTTTCGTAGCATTGAACTTGATCGGATAAAAAAAAAATAAGTGGCCCATTACGTTCATCCAATGGAACATAAATCTGCATCTGTCGCAAGATTTTTCTCGGTCGATGACGATTAATTACATCGAAAGCAACTGGTCAATGGAAAAAGTGCAATCGTTCTCAAGAGATTGTACGCTGGTTGACATGTTGATTGGAAAATTAATGGAGGAATCAATTCAATTGCTCCCAATTTTTCTGAATCTAGATCTAGCAATCTCTCTTGGTGGTAATCATCAGATATGGGAGAAATTAGCAGTCAGGTGCTGTTCGGACCACGCACAATGAAAGGTTCCGTAAATGAACGTTAACGGCTTGTCAATTAAAGAGAAAGATAGATTTTTTTTATTTCATAGTCACATTTTAGTAGTGTCGAAAAATTAATCAGGTTTCGAAATAAGTGTGGTATCCCAATGAAATTTGGAAAAACACAAAAAAAAAAGATCGGGCCTTTTCAGTTTGAATATGTGAGAAAAGTTTGAGTCCATAGTCTGAAATCTCTCCAACCCAATCTCATTTTGAGTTTGTATTTTTTTTTATTATTTGGATATTTTTTTATTTAAACTTGATCGAATAATGATGTTCTTCTTGTGAATTAAGTTGTTATTTGATCTGATTTAAAGACTACGCATGTAAAGTTGGTTCATATGTTAATTTTTTCTTGTTGCATTTTTCAAAATAGATTTTTTTTAGGTAAGATATTTCGTTCGTTTCAATTGAAATCATTAAACTAAACTCTCCGTTCTGTTCTTTGTACAACAGCTGATGCCAATAGTTTTTCAATCTAGAAACCTTTTGTTTTTCAAAATTGCACGTTCCTAATTGGTGGAAGTTGAGACGAAAGAAATAGTCATAAAAAAACTTGAAAATCGAAAGTCCCTATAATCGAATTTTTCCAAAAAAAGGAACACAAGTAACTAGTATTCAATGGCGTGATATTCACTTCTATCTGATACCTCTTGAAGAAATAATAAATACTTTCACATTAATTATCGCGTTTACACAAATTGAATTACATGTAATTATTCGAGAATACTTTGTAATACTGAGTGAGGAACGGGTGTATAATTTAACAGGAGTAATTGAATAACTCCGATCCTCTTCCATGAACTACTGGCTAGGTAACATTTACATAATACCGAAGCATTCATATCCTGCAAACGTTTGAATAACATCCGAGCATATTTCTCAAAATTGTCTTACATAAAGCGACCATCTTTCAAGGACGAGATACTTTTACTTTCTTGAAGATCACACAGGTACGATTTGCATGATAGATCTCTACCTGACTGGTTCTACCTTCATTGAGCTCTTCAGGATTCAGAATGCATAGACTTCGCTGTATGTTAATGAACAGCTCATCATTTCATACGGTGGCCATTATAAACTGTGGGTGTAAAGTTTGCCGAGCAATTTTGGATTTTTGAAATTTTGTTCGTTGTGTTGAATTTTTTTTTTATTTACAAACTTGAAGTCTTATCAACCTCGTTTTAGGTTTGTGCTGCTTTGTGCTGTTGATTTTTTCTAAATTCTGTGTGGTTCTCGAGATAAACTGCTCCACATGAGTTAGGGATATTGACTTAACTTGCAGAAAAATATAGTTTGAATGAGATTTTGTGATGAAAATTCATATTTATGATTTCAAGTTGTAGGAAATAAAATGAATTTTAACCTGTAGGTCTGCAACGTATACAGGGTGGTTAAGAAAAATCGAGTAAAATAACGAAATTTTATTCCTAGAGAATTCGAGCATTTTGAGATATATGGCCTCTACGGGCATCAATATCAACTTGACATCTTTCTTGCATACTACACACGAGTTTGTTGAACATTTCTTGAGGAATTTGGTTTCATAAACGGGGCAGAAGCACTCTCAGATCATTTAAGGATTCTGAGGTGGGTTGATGATTGCCTAATCTTCTTTGGAGCATATCCCATGTATGTTCTATGCAATTCAAATCTGGTGAGTGCGGAGGTATGTTATATATTGAAAACTTTAAATTTCTTAAATGTACCCAAGTTGATTGAGATGTCAAATTTATTGTTGATTTATAAAGTAACAAATGATAGAACTGCACCATATCTGAAGAAGTTTCTCCTTAAACGAAGCGAGTTGATGAAATATGACCTACGGTCCAAAAATGATTTCAACATAGAGGGATTCAACTTAACATCTACTTATAGAACAACCTTTGTTAATGGTTTAGATTGATATAATGCTCTGCCGTTTTGTGTAAGATCTTGTGCTAATGAGAAAGTTTTTAAAAAGCGAGTAAAACGTTTATTAGCTGGAAAAGTCTCAGAGGTCTTTTTATTTTGTGTTATGTAAGGAGATAATTTTAAGGGAAAATATTGTATTTGCATTTGTTTATTTTCAGTACAAAAATTGGTCTGTAGTGTTTGTACAAACTGCAGATCTGTGCTTTCGTGGAAACATATTCCGGCCCATACCCTATCACTACACACTACCCCTCGGAATGGATGAACTTCTTAGACATAGCGACGATTACGGGGTGTGCGTGGGATTGTCCATACCCTTATTCTTCGAGAATCTGAAAATCGTCCATATCTGGATTCATCAGTGAAAAGGAAACTATGCCATTGATCGTTCCAATTGATATGTTGCCTTGCCCATTCCAGTCTTTGACGCCTATGGTCACGTGTTAATGGAACTCCTCTTAATGGACTTCTAGAACCTAGATTCACCTCTCTCAATCGTCGTCTTATAGTTTCGATGCATTCTACACGTAGATATAGGCTTTCTACTCGCCCAAACGGTGATGAAACGATCCTGAGCAGGTGTTGTTTTTCGTCGCCCACCAAGCCTTGGTCTTTCCAACATGGAACCTGTCTCCCTGAACCTATTCCAAAGTCGAGATATCACACTTCGGCTGACTTGAAGCCTTTCTGCTACAACAACCTGAGTTAGGCCACCCTGTAGCATTCCAATAGCCCTAATAGCCTCGGCGTTTGTTAATTTACGTCTTGGCATTTTCAGAAAACTTGTTTCAAATCGAATCTGATTTCAATTGGATCTATTCATAGTTTTAAATGATTTCACAGCGATTTTTCTCTAAGATTGCATACTTTTCTAAACGATTGAATAAGATATCCCTAACTCTTGTGGAGCAGTATATTTCAAAAACCGGAAAAAATGGGCAAGCCCAGCAGTTTTTGAAAAATTTTCACGAAAATTCTTTAGATTTTCCGGCATATTAGGATTTTATTAATCTCCAAGAGCGAAATATTCATTCTCTACTTCCCATACCTTGGATCGTTCTTGAAGAGCATCTAGATAAGGAAATCAGAAGTTTTCACAACAGCAAGTGTATGCAATAGATGATCTGAATGAGGTCTAGCCTGATTTGAAAGATGATCACGAACTAGAGAACGATCGTATAAATCTAGTGGAAAGATCGTCCCTAAGATAGATCCAAGGCTAGAATTGGTGATTCAGCGACTAATAAAAGATTCGAGGCGGAACTTCGGTTCATGAATAATGAAGAACTTGCGGTGAAACTAAACCATCAACCATCGATACGTGTCTTAAAGATTGGGTCTGGAAGAAATTATGCGTCACTGCTGAATCGGTACTCGAAATCCGTTGCAAAAATTTATTTTTTATTCCTATGTCCCTAATTATGGGACACCCTGTATATCTTTGCAGAGGTCGGAAGAGCTAAGGATATCGAATTCGTACATACTGATTGCATGCAGAATTTCATACATACTTTTGTTCTTTTCATTCAAAAGATTTTCACTTTGTTCCATACTTTATTTGAACCCTGTTTATGTTGAATCTAGATGTTATCTCAATGGTGTTGAATACAAAAAGGTGCTTCTCATTGAAAAAAACGTTGCTTAATACTATTTCATTGATTGTTACTGCAAATGAAGATTCTAATCTGAAACACTGAACATAAAAAACAAACAATGGAACTGATTATCCAATATTAATTTCAATGAGTGCAAATTAACTAGGGAAAGTTCAACTCAATTGTTCTTTTTTCATTTGTAATTTCAGGGTTGATAACAATGACAGATTAGCGAGAGCATGTTGCGATATTAGTCAATAATTGTGATGGACTATCATTTCGTTAATCGCTATCTCCATAAATTAACAAACTGCGAGCAGCATCAGAAAGCTGTAGCTATGCAGTTAATTTGAACATGATCAACATAATAAAACATCAAATAAGTACTGTCTTGGTAAAAGGAAAGATTAATTTGAAAGTGTCACACATTGTCACAATTCTTGAAAGGGGAGGTTATTAGTAAAAGGAAAATACTGCTCCACAAGAGTTAGGGATATTGAATTCAATCGTTTTAAAAAATATGTAATCTTCGAGAAAATCGCAGTAAAATCATTTTAAACTATGAATCGATCCAATAAAAATCAGTATGAGACATTTCGTCAATCTGGTCGCCTTTTTTCTGAAGTTTGCTTCTTTGCATATTATGCTTCATGAATGTTCTTATTTTGAAATGGATTCAGTTTATCAACGGCTTCGATTTGAAACGAGTTTTCTGAAAATGCCAAGACGTAAATTAACAAACGCTGAGGCTAATAGGGCTACAGGGTAGCCCAACACAGGTTGTTGTAGCGGAAAGGCTCCAAGTTAGCCGAACTGTGATATCTCGACTTTGGAATAGGCTCAGGGAGACAGGTTCCGTGTTGGAAAGACCAAGGCTTGGGAGCGACGAAAAACAACAGCTGCTGAGGATCGTTTTATCACCGTTTCGGCGAGAAGAAAGCCTACATCTACGTGTAGAATGCTACGGAATATATTTCAAAATGCAGATGGGGGTCCAAGTTTCCATCGAAAACATCAGACGACGTCTGAGGGAGATGAATCTAGGTTCTAAACGTCGATTCAGAGGAGTTACATTAACACGTGACTATAAGCGTTAAAGACTGGAATGGGCAAGGCAACATATCAATTGGAACGACCAATGGCATAGTGTCCTTTTCACTGATGAATCCAGATTACGACGATTTTCAGATTCTCGAAGAATATGGGTATGGACAATTCCACGCACACCCCGTAATCGTCGCTATGTCCAAGAAGTTCATCCATTCCGAGGGGGTAGTGTTATGGTATGTGCGGGATATGTTTCAATGGGAGCACAGATCTACACATTTTTCCTGGGAATATGACCGCCTTATACTATAAGAGGCATGTCATTGACAATATTTTGTCAAATTTTCACGCTGTTATTGGTGTAACTGCTCAAGCGCTAAAATTAATTTTATTTCCTGCAACTCGAAATCATATTAATATGAATTTTCATCACAAAATCTCATATAAAATATAGTATTTTGCAATTCGAGTCAATATCCCTAACTCATGTGGAGCAGTTTCATTTACAATTACATCAACTCAAATTTGGGGTGAATTCAAAAGTGATGTTAAATCTGCTGAGCATGAAATTCTGTCAGGTTACCACAAAAATTACAAGTGTGTTCAATTTGAAACAAGGCAATGCAAATACAAGTTACGGGAATAAAATGACAAAGTATCGACAAACCCCAATTGTTGAAATAATTATAAGCGCTAGGCTTGGTACTAAACCAATGATCCAGGTAAACTCATGGTTCTTTCATTCGTTTCAGGTGGTTCTTTGGCCCAGCAACTGAAGGGCAACCAAGAGGACCCTTGCAAGTTAAAGGCAAAGGTTGTAGGGGATGAAGTATACTGCGATAGGTACTGGGAGTGCGTCGATGGTCAACCAGAGCTCTATGACTGTCCCAACGGACTGGTTTTTGCCGGCAAACATAGGGAGTGACTGAGGGCTGTGATTATCCTTGGAGGTCGAACTACTGCGATAATAAGCAGCAAGCAAGTAAGTTGGTGATCTTTTCACAAAAGAATGGGAAAGATGAAGTAGTGTTGGTTTTAGTATTTACTATTTAAAATCAGAGCTGTGCAAAAGCTCTGTGCTTTGTGCTCGTTAAAACCCTTTTGTGTCTCCTCAGTAATAATTACTAAGCACTAAACTCTGGTCTTATCTTCTTGTTTCACAAATATATGCGATCGAGGCCGACGCCTTTAAACTTACGATCTAGATTTGATATTCAGTGAAGTGATGAACATCTCACGTTTGTGTGTGACGTTAGTGCGCAGTTGCAATGATCTAGTTTATTGAGCGTGCTTTCGAATTTTGTGAAGATCTGTCTTTAATTACCGATACAGGGTGGTTTACTATGAAGTCCCGTAATTTCAGAGCTCATAACTTTTGACAAGGGAGTAGTAGAATGGTCAAACCTTTTGCATGATATTCCTTTCTTTCTCAAGTCTTTACTGAGATGAGAGTTGAGGCGTAGCTTTTGAGAAATTGAAAGGAAAAGTGAAATTTTCGACCAAATAATGTTTTTTTTTTATATATGGAAGAAGAGTTAAAAACTAGATGAAAAAAATTGCTAGAGGATAAACCTAAAAATAATTGGCCCTAGATATTTTGATTCATATGATCGCTTCTTCGACTTTGAAGTTCCCATCAACCTCACATAGAAAAATACTTTTTCTAAGGTTTCTACTTGATTGGGAGCTGTTGTTTCAGAATACATACATTCGACTGTTTTTAACTCTCCTTCAAGATCAACTTTTCATATCTGTTTTACAATCATTTTCCATTCCAGTTTCTAACGCTTATGGTCAGGTTTCGATGGAAACTTGGATCTACACGTAGATGAAGATTTTCTTCTCACCGAAACCAAGCCTTGGTCTTTCCAACACGGAACCTGCCTCCCTGAACCTATTCCAAAGTCGAGATATCACAATTTGGCTTACTCGGAGCCTTTCCGCTACAACAACCTGAGTTAGGCCAACCTGTAGCATTCCGATAGCCCTATCAGCATCAGCATTTGTCAATTTACGTCTGGGCATTTTCAGAAAACTCGTTTCAAATCGAAGCCGTTGATAAACTGACTCCTTTTCTAAATAAGAACATTCATGAAGCATATGCAAAGAATCAAACTTCAGAAAAAAGGCGACCAGATTGACGAAAAGTCTCATACTGATTTTTATTGGATCGATACAAGTTGTTATTGAGTTTCAAATGGATTTTAATGCGATTTTCTTGAAGATGACATACTTTTTAGAACGATTGAATACGATATCCCTAACTCTTGTGGAGCAGTATATTTTCGAGTATGGTATGGCGGATTAAGGATTTCACTCTGTCATTGCTTAGGTTAGGTGAGGTTAGGTTAGATTTTTTCTCAGAAAACTAGTAAGATCTGGCGGTTTTATACGTTGGTTACCCAACCGAGAAATGAGTTGGCTCATGATTTCTAGATATTTATCGATTCTTCTCCCTTTTTTACAGATCCTCCGATAGGAACAGAGCATTGCGACTGGTTGTACGGAATATTCGGACATGAAACTTCCTGCACCAGATATTGGACTTGTTGGAATGGTACCGCAACCGAACAGCTGTGCATTGGTGGTTTGCTCTACAACGAAAAATCTCATTCCTGCGACTGGCCAGACAACGTTGAAGGTTGCCAAAAGCACCGTGAGTATCATTACTATTGAAGGTCTTGAACAAAGATTATAGAGAAGAAAATTAGAAGCGAAGCGACATCTAGTTATTCCGAGTTCATTCAGAAAATATAATCTTATTCGCCAGGTATTAATATGGTGAATAGTGATAATTAAGAAACTCATCGGTTACAGTGGTTGACTTCGGAACGTGTAGACTAGAGTAGAAATTTTCTAGTTCAATTTCAGTAACCATGTTTACAGCGCCATCTAATCTTTCAGGGTTCCTAACAACGGAAAATCATAATATTGGTTTTTAACATCACTGATATATGGGTGTTTCCTAACTTTATAATCTAGTACCTGGTTTGATCGATCTTCGGTCGGTCTTTTTTTTTCGTTAAAACACGTTTTTTAAAATTAAATTCAGTATATGGATTTCATACTGATGAAATAAGAATAATGATCTTTCTGAAATAATAATAAAATAACAGAAATTTGTTCATTTAAATGAAAATTCCGTGTATAGGTGAAAGGTTTACACCTACATATTTTGTCATTCCATTCGAGAAACTTCAACCTCTTCAAGGTACTCCTGAACGATGCGCGCACGATGTATGGGGCAAATGGCACTACATGCTCTTCAAGAATGTTCCTTATATACTTATCAGCATTCATAGCTCCATTACCAACGACCACTAGGTCTGTGCGAGCAGTCAAAGATATTCCACCCCATACCATAATCGATCCTCCCCCGAAACCAGTAGTATTCAGGAAATTGCACTGAGCATATCTTTCATGTGGACTTCTGTATACAAGAGAACGTCGATCACAATGGTAGAGGCAGAATCTAGACTCATCTGTGAAGATAACTCTTTCCAATCGGCCTCTTCCCAATGGATATGCTCTCTCGCAAAATCCAAAGGCGCCCTTCGATTAGCTGGGGTAAGAGCTGGGCCTCTTGCCGCGACACGAGGCCTTAAATCATATTCTCTGAGACGATTTCTTATTGTCTGAGTGCTAATTTGCACCCCATGAGTGTGCTCAAGCTGATTTTGAAGGAGGCGAGCGGTTGCAAACCGTTGTCTCAACGAAGAAACACTCAAGTTAACGTTCTTGAATGGCAATTGTTACCTGTGGTCTACCCTGTCCTGATCTTCGGAGATTCATACCTGTATCCCTGAATCGCTGCAACATTCTGGACACACTTGTATGGGAAACTCCAAACCTTTCTGCGATTCTTGTGTATGTCCAACCTTCTTCTCGCAAAAACTACCGTTTGAGCACATTCCTCTTGGGTCAAATTGCGTGTTTCGCGTTGCATAGCGATCGAGTGTAGAAAATCAAACGAAAGAAAAACTATTGATCACTAGAACTGATCGAGAACAACTGATTTTAGAAAGGAGCCAATACATTCAAAATCTGATAATATTATCTTTTTTATTCCTACTGGGAAAAAACATCTGTATTGAAGAACAACTTTGAAAGTGGATAACATATGCATGCATAATTCTGATAAAAATAATTATCATTGAGAACACCTTCAGTTGTAGAATAAATTCGAGATTTCATAATGTGCGTTAATAGTTTTTGCAGTGTATTTTCTAATATTTTTTCCACACTTCGAATGATTATAGAGTTTATGAATCAATCACACTCTGAATAAAGTGCAACCTTTACTAATATATCCCTGAATTGATTTCAGCGTTATGTAACGAAGATCCAAACGGCAATGTACCCCTAGGCAAGTCGTGCAACAGGTACTGGCAGTGCCAAGGAGGATACCCTCGTCTGCAGAGATGTCCAGCCATGTTGGTTTTCGACCGCAGATCCCTCAGATGCGTAGTACCTCCCACCGAGGACTGCGACGTCCCTAGCACCATTCCCCCACCACTCCCAGAAGAAGAGGGAGAGGAAAACATCCCCCAGAACAACCCCAAATTCGCCAACTTACCACCAGGTGCTATACCAGTTCCCAAGTCGAGAAACTGAGACTCCATTAGAGACTTCTTCAGCGAGTATCTTCTAGAAATATGAATATATAGTCCTTGACTTGAACCAAATATCATCACATCATCGTAGTACTGATTTTAGACTTGTCTAGGTCGAATACTAGCTTCCAATCAAATTTTCAGCATCATTATTACAAAATTCCTAACAAGACGACGTCACTGATCACCCTCTGGGGAAATACAGGTTATCAGCCTTCTCCAAAAGCAATAGCAATATTCAACCATTTCGTCTGGACTGAATAGAAACTGCACAAATAATTTATTCTTGAACGTTTGTAGGGAATATTCGTATCTGTATTTTAGCTATACGTTTGTAGCTTTCGTTTTATTCTTCTTTCCTCTGTTGTATATTTTCTTGTGCCAGTATGTTCATAGATGTTGTTCGCTTGTTCGAAATGAATCAGATTATTGCACAACCTTCTTTCTTAGGTCGTAAGTTTTATGTAAAATAATTATGATGAATAAATATTTTAATTTAAATAATCTCTTGTTTACGATTATGAATATCCTGAAAAGTGTGGGTGAACAAACTAACAACTTATTTTGCCCAAGTGCTACTATTTCTCAACAAACAGACTGTAGAAGGTCTATCCGATCCTCAATGACTTAGACGTCTGGAGATAAACGAATAATTTCCTTTCGGACCATGTGAAACAAAATATTCCCCAAACCTTTTTATCAGTTATTATAAATAGTTGTACGAACAGGGCTTCACTTTGAGATCTCAGCAGAAAAGTCGTGAGATGGAAAATTTTTGCTGAAATGCAAAATTGGGTATTTGGTCAATGGTCGGGCACGCCTAAATTAGAGAAGTAGAAAAAATGTTGGACGTCAACAAACCTGATTGGTAATATCCAAAAAGTTAAGGTTGGAGACCACCCACCAGAGGTGGAAAGAAAATTGGTTTCCTAAGGGAGCATTCAGTGGACCTGGGGACGACGGTTTCGTGAGGTTTTCCAGGTTGCTCGGAGTAAGGTCAGTGTATCTGGGGATCCCGGGCGGGAAAGCTCATCCTTAGATAACTCGGGTGACGGTTGAAGTCCGCCGAGAAAACGGTAATGTCCTAATTTTGGTAATTGGGAAATATAAAGTAGTTTCAAGGAGCGAAACGTGTAACGATTAAAATCCGTTGAGGGAAATAAAAGTAAAGTTTTATTTTCGTGGTTGACGAAATATTAGGTAGTTTCGAGAAGTGAAAAACCGAAGTAGTAGGTTTTGAAGAAGGGGAATTTTTCGTGAAATTCAGTTAGGATTTTCGAATCGAGAAGCGCGATCGGAAATTACGGTAGTTGTTGCGAAACGGGAGTGAAGCGTTTCGGGAGTGGTTACTTCAGAGAACTTGGATTATATTTCTACGAGGAAAAATAAAAGGTCAGAACTTTTCAATTTTAATTGATGAGGATAGTTTGAGTCCAAAAGTCTTGCCATCTCTTACCTCTCACCATCTTTTCTTCTTATTATTATGTTAATTTTGATTTTGGGTGATTAGGTAACCCAGTGAAAATGAACTTATATTTTTGTTTTGTATGAAATTGTGTTAGACTGTCTGACGTAGGTACAGACGTATGGATTATTTAGTTATTTTATTATCTTTTTGTTTTTGTTGGTTTTTGGGAAATAGATTTTTATGTAAGTTACTTCATTGGTCTCAATTATCCATGGAAACTGAAAGCTCTCTACGAGAAAAAAACACTAAGTCGTACTCTTTCTTCAGAAGGCTTTACCCACCCTCTCTCCGAGGTGGAAAGAGCCAAATTTTGTTGTTAGGTTGACGTGAAGCCGCTCTCATCGTCAACCCCCTTAACATCTCGACAATCCCGTATGAACGAAGTCACATTTTTATTACAAAAAAGGCTAAAATCACATAGGGGTGACTATCACATCAGCACTTGTAAAATTGAACTCACGACTTGTCTGGTGGACTGTAATATGGAGACAATAATAAATAAAAATTGTACACCTCACACCTTACAGAAAGTTTCAGCCTCATTGCGAAAAAATTGATGCAAAACTTATGAATCTATGTGCAACAAAGTGATAAGAACTGTTCTGCAGATATCTATTGAAATATATCATGGAAGATCTTTTTTATTGTTCATTCTCCCAATCTCTGAAACAAAAATCAACTACAAAAATTTTTAAATAATAGAATGGATGCCCCTACATAAACCTTGTGTACTAATTTGTGCCTACGTAAGGCACTCGAGGATTGCCTTTTCTATTACTAATGAAATCTGAGACACTTCGAGCTATCGTCTGAACACTACTTAAAGACAGTCTTTTGAATTCTTGCAACAAAGATGAAGTCGATGCAGCTTGCCTTCGATTATGATAAAACTCAAATGCAGATTCATCATTTTTTGTCGTAATATACAATTTTTCAATATTAGTCACCCGAGAGAGTGCAACATAGACGAGTTCGTGAGAATGTGATTTACTATACTCATATACTATTTCGTCAAAAGTTCCACCTTGCGACTTATGTATAGTTAGAGCAAGAGCTGAAGTTAATGGAAAATGTTTGCGTTTGGCTATACATTTTCTATCCGATCTTAATGAAATATTTGCCGTTCGTAATTCAATGGGAACAGTGAGATTGCCGACTCCATTTTGCACTGCTGGAGTGGCTGCACGCATCCGTCTAGTCGCAAACACCCAAACACCGTGCCGAACTGAACCGACGATACACGGCTGTGTTAGGTTTTTTCGTTACTGAATTGCTACATTCGGTCGCCGCGCTCGAAGCCTGAGATAAAAGCTATGCAATAGCGTAAAAATTTAAAAAATGTTGTTCTGTGGTGTGAAGAAAAAAGAATTGTTCTCTCGAAAATATTTAATCACTAAAACTCAAGTCTCAACAGTGAGGCTCCATAATAGCACTGAAATCCCCGCTACTTTTCAAGGAATTTTCATCCCCCTCATCCGGAGACTGAATGGACTTGTGATGAACCGGTTTATGCCCGGTATCTCCCGAAGCTTGATCCCATTCCGAAGCCACCTGCTGCAGAACCTGGAGGCTCTGCACGTTGTTCTTCACCCGTTCAGCTCCATGGTGCACATGCTCTCGACCTCGAGCAGCTTCCTCTTGTAATTCTCTATCTCCATTTCTCTTCTGCAGCTCGGCAGCTTCAAGTGGCGGTACCGACAGTCTCCATATTTCATGGCTATGTCTTCGTCGCTTCTGAAAAAAAGACTGGGTAGTTCGCGAAAGGACTATAGTACATCCAACGAGAAGTGATAGCGCTAGTAAACAACTAAATGTACGCCTACAGGGTGTCCGGCGAATAACTGTACAGGGTGGGCATATTTCGATGTTTTAGCACTACAACTTTTGAACCAGAGGAGATATACAAAATCTGATACCCCATTCATCTCTTTTTCGGAGAAACTAACAAGAGTTTTATTCATTTTTGGATACCTTCTTTTGTTTTCGAGTTATAAGCGAAAATTGGATAAATGGCGATATCGAAAAAAATTTATATCTCCTCCAATACTGATGATAGAGCTCTAAAATTAAAACATTCTACAGGCACTTTTTTACGTAGAATCCAGTGGCATGCTCGTCTTTTCTGCACCATTTTCAATAACGAAGCTATGATCCAAAGTTATGTTTTTTGAAATGTAAACACCATATTTCTGTGGCATTTTCTGAAAGCTTGATTTTTTCTGATTTCAAAAATATATAACATCGTGAAGTTTGTATCAGTATGAGTATAGAAATTGGTCAAAAACCTATTTTCATGTGAGTCTCAATACTTTCTATGGTTTCAACTGTTGATGAGCACAGAAAAATGTAGCTTCCTATAACAAGAGCATAGAAATGAAAAGACTACCAGAAAGAAATTGTGGTAATTATACGATACTAAGTTTTTCGTGCTTATCGACAATTGAAACCATAGAAATTATTGAGACTCAGATGAATATAGATTCTTGGAAAATTTCTATACTCATATTGATTTATTGATACGAACCATACGATGTTATATATTTTTTAAATCAGAAAAAATTTAGCTTTCAAAAAATTGCAAAGAAATCTAGTGTTCCTCTTCAAAAAAACATAACTTTGTGTCATAGCTTCGTAATTAAAATTGCTGCAAAAAAGGGGAGCATGCAACCAGATTCTACGTAAAAAAGTGCTTGTATAATGTTTGGATTTCAGAGCTCTATCATCAGTATTGGCGGAGATATAAATTTTTTCCGATATCACCATTTTTCCAATTTTCGCTTATAACTCGAAAACAAAAGAAGGTAGCCAAAAATGAATACCACTCTTGTCAGTTTCTCCGAAAAAGAGATCGAGAATGGGGTATCAGATTTTATCTATCTCCTATGGTTCAAAAGTTGTAGTGCTAAAACATCGAAATATGCCCAACTTGTACATACTCTTACCAGAGATAGAGTTGGACTAGGTGATTACTGATTGACTATAAAAAATTTATTTCTGGATTTCTCTAGAAAGCTGCAGGGTGATTTTCCAACTTCACCTAAATACTTCGACCATCATAAAATCCAAACTTATTGACGGATATTATTGAAACATGGGAGGTTATTGGCACATGCTAAGGTCGTGTCAGAAAGATATCAATTATTTCATCATTCCAAGTACAGTTTAAATGATTAAAGGCCTTCACGACTGAATATTATGACGGCGAATAAGCCCAGAAAACTCTCCAAATGATATTTAATAATGAAGAATGAAGAAGGAAAAGACTGAGGGATAGTCGTCGCATTGCTTGATTGACGAACGCAAGTCGCCATCTTGGTAGACCTTTTCTGACTCATTATTCGTTTATGTCTTTCGAAGGAAGTCGTCTCAGCTGATTGAATTCTGAAAAATGGTTTCGCGTGATCTTGTACTCGAAATAAAAACCGAAAGATCAAGGAACCTCTCATCGGTATGTTCATTTTTATTACTCAGATTGAAGGTAGGTTTGTCTGAACAAAAAATGTGAAGTTGATTAAAGCTACCCATATTCGTTGAAATTTCAAATCAAGGGATCCAAATGGTTCCAGTTTAAGTAAGTTTTCTTGATCGGACAATCAATTATTGTTTTTTCTTCCCAATAAATGAATGAAAAATTTGGTTCTACATTTGTGCTCTTTTGTGTCGTAAATATTTCCTCAAAAATTCTTCAGATATCCGGCCAGTTATGAAAATGATGCCAGATCAGCATACCTGGCAACAGTGTGTGTGAAGTTGACAAAGCACTCTGAATTTTCGAAATTTTTGTTGTACTAGGTTTTTGCTTCAAAGGGACAAAGCAGCAAAAATCTAGCACAACAAAAATATTCACGAAAATCAAGAAGTGCTGGTCCGAATACACACACACTGCTGCCACAGTTATGCTGATTCTCCTATAATCTACTGATTTTTCTTATTTTCTCCATATGACGAAAATTGCCCAAATTGGAACAATTGCGACACAATCATCTTAATATATAAAACAAAGTCGGCCATTTTGTTGGTTACACCATTTATAACTCAAGATTGGATGAATTGTTTGTTATGAAAGATTTTTTTGGATTCTTCTACGACGGGGTTAACATAAAATATTAAAATAAATTAAAACTCTGAAAAATTTGATGAAATGGAAAAAAAATAAGAAATCATTTTTCTTCTTGCAAATAACGCCAGTAGGTGTAGCTACGCATAATAGCGTTTTCGTGAAAATATTATATTTGATATTAGATCAGTGAAGTACATTTTCTAATAATATAAACGCATCTGAGTCCATGTGTTAATTCACCTATCTTTCTTCCGAACACTACGGAAATTTTTTAAGAAGAAATGTTTTGCACAAATCTCCATTCTACTATTTCATATGTAAAATACTACTGTGTATTTTGAGTTGTCTAAACGGATGTTTTGGGGGCGCATTCTTTTGTCTGATGACTTCCGACAACCATTACCGTCAATTCCAAAATCGACGGCTGCCGATTAAATAAATGCTTGCCTAAAATCATTAACTTCAAATTTGTATAGGTAATAAAGCTATCAATTCAGTTGATTGCGGTTGGAATAGTACCAATAGATATTTGCAGCCAAGCAAAAATGCAAAAAACACCTGCACCACAAAAATTGTTGAAAATGATTTTTTGTAACTGCAAAAAAGGATGCAATGCGTCATGCACCTGTAGAAAACTGAGTCTTTTTTGAAACGCTACATGTGGGAATTCTGAAGGTGTTAACTGCCAAAACAGTGGTCCAATCTTCGTTAAAGATGAAGAAATAATTGACAGTGGCGACATCCACTCAGAATCAGATTAATTTTTTGACACAAAAAGTATTAATTTCACGTGAATAAAGTGATGAACAAATGAAATGTTCAAATGATATTTTCATTTTGTTATTTTGAACAGATAAGGGTTGCTTTTGGGGGTTGAAAAATAAAAATAACTGAAACTAACATTGATCCAAAATAGTGTAATAAATTTGAAATTAATCAATTATATTAATAAAGACCCATTTTTACACATTTTATGCTGAAAGGGATTGGTTTATACGGTCTTGAAGTATATGAAGAACTTCATCAAACTTCATTAAACGCTACTGAGCCCAAAAATTACTTTGATTTACGTTAGAACTAGTTTCTTTCAATTTAGGATAAAGGGGTTGTTTATTTATTTATTTATTTATTCATACATGTACATTTCGAAAAAGTGAATAAAATATAAAACTTAAAATATGGGGGTTGTTTTCACCCCTTAAAAATTATAAGCATGAATCGGCATAAGAGAAGGAAACAAGTATAGCTTATATCCAAAATTTTATCAAAGTCGAAGCATCTTGATAGAATTCTGAGGTAATGCCTAATTTTCGTCCTCATTGACTAGACTAATTGTACAGGTCAATTTTATGTCTACTTTCATTCAAGGTATTATACCATAATAGTTTATTATAATATTGAAGTTGCTTTTTTATATATCGATTGAGGCAGTACGAAGTCTGCCGGGTCAGCTAGAAAGGTGCTAGTCTGACTTTTTCTTCATTTTCGTAATTTGAAGGAAGATCTGGAGAATTTTCATGAAAATAATTATAGCACAAATGTGGCAAAAATTTCTCATTGTGAGAAGAAAGAATCCTGAACTATCTTTTCTCTCGATTTCGATTCTTGCGGATATTAGACAGACTTTCGAAAAAATTCAACTCAGTACATGTGTAGCTCAAAATTAAGTCTGATCCATTTCACAAAATTCAATCACTTCAAACAGATTCTTTCGAAAGAAATCAACAAATAATGGATACAGTAGGTCTACCAAGATGGCTTCTTCCGTTCGAAACTCAAGCTATGCAATAGACGACAGTCCCTCTTTCCTTTCCCTCCTTATTCAATGCTCCCAATGGAGAAATAACTTACCAAATGCCCAAACTTACCTAGAAGCGCTGCAGATTCGTCTCGGAAGTTCCGCCGGCTCCTCCCAGGCGGCGCTGCAGTAGCCGGGAGAACAGCACAAAACCTGCGACATGAAACTGTTCTGATAATTGATCACCTGCTCGATTTCCTGCCTCCAAAGCTCCTTCTCGTTGCGCAACTGCTCCTTCAGTCCAGAAATGAGGAGGCTCAAAGAGGCCATCCGCTTTTTTATCTCTTCCTGACTCTTCGAGATCAGTTCTTCATTGATGGCGATGTCAAGCTCGGAATCTGAGGCGTCGAGGAGCTGTTCGCCGGAGTCATCGTCGTCTTTGGGGTCGGTGGAGAATTCTGAGTAATCGTCTAGGTCGTCCATGTCGAAGAGATTGAAAAAAAAGTTCTGTTTTACATGAGTCAGTTGAGAAATGTCAAGGAGAAGCTCACTGAGGTGGGAATCGTTACAGATTTCTTGCTACGTGTCAGTTTCGTACAGGAATCTTTGATTCATTAAAATGGCCTTGTTCAAAAAGGTGTACTTTTTTTTATTATTATTATTATTATTATTATTCTCGAGCAGAATAAACAAAAACCGATAATAGGTCCTGAGTTCCTAAGGTGCGTACAAGCATAAGAAAGAGAAAAAATACTCATTCATTATTTTTGTGCATGACATCGTCGTAGAATATTGGTTATGTCATACATAGCTACAGCTACTCAAAATTCAGTAACGCCTTATAAGGAAAGACAATAAATCTACATTTCTCTATTTCAGTATCATAATGAGTTCATTACATTATCAATAGTAGGACTGTAATGAACTCATTACAGCATTATTGTTTTGTGGTTGTCAGTACTGAACTCCGATCCTATCATTTCTCAAATCAAATCAATTAAAATTCCGTAATCTGTCAAATTTCGTGAGTCACACCAACTGCCAAGATGCAATACAAAAGTCACTAGGATGAGTTTTCATTTGAATTTCGAGAGCTTTTCACAAAACTTGACTGAAATAGAGAAAATATCGTGTAATACTGGTGGCAGAAGGCAATTCCAACACTCATGCTTCGAATTTCTCCGTCCTGTTGGAATAGAAGCCCATTCTGCAACTTGTTTCAAAATAAACTACGTATACCTACTGCTTCCAAATACTATATTCTGAAACAAATTGCAGAACGAGCACCTATTCTAACAAGAATGCAAAATTCGAAAACGAGCGAGTCAAATTTTGTGAAACACTCTTGAAATTCAAATGAAAATTCATATTCTAGATCCTAGTGACTTTTGTATCTTGGCAGTTGGTGAATTGATTTGATTTGAAAATTCATAGGATCAGAGGTCAGTATTGACAACCGCAAAACGAAAAATATAACTGAAAACAATGCGTTAATGAGTTCATTAAAAAACTCATTAAAGTTGTGAAATACTACGATACTGAAATCTGTATATATAAAAATGAATTGCTGTGCGTTAAGTACGCTAAAATTCGAAAACGGCTGAACCAATATGGCTAATTTTGGTCTTACTTATTCGTGGAATTCCAGGGAAGGTTTGAAAGGTGAAAAAATATAGAAATGCAAAGTATTTAATATAGTTTTTCCTTGGAAATAGAGGTGATCGATTATCATTGATTTTCGATGATCATCGATGTTTGACTATCAAACATCGATGTTTTAAAATGGATTTTGCATTATTTATAACATGGTTACATCTATTACTTGATTTCAATAATTTCTTCAAGTGAGGACGACGCAAAGTCAAGAATAGGTCCCCTGGTAGGCGGTGTGGCAATCAGGATCTAGGCTTCTTCAAAATTTTTCGTGTTTGAAGATGATATTGGACTAATAATAATAACAATAATTTTAATAGCCGATTTGGGCAGACGAAGTTGCGCTAGTAGAGAAATAAATATAGATGTGCAAATCTCAGACAAATTTTGGTTCATTATATAGTGACATCTGTTGGATTTATCAGCTGCATATGATACAGTATGGAAAGATGGATTAATTTTCAAACTATATAATCATTTGAAATGTGGAAAAATGGTAAGACTATTGGAAATTATGTTATCCGACAGAAGGTTCCGAGTTTTTGTCGATAATAACAGTAGTAAGTAGTTTTAGCACCACTTCTATTCAATTTATATTTGTGTGACATTCCATCTACTTCTTCGGAGAAATTTATTTATGCTGATGATATTGCTCTGGCTTTTCATCATTCTAATTTTCAAACATTAGAAAGTACCCTTTCCGCAGATCTGGACATAATGAAAAAATTATTTTTTGAAGTGGCGTTTGTGCCCGAATGAAAATAAAACCGAAGTTTCGTGTTTTCATTTGAATAATCACCAGAAATATAGAAAATTGAGTGTAACTTTCGGTTCTTCTACCTTAAAACATAATTTCAATCCTAGATACCTGGGAATCAAACTTGATTCCTCTCTAAATTTCAACGCCCATTTAGATGATCTGCATTTGAAACTTAAAACTCGAAACAATATTCTTCAGAAACTAGCTGGTTCCTCATGGGGCGCTGATGCAACAATACTTCGAACAGCAGCGCTTGCTTTGGTTTATTCTGCTGCTGAATATTGTTGTCCTGTTTGGTTGAACAGTGTTCATGTAAAAAAAATTGATGCCCAACTAAATTTTTCTATGAGGATTATTACTGGTACTATCAAGTCTACACCTACTCCTTGGTTACCAGTCCTCTCAAATATTGTCCCCCCCCATATTCGCAGAGAGACAACAGCTTTGAATTTTTGGAAAAAATTCAATTCCTTTCCAAATTCTTTTCCCATACTCACCTATATTCCAGATAATAGGGTCCCCAGATTGAAGTCGCGTAAACCTTTTTGGTCAAATTTTCTGACTAATATGAATAGAAGCGACAAAGAAATGTGGCAATCTGAATGGAATGTATCCAATTTTTTCAATAAAGATCTTATTTCTGATCCTTCCATCAGAGTTCCTGGTTTTGACCTTCCCAGGAGAATATGGTCTGTTCTAAATCGCATTAGAACAGGCCATGGACGTTGCAATAGCATGCTCTTCCGATGGAATTCGGTTGAGAGTCCTAGTTGTGAGTGTGGGGAAAATGAGGAGACTATAGAACATCTTATAAATAGTTGTCCCATTTATAAATTTCAAGATGGTTTTCGAGGCCATACATAAAGTAACGAATGCATTTCTAAAATGGGTGGTTAATTTCAAAATTATTTGATTTATTCTGAATATTCGGTTTCTTTTCTGCTTTTTTCTTTTTTCATTTCAGATTAAGAATCGTGAGCCGTTTTGGGAAGAATCTATCGACGGATAACATAAAGATGATCTCACACTGATGTCTTTCAAGATTTTTCCTGATATTTAATATTTTATGTTATTTTTTTTACGGGGTGGCAGGTTTTTTCGGCTGAGGTTTTTTTCCCTGGCTCTATAGTATCGTATGATATTAATGATGATAGTATCGTATGATTCTATAGTATCATACGAAGAATGTTATGATACCCCGTTCTTTTTTTACCTCAGCTTAGGTACTTTTTGTTTCAACATTTATTGTATTATTTTAGCTCTCTATTTTCATAAGAATATATATATATATATATATATCTGTTGTCTGCAAGGGAAACTATGCCTACTTACTTTTCGAGCTGCCAAGATCAACTAAATTACAGAAATCTATTGAAATGTCATTGCATTTGAGCGATATCTGGTGGATTGTTTGGAATCTTCTTTGGTTATTTTCCTTGTCTCTAGTTATCCAATGGTGTTTTTTTGGCTGACAGAGGGAGCTTTAGTCAACTCTATTCAACTGTTTAATAGTCACTTCTTTGTAATATTAATTGGTCGAATTCGTTATATGAGAATCTATTGGAGCGTCCTCTATCATCTACTAACCATTGAAAAAAAAGTGGTAATATCCTTGTTTATAGATCTCTAGTTATTCAATGAAGGGTGATTAAGGAAGTTGGCATATAGAGGGCGCTTTATTCAACTCCTCTATTATTATATTTGTCGTGATGAAATCTCATATGTGGCTACTCTAATCTACAAAATATTATGAAACATTGGATTTTGAAGAGTCTCATTCAGTATCCAATTTGAATTGAATTCATTGAATGAGCATCTCAAATTATAGCGCCCTCTATCATCCAACTCCCCTAACTACTGCCCATTGAATAACTAAAGTTATACAAACAATGGTAATGTAAAACCAGGAAGTTTTTCAAATCAATTCACATAAATTGAAATGAAAGTCTAGTTTCATAACAGTGAAAATGAAATAGAATTCTAATTTCACGTCAATTAGAGGTGTTTTCTGCATTCAACAAATTTGTGAATGTTTTCAGCGACATCTGTGTGTCGCATGTACGAAACATATCGAAAAATTGTAGTCTGTTCTTAGATATAATAAGAGTGCTTCTTATCTTTCTACTGTTAACTTTCTTCACTAACAACCAAATGAAAAATTTCCAAACCTTCATATTTTCAAATTAAATAAAAGACCATATTAACACAAGATTTTATTTTGTCTTAATTTAACGTTTGCCTCCAACACGAGGTGCTGCTTTAGCTACGTTCTTCGCTGCTTTTTGTTTTGGTGCAGCCTTAGCTTTTGGAGGTGCTGCTGCTTTCTTTACAGCTTTCTGGGACTTTTTCTGTTCTTTAGCCGCCCTGAAAAAAAATTATTATAATGTGCCAATTGAATAATAAAATGGATTAAAGCTTTTTCAAACATCACTCGAATGAAGTAAAAATTTTTAATCGAATTAGTATCTCTTCAGAAAGTTTGGGAATTTCAATGAAATTTAGCAAGGACCTTAAATATGGAGTTTTCGTCTCCTGATATCGATTGAATTTGAAGAGATTGCTTTCCTAAAGAATATAAAGAAGCTGAACATGATGTGAACACAATATAGAAGCAAGAATTACAACAGACATAACCTAAATAATTAAAAACTATAGGATATTTCAATTCTTGCCTTTATATGTAAAAATGATGTGAAAAAACATAGGAACTGTGAATAAATGAAGTAAATTTTATGATTCAATAATTTAGAGAGATTACGCTTGCAACTGTATCAATTATTCTTGCATAAAACATTCATCGTAACTGGCACTCAAGTTGAGTGTTTCTAAATTTCTAAAGCATCGAATACAATGATTTAACAAGTTTCAGCTTACCTGATGGCTTGTTCTCTCTGAGCTTTTCTGACTTCAGGCCTTTGATTCCTCTTAGCCATAATGTCGTTAAGAGAAGCTCCTACAATAGCCCTTTGGAATTTCTGTGTCCTCCTTGTACGTTTTTTGGCAGTTTCCTCCTCTTGTCCCTTCTTGTGTTTCCTTCTGTATAAGATAGTCCATGTTACTTTCCTTGGGTTCCTTCTCATCAAATGAGCCCTTTCACATTTTGAGTTAAGGAAAGTGTAGTTCTGAAATTAGTACAAACGGTTATTTAAGCTGTAGGTGAGGTGGAACTTTCTTCAATTGCGAGTAACACAACTGGATGAAATATTTACCTTTCCATCTACCTTAACCAAGGTTTTACCATGGCCAGGGTAAATTTTGTAGCCACTGTAAGCGCAGAGTCCGATTCTGAAAAATAACGGTTACAAAATATGTATTCAACCATTTCGGTAACGAAATTTGAAGATTGATAAAAAACTGATGCGAGATTCTCAAGATTAAATTAAAATAAATTTATTCCGAACTTACTTCATTTTGGTTGTATGAACACAAACTAATCACGTAAATGAAGGAGGGCGCCGAAAGACACATGTCACTTGATCATAGAACAAGAACGACTTTGCTCATTGTCACCAACATTTTTATGTTGTAGGCGAAACTTCCCTGTTTGTAAAAAAAATTGAAACATTTTTTTTGTTATAAGATATAGTTTGGATCGGAGAGTGAATATTATTAAATAAACATCATTATATCAAACATCAGTTAGTTAAGAATTATCAGTATTAAAATTTTAATATGGAATCGTAAGTTATCTGTGGTTTTCATCACTGAGTTTATATAACTCAGGGCCGGTTGTTCAATAGGAGATCATCTCGCGATTACTGGTAATCCGGGATTACGAACGAGGTGCCGTTTTTCAATGAAGGATCAAGAGAAAACACCGGATTAACTCAGGGTTAAGTTAATCCATGGAATTCGAGGGATTACGGAGATAATTCACGGATTATAACCTAACTTATTTGACAGTTCCACTTCTACAATCTGTTGTTTTGTTTTGATATGAGATCAACGTATTTTTGGTGAAAACTGAAAATGTCGAATGTGGAGAATGAAAATATCACAGACGATGAAGATTTTTGGAAGTGATTGATATACTTTGTCCAATGCGAAAGAGTCCGGTATTCAAGCAGCGGCGTAACTATTGGGAAGAATTAACAGAAAAAGAATTTTTCAATCGATTCCGTTTACCTAAGGCAGTGTGCTATAGTATCGTTGATTTAATTTCCAATAGTATTAAGAGCCCAACAAACCGGTAAGATTCAATATTTCTTCACTTCATTTCTCTTCTAAATAATAATATGCTAATTGAAAAACATATTTTTTCAGCAACCATGCCGTGACACCAGCAGAAATGGTTCTACTGACCCTACGGTTTTATGCTACTGGAACCATGATGATAGTTGTTGGAGATTTCATAGGGATTGATAAATCTACAGCATGTAGGATTATCCATCGTGTGTCTGAAGCCATTGCAAGTCTATATAGAGCATACATTAAGATGCCTCAAAGTGAAGTTGAGAAAAGAGAAAAAGCGATTGACTTTTATAAGATTAGTCGTTTTCCTCAGTGCATTGGTGCCATAGATTGCACACATGTTAATTACAATCACCAGGAGGAGAAGATGCTGAAATTTTTAGAAACCGCAAAGGATATTTCTCCATGAATGTTCAAGCTGTATGTGATGCTACTCTGAATTTTCAGAACATAGTATGTCGTTGGCCTGGTTCGAGCCATGATTCCACTATTTTTAACCACTCAACTTTATCAGCTTCTTTTGAAAATGGGGAATTTGCCAATTATGTACTGGTTGGTGATAGTGGTTATCCTATAAAGAAGTACTTGATAACACCATTGGCACAACCTAGTACTCCAGCTGAACATTTATTCAATGAGTCACATATAAGAACACGAAACCCAATAGAAAGATGTTTTGGTGTATGGAAACGCCGTTTTCCCATCCTGTCATTAGGATTGCGTGTAAAACATGAGAGATGCGAAGCAATTGTTGTCGCCACAGGAATTCTCCACAACATAGCAAATAACTTGAGAATTCCTCTTCCTGATATTGATGAAGATTTACAACAATTGATTGAGAATGATCTGAGTACCATCAATGATGCAATTGCTCAGGTGCCAAATGTCCAATCAGAATATATCGTGAATAATTCCACAAGATTGATGATAATACAAAATCATTTTTCTAGAATTTAGAATGGAGAAAAATACTGTTTTTCTTTCAAACACAAAAGTATATACTATACCTGAAATAAGTTTTCTCTTTTATTATGATAATATATTATTGAATTGAATGATGGGTATGTGGAATTATAATTTTAACTTATACAGTCATATTGTTTCAGGTGAATATCATTCATTACTAAATCCTAATGAGTTTTGTTTAGGATTTATGAATACTACAACGAATGGGAAAAAAAAATAATAAACTTAAAATAGTGAACAATTATCTAAGATCTCTGGATGATGAGGAATTTGATAGGTAATTTTAATAATTGTGAATATATTTATAAAGCTTGTAAATGTAGAATTAGATCCTGAAGTCTGTATGTAAACTTAATTAGAGGTTGGTTAAAAAAATCAAGAAATCACCCATAAGTTTCTTTGAAGTTTCTTCTTATGGGCTGTAATCGAAACTTCGGATTCAAAAAGTTTTAATAAATGGTATTAAAAGCAGTGATTGTTTTTCATTTTCACTCATGATTAACATAGATATAACAAAAATTTGTTACATCGTAAAAACCTTTTGAAAGGCCATAAACCTCAGAAAATCTAACTATTGATTGATGATAACTATACAAGATTACAATAAAAAAAAAATTAATTAATATAATTTCCTTTCAATAAAGTACTGATAATGATAATTAAAGCAACATTCACAAGTAAATACCGTATACTGAATAGGTTATAATAATATGAGAAGTTCAATAAACAAGTCAATTCGTCTTGAAAATTTTATTTAAATTGTGATAATGTTTTTTCATGTATTTCTTTCATTTGTGCCTTTTTTAATTCCCATTCTTCCCATAAAATCCCCCCAAGATCTATCAACAGTTTCTCTTTCCCTTCATTAAAGTTTGAAGTTCTCTTCTTAATCCCTTCCATTTCAATTTTTTCAACACCGTTTTCACTTTCAACTACTCACTCAAGACTGTGGTGAGGGAATGAAATTTTGAATTCGAAATTTTCATCGTGTCGGCTTATCGACATAGATAATTAAAATCATAAAACTTAAATTCTTCTTTCAATGAAGAACGACGGCTCGATTCATCGGTAATAGCAGTGTAGCCAACATGCTTTCGAGAAAACAGCGAATTCCGAGGTTAACACTGGATCAGGTAATCCGGTGTTAGTTTGTCATTGAACAACGCCCGACTTCTCTGATCCAGAGTTAGAAGTTAATCCTGGATCCAATAATCAGCGGATTAATCCTCAATTGAACAACCGGCCCTCAGTGGATTCTTATAGATCACAGAATAGGATAGATATTCTGTGCATAGATAACGATGATTTTTTAATTTTTTGAAAATTTGTATGAAATCTCTGGATTCCATTGTAAATGGAAATATTTCATTAATCTAACGCAACATGAATTGCATTAAATTTTCTTGAACAAAAATAAAGATCTTAGTAGAATTAATCCCTGAATTGCCCATTATCACTTAAATACTGCACTATATAAATTCAACAAATGAATATGCAAATTAAAAGAATATATTGTAGTGAACAATGTAACTTCAAAGGCATTTTCATGTTTATAGCATGGCATTAAATACTCCGTATCTATGCTCATTTGTTGATACAAACATTGTAGTTATGAAAATAACACTTCAAAGCGCTTCATATTTTAATGTTCTGGTTATAAAATGATTGACATTCCTCTAATATTCCAGGTTTTGCTGTATTTGAACTCGTATTACTTCGGTTTTTTCGCTGTCTGCGAAATATTACTGTTTGCATTAAAATACCTGAACAGAAGAAGTGACTTGGAAATATATCATACCGACATCAGTATTTTTGCATTTATAAGTGTTATAGAAGTATTTAGAAACGTTTTGGCCCAAAGAGGAAATCTTACTGAAAAGAGTAAGTAAAAATACATGTCCCAATTGAACTTTTCACCCATAAGGATATTTTTCAGAATGGCCTGTCTTCATTGCTTTGCTGTTAACAATTCCTTCAGCTGCCGGAATAACGTTTCTCATATTTTTGCAGACAACGGTTCTTAAACTTGAAGTGTACCTCTGCTATGTCCAATTAGTGATGGAAATGTTAGAATTTGTAACTGGTACATTTGTAATTCTTCCTTTCAAGAAATCTTCCCAGTATTACTAGTCATGATATTAAAAAAAAACAAATAATTTTTGAAAAATAATCTTGTATTTTTATAATAATTCATAAATAAACATTCATTTCTTAAGAAAAAAATCAAAGTTCTTATATTTAAATATCACAACATTAAAAGTCTAGTCCTTTAATTTTCCTGCTTAATTCCACCGTTGCATCATCCCCAAACATTAGCATGGATGATTCATCAATATTCTTGAAATTATCTTCCAAGAAAAAACATTTTCGTGGTAAAATCTGAAAAAATTGAATGAAGCTTATATTTGATGAAATTATTCTTGGGGCGTCGGTTCTTACCTCTTCCGCAGTAGTTTTAAATGAATTTTTGTCAAAACATACACCTTCATCCTTTACTTCTAAACCATAGTGTTTACAATCATTCACGAGATCTTCTTCCGATTCATAAATCAAGAGTTGCTTCAGAACATTTGAGGGAAACCGTAAGTTTTTACTGCTGTAAGCTACAGACATCACTTGCAGTGCTCTCCTGGAAAACGTATACATAAGGCATCAACTTGACCCCAATAGTTTCTTATTACCGTCTAATAGCAGGCAGGTGTAATACGGCTATTGCTGCGAGTAAAGGTGTCAAATCACGAATGTACCTGCACACTTTCACATAATTTCTCCTCATATGGCTGATGAAAATCAAGGATGCTGTATTCAATACTGGAGTTCTGAAAATTGTACATTTGATAAATTTGCATATCTGCACATTCCATAGAACTTTTGACAACTGTCAAAAAAATTAACATTTCTAAACTGTGAATGCATTCATTTCGATGATTACCAATTTGAATTCTTCTATGTTTCGAAAATGTCAAAAAATAACCTCCAAATGCATATTTCTTATTCTCAACAAACCTAAATCTGATTCAAAATGAAATATTACCTCCATTTGAGTGGTTGACCAATTATCCTTATAAGAGTTTCCTCTTTTCCCAAATTCAAAGTAATATTCAAAGCTTCAAAAAACGGTTTTGTCGTATTTAAGTGTTGCGCAAACATCTCCTCATAATCTTCCAACTCTACAACTTGATTGTACAAAATCAACAAATTGTTCAAGCACTCCTGCAGTGTTTTTTTGTTGAGGTGAGGATCGAATTTATGAATATCTTGATCGCACAACCTGAAATTTAAAAGGAAAATTATTAAACGATGGGTCTGAAATTATTTCTTTGTTTACCTATAAGCCGAGTATGCGTGAAACCTAACCATGGGTTCTAGTAAACTTATTAAAAATGCTGCAGGTACACTCTGAATAATCATATCTTGCCTAACTGCTCTTAATCTATCAGAAATAAAATCATACTTTGTTAACCAGGAACTTTTTTTGTCTTGAATCACTCTGTAAAGTAATATTGGATTAATCAATGTGTGACAATTATGTATGCATTGTGAAGAAATTAACAATTGACGAACTTACTCAATCTCCTTACTTTTCAAGCAGATAATTCACTGTTTTCAAGAGAACTTCTGGCGGCCTCAAGTTATTTTCATTCGTCATAAATTTTCCTGCGGCAGACCTGTTATACATTTTCACAGCTCTTTCCGGATCTGCCAAGGGATTCTTTCTTCCTTCAGTTCCTGGTACCATTTCAAATACATGAAGTAATCTTTCCCTTTGCCTCCTTAAATTTCAGAGAAAAATTTTAACCTGTAAAACCTAAAACCAATGAAAAACGAAGGTGAAAAAACTTACATCTCCATTTCTTCTAAAGGACACATTGTTTTGCATTTTCCAATGACGTATTTTGTATTCATTCTTCCAAACTTCCAAAAATATAGGTTTGCGAAATGTAATGTATCTACAAATTTCTTTCCAAAATATAAACTGTCAAAAAATTGATCAGAGAAAACAATATCTTAGGCCCAAGATACACTACCGCAATGAGGAAATTATTTAATTTGAATTTTAAAATAGTCGGTTGAAACATTTACCATAATTATGGTTTTACTCAATTTCTGTCATTTGAAATCTTTCGAAATGCACCAGCATGGAGACAAATATTTCCCTCATTTTATCGGCTTGTTGTTAGTGTTGGAGAGTTATGCTTCTCATAGCTTTATATTGTTGACACCTAAATGTCAATAACTTACTCGTTGGATTCTCATAGGTTGACGTGTATATGGCATACGTTCTCAAATTTGACTTTAAATTTTTTATAAGAAGAAGGATTATTTCGCATTAAATTCAAAACATATTTCAATTTACCTATAGCAAAATGGAAGTCGCAACGTCTATGTTTGATGATGTTAAACGTATGAATAAAAGACAGGTGAGGATCGAAAAGTACCTCAACATATTCCAACTTGTATTTCGCATCGAATTTTCAGTTTATGTATCAAGCTCTAAGTTTTGGAATGATAGTATCGTCGGCACTGATGATATGGAAAGGTCTAATGGTAGTTACTGGCAGTGAGAGTCCTATTGTAGTTGTATTATCTGGTAGTATGGAACCTGCGTTTCACAGAGGAGACTTATTATTTTTAACAAACTACCCCGAAGAGCCTGTTCGAGTGGGCGAAATTGTAGTTTTTAAAGTAGAAGGAAGAGACATTCCAATAGTTCACAGGGTATTGAAGTTACACGAGAAGTGAGTTGGATCATGAATTGTAATTCAAATATTTAGTGAGTTGTTAAAATACTATGTTTTTACCAGTGACATTTCAAGTGACGATACAGAATAATGATCATTATTAAACTTTGTAGGGAAAATGGCACGATTAAGTTCCTCACTAAGGGAGATAATAATAGTGTAGACGATAGAGGACTTTATGCACCAGGTCAATTGTGGTTAACTAAAGATGATGTGGTAGGGAGAGCCCGAGGATTCTTACCTTATGTAGGAATGGTGACAATTATGATGAACGAGTATCCTAACTTTAAGGTAAAATTCGAATTCCTTTTGAATTTCTCAACTGAGTGAACTCATTTTATTCAAGTATTTTCATTCTTCGATATCGCAAATTTGCCAACCATACTTCGAGAAGAACAATCTTAATATTCATATATACAAAAATGTTGCTAGAAATATTCAGATATTCCAATAATTGTTTTTTTTTTATTTCAGATTGGAGTTCTTGCTTGTTTGGCCTTTTATGTTCTCATTCACAGGGAATAAGTATCAGTTTTGTATTTATTACTTTAAATATAAAATTTGTTTCCATTTTGTGCATTTGTCCTGTGTACCTGTATTAATATTTCTCTCTGAACGTTTTGAAAAGAATTATAAGTTTTTCATATAAAGAGTTTATTTTCGTCATACATCTATTGTGGACACTAGAAAGTCCAAATAAATACATTTTAAATGGAAGATTCAATGAATTTATGAATATTTTATAATATTGACTACCCTGTCGATGACATTTCATGATGGTGGCAACATTAACGTTGATTTCATTTCGTTGCGTTGGTAGCATTTCTTGTCAGATTCAAACGGACGAATGTCACAAACTGACAAAACTATTGTTTATTTTCCCGCCTCATTAATTATAAATTGAAATTCTTGTATAAATTTGTTGTCCGAAATGCACAACTTCAAACAAACATGCAAAAAATATTTCGGCAGCAGCGATTTTTATGAAATCTTGGGGATCCCAAAAACCTCGAAGCAAAAGGAGAGTAAGTTTCCTTTATATGATTTTCAGATATTCGGTATTATTTCGTATTTTTCAGTTAAGAAAGCGTATCACAAATTATCTCTGGTTGTGCATCCTGATAGGGTTGACGAAAATGAGAGACTTATCGCTAACGAAAAATTCAAGGTGCTTGGAAAAATCCATTTCATCTTGCAAAATGAACAGAAAAGAAAGATATATGACAGTGGAGGCGATTTTGATGAGAATGAAGATATCGACTGCAACTGGATGGATTATTGGAAAAACATTTTCAAGAAAATCAGCATTAAGGAGATCGAAAATTACGAGAAGGAGTATATCGGTTCTGAAACCGAATATAAGGATGTTAAGCAAGCTTACGAAATGAGTAAAGGTAACATGACTAAAATGATGGATTTCATTCCATTCGGAAGGCCTGAAAGTGAGCCCAGGATAATTGAAATGGTCAAAGGGATGGTTGATCGAGGGGAAGTCGAGAAATACGAAGAATTCTTTAACGAACCAGCTAGAAAGAAAAGGCAGAGACATCAAAAGTATGCTAGGGAAGAGGAAGAAATTACAGAAGATCAGAGTGAGTTGAATGCAAAACTTATAAAACACATGCTAGTTTAATGCTTTCCTTTGTGTTTTTTTAGTGAACGATCTGGAGAAAAATGCGAATGAGATTCGTCAAAGATGCTGTGATAGATTCATAAGCCTAGTGTCTTCGTTGGAAAACAGTTACGGTAATTCTAAAAGGAAAGCTATAACTTCTGATGGAGGCAGCCCTAGAAAGAGAAGAAGTTCCAGAAGAAATAAATGATTTTTTATAATTTTATTTTGAATGTATTGCTTTCCGTGAGTGAATGAATGCGAATATTGATTTAATCGATAGAATCTTATGTTTATGAAGACTGAATTTTGGTATGAAAGTTGTTAGGTGAATAAAACAATTTTGGTTAAAACGTTTTTAATTACTGAAAGAAACAGTTAACATCATGAAATAATGTTCCATTCTGGAGTTTTTTGAACCATTCAGTACATCAAAAAATGCAAAAAAAGGATATGTGAAGTTGGCAAAGCACTTTTGGATTTTTGGTAAAAATTTTGTTTTTTTTTTTTATTTATTCATTCTCCGGCCCAGCATTTTTCGAAAAATTGGATTCAAATGACTGAAACAAATTCTACCACACATGTACTCAGTTTTGCCATTCGAATTTTTCCGATATTGTACTTGTTTTCCCGGAAAATCAGAATAAAAAAAAAATAGCCCAGCACTCAAGTTTTTTTTCTTCTCACAAATGAATTGGAAAATTCATGATACGTTTGTGCAGTTTTGTGCCGTGAATATTTTCACGAAAATTCTTCAGATTTTCTGGCAGATACGAAAATGAAAAAAGCTAGTCCAGCACTTTCCTTTTTTCCAAAAAAAATACGTCAAAAAAATGGTGCTACTTGTAGGCAAAGTTGTGTTTTGTAATTTTCGCGAATATTTCTCAAAATGAAGAAATTAGAAAAGAGTTGCCTGACACTTTTTTTCCGACAAAAACTGTGTTATATGATTGTGCCTGTCAAATTTTCAGAAAAAAAAACAGGAGGTTTTTCCTCATATGAACAACATAAAAAAATTTGTAGCTTGTAGGAAAATTAGAATACCTGGCAACAGTGTGTAAAGTTAGCTCTGCACCACTGCGAGTTATAACTTTTGTTACAATGTCGTTGTAATAAAACCACTTTGAACAACCAAAATCCACTTTTATTTGTTTCTATCAATCGCTCTGTATATTTCACGTAAGTTACTTCAGAAATGCTGAATGAATCAAATCATTCTTTGAATGTTCTCCACTCTTATTTTTATCTAGAGATTCGTCAGCGTTTTTACTCAGGCTCTCATACCATACAGTAAGAAATGATTACTCACTAATTCCCCAATTTCTTATTTCTTTGGAAAGTTCCAATGCATATAATGAATTACAATCACATCAATTTAATAATTCGATCATTTACCATGCAAATACATTTGTCTTCAATAATAACATACATTGCAATAATGTTTCACTCTCATGTACCTTTACACAACATTCAATATAAAATATTTCCTGATAATCATATGAACTAACTCTAATGAATCGTAATATTCATAACACTTTATATAACTCAGCGCTCTGCACTTTCTCGAAAATCCAGAAGTGCTGGACCAACCTCACATACACTGTTGCCAATATGGTGATTTTCCAACAATCTACGGATTTTTCTTATTTTCACAAAATTAGGGAAAATCTGTTGATTTTTGTAGGTTTTTTTTATCCCGAATATTGAGAGCAGAATATTCGAACAGTGTTCATGTAAAAAATATAAAATTATGCCTAACTGATTATTCTATGAAGATTATCATCAGATCTTCACATACTCCTCAGTTAGTTCATAAAGAAAAAATTTTAAAGATATAGGTAGGTTGGGAGTAGATCATGATCATAACCATATTTCGATAATATACTGCTCCACAAGAGTTGGGGATATCATATTATATCGTTTTGAAAAGTATGTAATCTTCGAGAAAATCGCTGTTAAATTCTTTAAAACTCAATAACAACTTGCATCGATCCAATAAAAATCAGTATGAGACATTTCGTCAACCTGGTCGCCTTTTTTCTGAAGTTTGGTTCTTTGCATATGCTTCATGAATGTACTTATTTTGAAATGGAGTCAGTTTAACAAAGGCTTCGATTTGAAACGAGTTTTCTGAAAATGCCAAGACGTAAATTAAAAAACGCTGAGGCTAATAGGGCTATCGGAATGCTACAGGTGGCCTAACTCATGTTGTTATATACGCTGCAGACTTTAAGGCTAAAATTAATTTTATTTCCTGCAACTTGAAATCATATTAATATGAATTTTCATCACAAAATCTCATTTTAACTATATTTTTTCGCAATTTAATTCAATATCCCCAACTCATGTGGAACAGTTTATTTCGAAAATGGATGATTTTCAAAGACCAAAGTACCATTTCTTGTTTTCCAGAACAATATTCGACATTTGATATAATGATATATCCACAGGAAAGTATGAAGACTGGTGTAAAAATATCCAAAAACATATGCTTCATAAAGTATTTATTCATAAATAGAAAATATTAATATATTTCATAAATAATAATTTACATTTTCACAAATAGTTTACTATACAATTTATATACATTAAATTACAGTAAATACATGTTACAAAAGGACATTGTCACTGACTTCGAATCCACACTTAAACGAGAAGTGAAACTGCTCGAAAAACGTGTGGATTCTGCTCATTCTCAACATGGAAAAAACAATCATTAACACGCACAAAAAATCACTGGCCATATTCGATGAAATCTTACTTACGTACAATATTATCACGTTAGGATCACTCGGCATGTACCTAATAATTAAGGAACCTCGAAATTAGGATATCTTTCAACAAAAAAGACCATTTTGATGCATTTAAGAACAAGGGGGCTCTGCACAGGGTGTTCAACATCTAGCTGTGTCGTTGGGGACATTAAAAACTGTTATAACCGGTTTCTGACAATTTTTATACAAGAGAATTTTCCTCAACTAAATTTCTGACAAGAATTACAAGAAAGTCCAAAGACGTTAAACAATGAGTTGAATATCCTGTCTTCACACTTCTAGTTTTGTTGAATTCGTTAGATTGGGATTGCTGAATTGAATATTTCATTACTAGCTAGGAAAAATTTCTTCTTTGTTGTCCTTAACATTTGATAGTTTAAAAAGCTTTAACAAAGCTGTCCTAATGTTTAGAGACTAAATGTGTAGAAAAATAAGAGAGCATTTTCAATCAAAAGCTTTTGAAGATTATAGAAGCTCGGGACCTCCTTCAACTAAATCTCAAAAAACTCATACGTGAGAATAAGGTTGTTTCTAAAGATCAATATACATATGACACTTATGATAATAACGACTGAGTTATGTTATTTTTCAATATCTTCACAATTGAATAAAGCAATAATAGTAGAGTCAATCTGCCGAAGAAATAGCCTATTTTATAAAAAAATGTTTACGAGAACTAGTTTTTTGAAATTCATTTTTCTCGGGATTGGAGCATTTTGGAGAAAAGTTTTGTGAATGAAAAAAGTAGAGGAGCTCACCAGCTACATTTAATTCTATGGAGTCGACCCCGTAGGGGTTGAAATTAAAAAAAACTAGATTGCGCTGAAGTGACTTTTTTCGCTATTTTTGCCTGCAAAACATTTTTTCGTATTATTGTTAATATGCAAGTTGTTGCTTCAAAAGAAATCTACAGAATTCACTTGAAAATTATTGTTATCCGACTTACCGTTGAAGTGTTATAACGACAAGAACTCAGTGTAGTGCAGGTTGTAGGTTCAGCCACTACACTGCGTTTTTAGTCGCTATAACTCTCTAACGGTAAGTCGGAGAACAAAAATCTTCAAATGAATTTTGTAGATTTTTCCAAAAGGAACAACTTTTCTATTAACAATATTACAAAAAAATGCTTCATTCGTGAAAGAGCGGAAGAACTCTTTTTAGGATAGTTCAGCGCAATCTTTGATTTTAACTTAATGTATCTGATCCACAAGATGAATATGGATATTGAGGTCCCCTACATTTTTCAAATATAAAACTTCTCTCTAAAATGTACACATTCCGAGATTTCACAAAAAACTAGTTTTCAAGGTTATCCTCATTTTTGCAATTGATCTTCTTTGTGTTCCCTAACAATCTTTGAAATTCATCAGAAACATGATACACATTGACTGTACAACTATATATAATGGCGTTCAATTCCAGCGGTAGCCAAATGTTCAGCTACGAAGAACGTATTGAGAAATTGTATTCAAATTTTCAGAAATCCGGTATATAACATAAACTGGGGTCAAAGTGTCGATGACAAATGTGGTTTTTCGAGGTTCGTCAATACCAACTTAGTAAAGAATCTTAGGATACAGGAGATCAACCATGGTGTACAACATTTTCCCATACCAGTGAACCCCAACAGCTGGTTTAATCAGGGATCTTGACTGAGGTTCCCAACCGCTTATGGGTCTGCTTATAAGAACCCACAACCTTCTGAAACCTTCCTTCATGTTATGTACAAGCCTCAAGGGGCCATACGCGAAATGCGCCAATCCTTGACTGTTCACCACCGCGTAACAAGAAGCTAAAACATCGTTCACCACCACTGTACCTGCTTCAGTTAAAGGCGCGTACACCCCTTTCCTGAAAACTTGTTCAATTCTAACTACAACATCTTCTCGAAGTTCATTTTTTGAGTCACTTGTTAACATTATATCACTAGGTCTTAGCTGTTCGGCGTAAACTATCCTGTTAGATTTCAAACTACAGCTAAGCACTAGGTTTTTTGCAATTTAATTCAAAATCCCTAACTCATATGGAGCAGTTCATTTCGAAAATGGATGTTTTTCAAAGAAACCAAAGTACCTGTTTTTTGCAGAACAATCTTGGACATTTGATGTAATAATATATCCACAGGAATGTATTAAGACTGGTTGTAAAAAGATCCAAAAACATATGCTTCATAAAGTATTTATTTATAAATAGAAAATATTAATATGTTTCATAAATAATAATTTACATTTTCACAAATAGTTTACTATACAATTTATATACATTAAATTACAGTAAATACATGTTACAAAAGGACATCGTCACTGACTTCGAATCCACACTTAAACGAGAAGTGAAACAGCTCGAAAAACGTGTGGATTCTGCTCATTCTCAACATGGAAAAACAATCATTAACACGCACAAAAATCACTGGCCATATTCGATGAAATCTTACTTACGTACAATATTATCACGTTAGGATCACTCGGCATGTAATAATTAAGGAACCTCGAAATTAGGATATCTTTCAACAAAAAATACCATTTTGATGCATTTAAGAACAAGGGGGCTCTGCACAGGGTGTTAAACATCTAGCTGTGTCGTTGGGGACATTTAAAAGTGTTATAACCGTTTCTGACAATTTTTATACAAGATGATTTCTCCATGCTGTTCTCAACTAAATTTCCAGAGACGATAAACAATGAGTTAATTATCCTATGTCTTCACTTTTAGTTTTGTTGAATTTGTTGGATTGGGATTGCTGAATTGAATATTTCATTACTAGCTAGGAGAAATTTCTTTTTTGTTGTCCTTAACCGTTTGATGAGCTTCAACAAAGCTCAACAAAGCTGCCCTAATGTTTAGAAACAAAAGGTGCAGAGCATTTTCGTGATAATAATTCCTTGCCCCTTCCAATCAAAAGCTTTTTGAAGATTATAGAAGCTCGGGACCACCTTCAAATGAATCTTAAAAATGTATACATATACATTTTAGCATATTACACTTATGATGATAACAATTGAGGAATGTTATTTTTGAATATCTTGGCATAAGAATAATGCCATAATAGTACAGTCAATCTGTCGTAGAAATAGCCTATTTTATAAAAAAATGTTTCCGAGAACTAGTTTTTTGACATTAATTTTTCTCGGAATGGGTGTATTTTGGAGAAAAGTTTTATGAATGAAAAAAGTAGAGGTGTCCTCCAGCTACATATAATTCCATGGAGTCGACCCCGTAGGAGTTGAAATAAAAAAAAACTAGATTGCGCTGAAGTGACTTCGCTATTTTTGCCTACAAAACATTTTTTCGTAATATTGTTAATGTGCAAGTTGTTGCTCCAAAAGAAATCTACAGAATTCACTTGAAAATTATTGTTATCCGACTTACCGTTGAAGTGTTATAACGACAAGAACTCAGTGTAGTGCAGGTTGTAGGTTCAGCCACTACACTGCGTTTTTAGTCGATATAACTCTCTAACGGTAAGTCGGAGAACAAAAATCTTCAAATGAATTTGGAGATTTTTTCAAAGGGAACAACTTTTCTATTAACAATATTACAAAAAAATGCTTCATTGGTGAAAGAGCGGAAGAACCCTTTTTAGGATAGTTCAGCGCAATCTTTGATTTTAACTTAATGTATCTGATCCACAAGATGAATATGGACATTGAGGTCCCCTACATTTTTCAAATATAAAACTTCTCTCTAAAATGTACACATTCCGAGATTTCACAAAAAACTAGTTTTCAAGGTTATCCTCATTTTTGCAATTAATCTTCTTTGTGTTCCCTAACAATCTTTGAAATTCATCAGAAACATGATACACATTGACTGTACAACTATATATAATGGCGTTCAATTCCAGCGGTAGCCAAAAGTTCAGCTACGAAAAACGTATTGAGAAATTGTATTCGAATTCTCAGAAATCCGGTATATAACATAAACTGGGGTCAAAGTGTCGATGACAAATGTGGTTTTTCGAGGTTCGTCAATACCAAATTAGTAAAGAATCTTAGGATACAGGAGATCAACCATGGTGTACAACATTTTCCCATACCAGTGAACCCCAACAGCTGGTTTAATCAGGGATCTTGACTGAGGTTCCCAACCTTCAATTTAAGTCAATATCCCTAACTCATGTGGAGCAGTACCTTTTTTTTGTTTTCCAGAACAATTTCCGACATTTGATATGATAATATATCCACAGAAAAGTATCAAGACTGGTGTAAAAAGATCTAAAAACATATGCTTCATAAAGTATTTATTTATAAATAGAAAATATTAATATGTTTCATAAATAATAATTTACATTTTCACAAATAGTTTACTATACATTTTATATACATTAAATTACAGTAAATACATGTTACAAAAGGACATCGTCACTGACTTCGAATCCACACTTAAACGAGAAGTGAAACAGCTCGAAAAACGTGTGGATTCTGCTCATTCTCAACATGGAAAAACAATCATTGACACGCACAAAAATCACTGGCCATATTCGATGAAATCTTACTTACGTACAATATTATCACGTTAGGATCACTCGGCATGTAATAATTAAGGAACCTCGAAATTAGGATATCTTTCAACAAAAAAAGACCATTTGAATGAATTTAAGAACAAGGGGGCTCTGCACAGGGTGTTAAACATCTAGCTGTGTCGTTGGGGACATTTAAAAGTGTTATAACCGGTTTCTGACAATTTTTATACAAGATGATTTCTCCATGCTGTTCTCAACTAAATTTCCAGAGACGATAAACAATGAGTTAATTATCCTATGCCTTCACTTTTTTAGTTTTGTTGAATTTGTTAGATTGGGATTGCTGAATTGAATATTTCATTACTAGCTAGGAGAAATTTCTTCTTTGTTGTCCTTAACCGTTTGATAGTTTGAAGAGCTTCAACAAAGCTCAACAAGCTGCCCTAATGTTTAGAAACAAAAGGTGCAGAGCATTTTCGTGATAATAATTCCATGCCCCTTTCAATCAAAAGCTTTTTGAAGATTATAGAAGCTCGGGACCACCTTCAAATGAATCTTAAAAAATGTATACATATACATTTTAGCATATTACACTTATGATAATATCAATTGAGTAATATTATTTTTGAATATCTTGGCATTAGAATAATGCCATAATAGTACAGTCAATCTGTCGAAGAAATAGCCTATTTTATAAAAAAATGTTTCCGAGAACTAGTTTTTTGGCATTAATTTTTCTCGGAATTGGTGTATTTTGGAGAAAAGTTTTGTAAATGAAAAAAGTAGAGGTGTTCTCCAGCTACATTTAATTCCATGGAGTCGACCCCGTACGAGTTAAAATTAAAAAAAACTAGATTGCACTGAAGTGACTTTTCCCTGCAAAACATTTTTTCGTATTATTGTTAATATGCAAGTTGTTACTTTAAAAAAAATCTACAAAATTCATCTGAAAATTTTTGTTCTCCGACTCACCGTTGAAGTGTTTATAGCGACAAAAACTCAGTGTAGTGCAGGTTGTAGGTTCAGCCACTACACTGCGTGTTTAGTCGCTATAACTCTCTAACGGTAAGTCGGAGAACAAAAATCTTCAAATGAATTTTGTAGATTTTTCCAAAAGGAACAACTTTTCTATTAACAATATTACAAAAAAATGCTTCATTCGTGAAAGAGCGGAAGAACCCTTTTTAGGATAGTTCAGCTCCACCTTCGATTTTAACTTACGGTATCTAATCCACAAGATGAAAACGGCTGATGAGGTCCTCTACATTTTTCATATGAAAAACTTTTCTCTAAAATGTACACATTCCGAGATTTCACAAAAAACTAGTTTTCAAGGTTATCCTCATTTTTGCAATAAATCTTCTTTGTGTTCTCTAACAATCTTGAAATTCATCAGAAACATGATACACATTGACTGTACAACTATATATAAAGGCGTTCAATTCCATCGGTAGCCAAAAGTTCAGCTACGAAGAACGTATTGAGAAATTGTATTTGAATTCTCAGAAATCCGGTATATAACATAAACTGGGGTTAAAGTGTCGATGACAAATGTGGTTTTTCGAGGTTCGTCAATACCAACTTAGTAGAGAATCTTAGGATACAGGAGATCAACCATGGTGTACAACATCTTCCCATACCAGTGAACTCCAACAGCTGGTTTAATCAGGGATCTTGACTGAGGTTCCCAACCGCTTATGGGTCTGCTTATAAGAACCCATAACCTTCTGAAACCTTCCTTCATGTTATGTACAAGCCTCAAGGGGCCATACGCAAAATGCGCCAATCCTTGACTGTTCACCACCGCGTAACAAGAAGCTAACACATCGTTCACCACAACCGTACCTGCTTCAGTTAAAGGCGCGTACACCCCTTTCCTGAAAACTTGTTCAATTCTAACTACAACATCTTCTCGAAGTTCATTTTTTGAGTCACTTGTTAACATTATATCACTAGGTCTTAGCTGTTCGGCGTAAACTATCCTGTTAGATTTCAAACTACCGCTTAGCACTAGGTGCGTCGGCGTCACTGTTAGTGTTCGTCCCGACGCCAAGGTCACCTTGACGAACTGCCTGGTTTCGTCAGGGTTGTAGTGGAGGAACAGCAGCACCTCGCTGAAGGTCAGCTGGAGGGTGGACGGGTCTACTGAGAGGATCTTCTCGCCTATCTTGAGGTCCGGCAGCTTCTTGGTGAGGCCGTCAGAGGTCAGGACTGTGGTTTCGGAGGAGAAGCATCCGCCATACTTGGCGGCTTGAGAAGATTCTGAAAAAAATTTTGGTCATTAGACGTTGTACTATTGAAAGGTACAGTCATTTATAATTATCAAAATGAGATGCGAGAGATAAAATTCAAAGCGGCGCTTGAATGCAGAACTATTTTCAAGTTACAAGAAGCTCATTTTCTGTATTATGAGTGAATCATGAGTAATGAACTCATTACAGCATTGTTTTCAGTTATATTTTTCGTTTTGTGGTTGTCAATACTCGATCCTATTAATATTCAAATCAAATCAATTCAATAGTATATAACATTACTAGCAAGGTAAGAGGGTTTTTACTGGCAAATGGAGGATATAACTGACGAGTTGCAGGTGAGTCAGTTACCTCCTTGAGCAAGTAAAACCCGTTACCTTGCGTGTATTGTTTTATATTTTATTCGTTTCTTATTTGTAGGAAGGTTAGATAAATTCCAAAAAAGTCTCAATAATTTGTCGCAAATGTCGTAAGCTATGGAAGCGTTGCCATGAACATGTCTGTTTATTTTTCTTAACATTTGTTTTGGCGAAAGCGAAAATGAATGTACCAAAAGGAATTATTGAGGCAGCCAGCATCAAGTTTTTTATTATCTGCAAAATCAGCTTCAAGGTACGACGACTTCAAAAAGTGGCAAAACAACAATAGTGTGATTGGGGTAATTGAAAATGTTTTGTTTTTCTACTTGAATCCGATATCAGCTAGATTCAGCCCTAATACTTTATGAGCAAAATGATCTATGCTAGAAAGCTGCTTGGAAATGAAAGAAAATGGCCCTGTTCGCAGGTTTGTTTTCCTTAAAAAATGTATTGAAAAATATGACGTTTAGTTGCCATTTGCAGATTTCAAAAGGTAATAACGTTTCTGAAACGAAAAAATTAGCGTTATACGCCAAAAAAGGCCAAGGTATTAAGTAAAGAAGAGGCTGAACAATTTCTTTTACATGCTCCTGATGACCAGTGGTTGCTGGCGAAAATTGTAACAATATTTGCGATTTTTGGATGTTGTCGATGTGACGAAATTCTCTCCTTGAACATGAATGATGTAGAAGATATGGAAAAATACGTTATTGTGACATTGCGGCAAACAAAAAATTTAACAACAAGAAGATTCACCATAACCGATGATGGCTGCAGCTTCAAGACCCGCATGTTATACAGAAAATATGTAAATCTTCGGCCCCCTGGAACAGAAAGCCTAAGATTTTTTTTGACATACCGACATGGAAAGTGCATTTCCCTTAATGCTGGCCAGCACACTATTGGTGGTGTCCAAAAGCAAATAGCGAAATATTTAGGTTTAAAAGACCCAGAGTTATACACCGGCCACTCTTTTCGCAGAACTGGAGCCACTATGGTTGCGGATTCGGGTGGAGATATTTTAGCACTAAAGCGTGCAGGAGGGTGGAAGAGCACCGAAATTGCGATGAGTTATGTCGATGATTCGGTCAACAAAAAATCGAAATGACGAGCAAATTATTTGGTAGTAAGGAGAGTACAAATGTTCTGCAGTCCTCGAGTTCAGCAGTTTCTGAGTCAACAGATGCTTTATCATCATCAGTATCAACTCTTTCTTCATCAAAAATCTGTGTTACTGGAAATAACAATTGTACTATGATTTTCAACATATATGACGATAAAACAAAATTTTCTAATGTAAATAATACTACTAACTTGTAAAAATTTTGCAAGTTAACTGTCAGTTTTAAGAGTTAGTGAATTGATAAAACACACTTTCTTGATTGATATTCTGTTTTTGGAAACTGACGTTTACAAATGAGAATTTGTTATTTTTTTCAAAAAATTAATGAATAACTCTAAATCGGCTTCAGATGGCATAAAATGAATGTGGAATTCGAGGATCTATCCAAAAAAGTCATAATATACAGGGTGAACCATTTGAAATAAGAAAGCTGATACCATTTCCGGTGAAAGCGGAAGTCATTGATATTTAAGAATATATCATAAATGAAGGTCAAACTTTGCTTATATCTTCACACAAAATTTGAAATTGATCTAATTGTCATTTCTCCATAAACTTCTAATGAGCAGTCCCGGCGGGACACCCTGTATAGTATCTATTTGTGGAATAATAGAGGGAAGAACAGGTTGGTAAATCTCTGAAATCCAATTTTCGAATTTTGTTGATTCACGGAATTAACACAAACTCATCCTATAAATTTCGAAGCTCCTTTCAGCCTTTTCTATCGATAGTTATTGTGGCTGAATAACTTCACAATAATTCTTCATCAATGATTTAATTCAACACTTTTGAGACTATTTTCAAATTAAAATTGACACATTTGCATCGAGTGTTAATGCTTCTCAGAAATAGTCGGAAAAAATCTCAATCTACGAACTTTGAACGGTCATGCTCCGTATCAATTTTCATTGAAATCAAGGATACATCCAAAGAAATACTAGAAATCCTTTTTTCTCATTAATGAGCCAGGTTTCTGCTCAGGTAGCAGAAGTAACCAGTGGTCAAACACCAAATGACAAAGAACCCCATGCCTCATCAGACCGTCGTTTTGGCATACGTATCACAGTACCTATCTATATAAATTTTCATCATAACATCAACTTTATCTTACGCCAGTGGTATTAATTTACAAGTCAATAGAAACCGAACCAATTTACATAACAAAAACAAAGTGAAAACCACTCCTTTGAAATGGTAGAAGATTTTATCGATCATATTTATGGCGACAGCTTAGCTGATTGTCAACTTTTTCAGCGAACGACTACCATGGTCGTAGTCCACCGTCCCATTGTACAACATGGGTCAACTTATTTTATATTTGCTCTTTATGGAATTGACATCGAAGATTCGCGTCGAGATTGATTGATTGTGGATTCGTTCGAACAGCGAGTAAACCGGAATGTTAATTGGTGTAATAAGTAAGGAACAGAAGAAAAATGATATGAATGAAAATTTAAATTGCACTCGCGACGAATTCACAAACAACGTTCAGAACAATAGAAACGATATAGGTACTGCATTATGTATTCAATGCATTGTTCGTTTTTCGAAAGATATGAAGTGTTTTATTTGTTGCATACCTACAATAAATCTCCTATGAACACATTGGCAACCAGAAATACTCGTGTTTGTATTCAAAATTGCGCATTTGTCAAACTCTAGTATTGCACTTTTGAAATTGAAATAATCCAATAGAATTAATACTAACTGACCTAATTGTCAAAGATAAGAAATACACAAGTTTTTTGTACTTCACGAAATATATCATTGGCTGCATATCTACAATAAATTTCTTGTTTTCTACATTGGCAGCCAGGAATAACTGTGGTTGTATTTATAGTTGTAGCACTGAAAATACGAAACTTTCGAAATAATAGAACAGAATTCATGCTGACCTAACTGTGGCATTAATAATCTAACTCAATGATGAAAAAATACTCAATAATATCATAGTTATTAGTGAGTTCGGAAATGTATTGTTGGTTGCATACCTACAACAAAGCTCCTGTGTTGAAAACAGTCAGAAATATCTGTGGTTGTATTTAAAGTTGCTCACATGTATGCATTGAAGGAGCCATGAAGAAGCGAAACTCTCGAGATAATAAGATAGAATTGATACAGACTGTGGCAATGATGATAATACTCTTGTAATTTTGGACCCTTCGCTTATGTAATTTTCATCAAAATAATGGAGATTCTAGAAAATTATTGAGCAATTTTTCGTGTGCAATGGAGCACCTGCTAATATGGCTGTTATTTTGCGTGAGTTTCTAGAGCAAACTTTTGAACTGATATACATATATAAGTGCAGTTCGTTGACCACCTAGTTCTCCTAACTTATCAATATTAGACTTTTTTCTGTGAGCTTTTTTGAAAGATAACATATACCAGCAAAACTATAATACGGTGAATGAATTATGGCATGGTTTAGCCATATATTGTATGGTTCGGGAATTGGAAGCCATGGAAACATAAGAGAATTGAGGAAGTGGGGAATTTAAAAATTGAGAAAAGAGATTGTGGGGATGAATTGAAAAATGAAATCAAAAGGGGATAAGATAAATATGTGTTTGAAAATAATTCAATATGAAATAAAGGAAAATTGATAAATTGATAGAGATTAATGTAAAGTACAGTAGAGATAACCGAAATATATTCTAAAATAAGAAAACCCTGAAAAGTTTGATAAAATGGAGAAAAATAGGAATAACGGCAATGAAAACAATAGTTCACAACAAAGTTTCAGGTTTTCGATGCCTTCATGAATTTCTTTGTACCGAATTCTGGATGCCCATAAAAAAAACTTCAAATATGCCCATTCAAACGTTTCTGTACGACCAATATCAACGGAAATAACTATTGAGTAAAATTTAAACAATCACCCTGTACATATACCTATTTCAACGAAATTAAATTTTTTGTATATTTTGTACTTTTGTATTTTTTTGTATTCTACCTAACATATTTCCTTCTTAAAAAAACAATGGTTAGTTCAACTTTATTCATCTCTAAGGCGAAACAAAGGTCGCCGGGTCAGTTATGTAATAACAAGTTACATAAATGCTTCATTAAATTGTGCATCAACCATGGTGACTGTTCGGATTACAGAATTCGGTTGTTCGGATTAAATATATCATTTCATAAATTATGGTCGTTCGGATTATAGAGCAATTCGGACTATAGATGATCAGATTATCCATACACTTCTGTATTGAATGGAAAAAGACAAAAGCAGAAAACCAACCAACTATTTAGAATGAATTAAATTATTTTGAAATTAACCACCCATTTCAGAAATGCATTTGTTACTTTGCGTATAGCCCCTAAATCATCTTGAAATTTTTAAATGGGACAACTTTTTATAAGATGTTCTATAGTCTCGTCATTTTCCCCACACTCACAATTAGGGCTCTCAACTGAATTCCATCGGAAGAGCATGCTGTTGCATCGTCCATGGCCTGTTCTAATGCGATTTAGAACAGACCATTTTCTCCTGGGAAGGTCGAAACCAGGAACTCTGATGGAAGGATCAGAAATGAGATCTTTATTGAAAAAATTGGATATATTCTATTCAGATTGCCAAATTTCCTTGTCGCTTCTATTCATATCAATCAGAAAATTTGACCAAAAAGGTTTACGCGACTTCAATCTAGGGACCTTATTATCTGGAATATAGGTGAGAATGAGAAATGAATTTGGAAAGGAATTGAATTTGTTCCAGAAATTCAGAGATGTTATCTCTCTGCGAATATGGGGGAGGGACAATATTTGAGAGGACTGGTAACTAGGAGTAGGTGTAGACTCGATAGTACCAGTAATAATCCTCATAGAAAAATTTAGTTGGGCATCAACTTTTTGTACATGAACACTGTTCAATCAAACAGGGCAACAATATTCAGCAGCAGAAAAAACCAAAGCAAGCGCTGCTGTATGAAGTATTGTTGCATCAGCGCCCCATGAGGAATCAGCTAGTTTCTGAAGAATATTGTTTCGAGTTTTAAGCTTCAAACGCAGATTATATAAATGGGCGTTGAAATTAAGAGAAGAATCAAGTTTGATTCCCAGGTATCTAGGATTGAAATGTTTTAAGGAAGAAGAACCGAAAGTTACACTCAAGTTTATATATTTTTGGTGGTTATTCAAATGAAAACATGTAATCTCGGTTTTATTTTCTTTCGGGCACAAATGCCACTTTAATAGTATATTCCAAATCAAGTTGCAGAATGAGCTCCTATTCCAACACGAATGCGAAAGTGTTGGAATTGCTTTCTGCAACGAGTATTAGACGACATTTTCTCTATTTCAGTCAAGTTTTGTGAAATACTCTCGAAATTCAAATAAAAATTCAGATTAGTGACTTTTGTTTTGTATCTTTGCAGTTGGTGTGACATACGAAATTTGACAGATCACGGAATTTGAATTGATTTGATTTGAAAATTGAGAGGATCGGAGGTCAGTACTGACAACCACAAAACGAAAAATTTAACTGAAAACAATGCTGTAATGAGCAAAGATTATAGAGTATAAAGATGGAAAAAAAGCGACTACAGTGATGACAGGGACATCTGTTTTCCAAAAGTAATCGGGTTATGGTTAAAATATTTAATCAGGGTCCATTTGGCATAGATTATATAGAGATTATTAGTAGGCTGTTGTCAATTTTGAAAGAAATACTTGAATAAATATTTATGCTGGATGATGATTATATTTTCCTCTGAAATAACTCGAAATCTACAAGAGTAGCACCTAGCTCACTCCATAATCTTGGTTTGTGTGTTTTTTTTGTTATAAAATTTGTGTTGAGAACTGGCCGACATTCGAAATGCATGGTGATTAATTGCAGAAATAATAGAAAGAATAATCTTGAATGTGTATTCTTTTCATTACCAAAGAGAAATGAAATGTTAGTTTTGAAACTCGTATCATGTAACTGCCTCGTTCATTGCTTTTTATTTTCAGTGTTGTCAAACGGATAGAGGATTCGGGGCAAAAACATATTGTTCTGTATAATTTGTTTGCGAACCGAATTTTCTTCGGTCTCATTCATTAGATCAAAAAGTTCCACTCATAAAGACAATGGTGGTCAGAAGAACGACTTATAGAGGTGGTGGTTCTCTTGACGACCCTTCAGCAGTTTGACTCATCTACTAGACCCTCTAGACTCATTGAGGTTAAAATACTGGGTAAGATATGTATGAATCGGGTCCAGAACAACTGTTTGATTCATCGATGTTCGATTTATCTAGAGTTCACTGTATGAATCAGTTCTTGAAATTGTTAAAATAATTCTCTTATATGTGAACAAATTTTTGAAATGTTCTCAATTTCATAATTATTGTATTGTAATTGATTTTACACAATCATTTCAAATGAAAATATGAAGAATCCAGAAGCGTATTTCATTTGATTCAAAACAATGTGTAGATGGAAAATATCATCCTGATCAAAAAACGGAGCTCTGCTTTTGTTTTGTCGATCAGGATGTTTCTCTAAAAGCTCGACAAAGAATACTCAATTTAATGGAAATTTATGAAATGTATACTTCGAATTTCGCGCCTATTAAAATAGTTTTTTGTACTGAATTGTTTTCAGCGCCATCTAGGTGTCAAAAGTAAGAAACTTGCCAAAAATTGTAGTCGGATTTTAGTTCCACAGATGTAAAGAGCGTTTCCTATCTTTCTAACTCTATAATCTTTGGTAATGAGTTTCATTACAGCACCACTTTTAGTACTGTAATGAACTCATTACGATACTGAAATAGAGAAAATTACTTATCAAATGCTTTATCCGTCGGCAAAAGCGCCATCGTGAACCATCCACCATCGCAAACGGCGTCAATAGAGCTAAACTCCTCGAGTCATCGAACACCGAAGGAGACGATCCAAAACGCCGTTCGCCAAAGCAGCTCGGTGAGGACGCTCCGCTCCCGCGGCAACCGGTTTGGGCATAAACGTGAGGTTAATCTTTTACCAGGATATTTAATTTCGAAACGGCACCCAATCTCGGCGAGCCGCTCGCCCCGCATTATCATCGAATCCGAACGAGCCGGTCATTTGTTATTTCGGACCTCGAAAGCGATACATCTCGGATCTTATCTGCCGTGACATTCGCTGCTAGTTTTTATAGCTTCGAATTAACTTTGGTAGGCCGTTTTATCTAGGACCGGAGACGGGCACTTTCCACTCTTGGTGGCTTTCGGTGTACCGTCCAGAGGTGACGGCTGACGTCGATTTGATGCTTATTACGCCGCGTTTCCTAGAATTCGTGTGGGAATTGATGGAGGCGGCGGTGTTTGACGCGGTTTCGCACCAGAAAGAGCCTAAATAGTTGATATCGGATCTTTCAGATCAATATATTGTAGAACAAGTTGCAGAATGGGAGAAATTCAACTCATGACTGTTCGAATTGCCTTCTGCAACGAGTATTAGGCGATATTTTCTCTATTTCAGTCGTGTTTCGTTGAAATCTGTCGAAATTTAATGAAAAATTGACATTAAATACTTTCTAGTGACTTTTGTATTGCATCTTGGCAGTTAGTGTGACTGCTACGAAAATTGACAGATTACGGAATTGACGTGTGTTAAAAATTGATAAGATCGGAAGTCAGTGTTGACAATCAAAAAACGGAAAATGTAACTGGAAACAATGCTATAATAAGTTCATTGGAGCACTGCTTTCAGTAATTTAATGAACTCATTACGCTATTGATATTTGGGAATAGTATATACTGAAACAAGTTGCAGAATGGGCTAAATTCAACGCAAGAGTGTTCGAATTGCCTTCTGCAACGAGTATTAGGCGATATTTTCTCTATTTCATTCGAGTTTCGTTGAAATCTGTCGAAATTCAATGAAAAATTTACATAATATACTTCCTAGTGACTTTTGTATTGCATCTTGGCAGTTGGTGGGACTGCTACGAAAATTGACAGATTACGGAATTGACGTGTGTTTAAAAATTGATAGGATCGGAAGTCAGTGTTGACAATCACAAAACGGAAAATGTAACTGGGAATGATGCTATAATAAGTTCATTAGAGCACTGCTTTCAGTACTTTAATGAACTCATTACGCTATTGGTATTTGGGAATAGTATATACTGAAACAAGTTGCAGAATGGGCTAAATTCAACGCAAGAGTGTTCGAATTGCCTTCTGCAACGAGTATTAGGCGATATTTTTTCTATTTCATTCGATTTCGTTGAAATCTGTCGAAATTCAATGAAAAATTTACATTAAATACTTCCTAGTGACTTTTGTATTGCATCTTGGCAGTTGGTGTGACTGCTACGAAAATTGACAGATGGAATTGACGTGTGTTAAAAAATGATAGGATCGAAAGTCAGTGTTGACAACCACAAAACGGACAATGTAACTAGAAACAATCCTATAATAAGTTCATTAGAGCACTGCTTTCAGTAATTTAATTAACTCATTACGCTATTGATATTTGGGAATAGTATACAGGGTCTTTCACGAGGAACCTCACCCATATTTATACGGGAAACTACTGAACGTATTTCATGAAATTCAGCACTTATAAGTATTTCACGATGCTGATGAAATCTAAAATATTTTCAAGGTATGAGCACCTCCGGTTTTTCCGGAAATGACGTCAACTTCCGTTTTTTCAAATTAGAACACCATTTTTTTATTGCAGAAATAGATTCCTTAGAAAATTTCAAGTTATTTTGATGTAACATTTTTCAGTTTTGGTTGGAAAATTCTCTCTGAGCGGGAAAATTCGAAAAAAAAATCGAAAATAGAGCTCCGCTGAAACAAGAATAACTTCGAGGTTTTTGGATGGAAAATTTTCATTTTTGGGATTTTTCAAGATGTAAGATTGATGTATCCACTTTGAAAATCGAAATCGCGATTCATGATACAGGGGGTGAAAAAATCGCTTTCAAAGTTAGGGATGACAAAATCGTGAAAAATCAATTTTTTCAAATTAGAACCCCATTTTTTTATGGCAGATATTGAATCTACGTTAAAAAATAATGTGAGTGTATGCATCACACCCTTGCCCTAAAATGGATATTTTCTGAGTTATTCACAAAAAACTGTTTTTCGTCTTGACTTTTCAGCTATTTCTTTTCCCTTCACGCAAAAAAGATGAAAATTTCAGGAACTGTTATTTGAATCATGCTGTAGATTTTTCACCCCTTCTTGAAACCGACTTCAAGTTACTAAATCTAAATTCACAAAGAATGGTTCTTTCAATAGGCATAACAGACATTATTGGGATGAAGAGAACAACCACCACTTCAGACAATGGAACTTTCAAGAGACCTGGAGTTTCAATGTTTTTTGCGCCATCAAAAATAATGCAATTCTCGATGTTCACATTTATGATGGGACTTTAACTGGTAAGATAGAACACTACACATGTTTGCATTATTTAAAGAATGTTCTCCCTTAGGAGATAGATATTCTGACATATTGACTCAAATAATTGAGCCGCTAGTACAGAACCATAATGACTTATGGTATCAACAAGATTGTCTACTCCACTCCCCTGACTGATAAAGAGGACTGCATAGAACGAGTCAGAAATGCGTTCAGGTTTGTTTAGATTTTTAGATTCATAGTTTTGAAACTCAATTTGGTTTTTAAAACACTTTTGCAGATCTCTTTCTCCCGATGAAATAAGAAGAGCATCGCACGAAGCATTCCTGAGACGTATAAATAAATGTCTAGAAATTAACGGTCAAAACTTTGAGCATCTTCTCTAGTTATAACTGCGAGAGTTTGCCATGGTTCTCCTAATAGTAACTTGAAGTCGGTTTCAAGAAGGGGTGAAAAATCTACAGCATGGTTCAAATAACAGTTCCTGAAATTTTCATCTTTTTTTGCGTGAAGGGAAAAGAAATAGCTGAAAATTCAAGACGAAAAACAGTTTTTTTGTGAATAACTCAGAAAATATCCATTTTAGGGCAAGGGTGTGATGCATACACTCACATTATTTTTTAACGTAGATTCAATATCTGCCATAAAAAAATGGGGTTCTAATTTGAAAAAATTGATTTTTCACGATTTTGTCATCCCTAACTTTGAAAGCGATTTTTTCACCCCCTGTATCATGAATCGCGATTTCGATTTTTAAAGTGGATACATCAATCTTACATCTTGAAAAATCCCAAAAATGAAAATTTTCCATCCAAAAACCTCGAAGTTATTCTTGTTTCAGCGGAGCTCTATTTTCGATTTTTTTTTCGAATTTTCCCGCTCAGAGAGAATTTTCCAACCAAAACTGAAAAATGTTACATCAAAATAACTTGAAATTTTCTAAGGAATCTATTTCTGCAATAAAAAAATGGTGTTCTAATTTGAAAAACGGAAGTTGACGTCATTTCCGGAAAAACCGGAGGTGCTCATGCCTTGAAAATATTTTAGATTTCATCAGCATCGTGAAATACTTATAAGTGCTGAATTTCATGAAAATACGTTCAGTAGTTTCCCGTATAAATATGGGTGAGGTTCCTCGTGAAAGACCCTGTATACAGAAACAAGTTGCAGAAAACTTGGTGGCTTTCTGTCTTCCGTCCAGAGATGACGGCTAACGTCGATTTGATGCTAATTACGCCGCGTTTGCTCGAATTCGTGTGGGAATTGATGGAGGCGGCGGTGTTTGACGCGGTTTCGCACCAGAAAGAGCCGTTTCTCGAATTAGAGCCTAAATAGTTGATATCGGATCATTCAGATTGGTATATTGTAGAACAAGTTGCAAAATAGGCTAAATTCAACGCCTTCTGTAAGGACTTTCAGACCATGGTTTCTCTATTTCAGTCAATTTTTGTGGAATACTCTCGAAATTCAATGTCAATTTCAGATTATACATCCTAGTGATTTTTTTTTCTATCTTGGAGGTTGGTGTGACTGTTACGTAAATTGACAGATTATGGAATCTAAATTGACGTGTGCTGAAAATTGATGGGATCGAAAGTCAGTGTTGACAATTGCAAAACGAAAAATATAATTGGAAACAATGCTTGAATACATTCATTACGATACTGAAATAGAGAATGTTACATTCTTAAACAAGTTGAAAAATGGACTCCTGCTCCATCATGAATTCGAAGACGATGGAAGAAGGAGAGAGTTTTTGAACGCATGAGTGTTCGAATTACCTTCTGCGACAAATTTTAGACGATATTTTCACTATTTCAGTCAATTTTTGTGAACTACTGTCGAAATTGAATGTAAATTTCAGATTAAACATCCTAGTGATTTTTGTATTCTATCTTAAAGGTTGGTGTGACTGTTACGAGAATTGACAGATTATGGAATCTAAATTGACGTGTACAGCTTGGCTCTACATGAGATCTGATAACTTTTTGACAATGTGAAAAATGAGGCCTTGGCAAAATTGTACATGATTACGTAATATGTTATACAACCCCGGATAACAAGGGTGGAGGGGTGAAAGTTTCAAGTTTTAGAATTTGTTCTATGTTTCTCTACTGATACTAGCTCACATACAAAATTTCAATTTCATAGGACTTCATGAAATACCTTGACAGTTTTTATGATCATCAGTGACGAAATGGGGGATTTTTAGAAATTTATTTTTTTTAACCCTATCGCCTTGATAATTAGGAATTCTAGTCAAGATTATATTTTAACCAAACGATTTCCACTTTCTACTATTTACTTCTATACAGGGTGAGTCTTGCAGTCTTGTACTTGTACACATATTTTAACAGGACATTCTTTAGGTCAAAAGAAACACTTTTTGTCTTTACCTTTTTTCACGACTCAAGCCGGTTGAAGATCGATAAAGTAATTTAATTTTCTCTTAATCGGTGTCAATTCTGTTCATTCTGCCACATACAATTTTCTTGGTAATATTTTTTCATTATATATTGAGCTTCTGCCGCGGATTTATTTATAATCTGTCAAATTTATGAGAGGGAAAACAGATCGGTTTTCTCTAGGCCAAATCAAAAAATAATGGTTTACGAAAAAAGTATGTCTTTGACCTAAAGAATCTATTATCAAACTGTAAGTACAGGTCAAAGACTCACCTTGTATACTCTCTGAGTGCTCTTTGTGGAATTTTCTAATAATACATGTTCATCACTCCATTAATTATGTAATTTTCCGAGATAATTGAATGTTGAGGCTTTTTCACGTGTTAACAGTTTTAGCACTTAAAATATAAATATCTGAATAATTTAATTATCGCTTACATAACAACAATTACCGCACAGAAGTGAATAATACAAGGAAATCCACGCCATTCAAAAAGTCATCTAAGAAAGCAAATCGCGGTGCAATGCACCATTGAAAGCACATTCAACAACCTTTACGTTGTATTGTCCTACAAGTTATGTAACTTTTAAAAAAAGCTGGAAGCATAATTCGAATTACGGATGAAAGCGAAAGATGTTTATTGACTATTTCTTTATGACGAATTCCTACAAATGAGTCAGTCATCTACTGGTGAATAATAAGTTTAAGTCTGTCCAACAAGATGGAAAAATTGAGATAAAGGTTCTAGAAATAGTTACGCACTTATATTTCAATGTACTATCGCCCCTAGAATGATCGGTTATAAGAAAAATTTAATTTAAAAGTCGGGACAAATTGTGTGTAGATTCTGCATCGTTTTCTCGTGAAATTCCATCGAATACTCTGGTAAAATTTCTACAATATCTGCACCTGTGAAGACGCTTCAATCAACAATCAACAACTTTAGATCTACTCCGAGTAGAGAAGATCACGTATCGTCGAATCTCAAGTGTTTGCAAATTTTCAATTAAAGAATTGAAAAGGCATCTTCCAGAAAGAGTGCTTTTGTCACCCTTCGTCTGCTTAAGGAAAGTTTGACGTCTTTTTTTAGAGTAAACACTTCCAACGAATCCGTAAGCTTAATGCCAACATCACCAATACGTCTAATCTGTCTTCAGGTGCGTCGTCGGTTGTTTTAGCTTTTGTAAAGCGATTACAACGGTTTAAGTCCGAACCACGAATAACCGGTGTTTATTTAACTGCATTTCTGTCTAGATTCTGTTTGTAGATACATGAGGTATTGTTCGTACCTTTGGCTCATCCTTTAGACGCCTTCTTATCTGACTTTCGAAGTGAAAGAAAAAGAATTCTACGTTTTTATAGGAAACTTCCCCCTTTGTAGGAAATCCCGAAGTGATCTACAGATGGTTCATGACACTTGGATAGAGGTTCAAGATTTGGCACAAGCTCAACTAGAAGCAGTGAAGAAACGATTAAATCTAAATCTACCCTTAGTCAATGTGTCTAAGACATACTTTATGCCGATTTACTTAAATAGTTCGCGATAGTCTGAGTATTAAATAATTGGGAATTTCTTTGATTGGCATCTGAGATGGGATGTGCATAACATGAAAGTATAATGCCCACTTTCACAGTTTTCTAGTTGAGACCCTCTGTAGAATTAATAATTACATGGGTACAATCAATTGCTCCAATAACACGATGAAATCCAGCAAAGTGGTTAAATTGGGTTAGGGTGGAAGGTAATTCTGCTTCTGTCTGATTCATTTTTATGAATACTGAAACTCCAACAACTATTCTTGATACTGTAGATTCGTGCATTTTCATCAAATCGGCTACAGCCAATAAATGTCCTGCTGATGCGTAGAGTCGGAGGCACGTAAGAAGTTGATTCATCGGTGATACACTCTGATTCCTACAATCATCAAGGATTAAACTCCTTTCTTTGAGGCTTGACATCATCATACATAAGATATAATAAGATATGTACACTTAACAATTCTGAATCATCCTCAATTAACGTCAGCAGTTGCAGAGTAGTTTCAACGAAATCGCCGAAAAAATGCGAATTTGTCCATATCATGGTAGTGATCGGCCCTATTAAATTCTAGACTTCTAGGAAAGCCATAGTCAATGATATCTAATACGTCGAAATCATCCTCATATAGATCATCAATTTCATTCAATAAAGTTCTATCCATAATAATTGTTAAATTCACGCAATCAAAAACAACACGAGAAAACTCGTTTTTGACGTTTGAATATTTGAGACGGGCTTAAGTCTTGTTTAAGCCATGAATATTCGTGGCTCAAATTAGTCATAACTTATGTGGCACTTAAACTGTAGAGAATCGGAGTCTCAAACCTAACTTAAAATTTGAGTTGAACGTAAGTCAGACATATATTTGACGTTGCAAGTGAGCATAAGAGATTAAGATAAGTTACACAGTTAATCACAATAATTCCACCACTTTTAACTGATATGTTATATCTACGGTAAAAAAATCTTGTCTCTCTTCATAATCATCAGACAATAAGTGTGCCACCTATACACATTCTGGAGCTGAAGACATACTTCATTGAAAAATAGAATTCAAAATTGAGGTTGATCATTTTTCGCTAATTCCATATAAGCGATAAGCTGAGTCATGTTTGAGACTTAATGTCTTCTAAATATCTGGAAAATACCGCGTCAATAGCGGTCCCATATTTTGTAGTGGATTCTTGTGGATCATTATTCATTTTTAAATTCAATTTTTCCGAAAGAAAAGTTGTCAACCGCTCTGATTTTTTATCAGCGAAGTTAATGTTGAAATCGCCAGCCATGATAAGTGGAAATTTATTACCATTTGTACCAAGTATTTTCGACCCTTCTTCAGTGTACTCCAGTAAAATGCGATGAATAAAATGCTCTACCTCGTCCAATTTTGAATTCGAAGAAATGTAAATTGCTGCCATGACTATGTGTAGGCCATTTCTAAGTTTGCATAAGCATGCACAAATATCTCCAACAAATGAGCGTCTAACATCGCTAACGTCTTCAATATTTATTTCAATACTCGGAGTCATTATTACTATTTTGGTAAATAGCTACCCCACCTTTTTGGAACAGTATCTCGTTTGAATTGAACAATACAATTGAAATTAGGTATTTCAATCGGATTATCACGCGTCATGCACGTTTCGGTAAGAAGTAACACATTGGTTTGTTTCGTAACTGAATCTTGTAAATCGTATTTGTGACTATGTAGACTTTGGCAATTGAAAGTCATTATCGAAATACCATTTCTATTACTAATGAAATCTAAGACACTTTGAGCTATCGTCTGAACACTATTCAAAGACAGTCTTTCGAATTCTTGCAACAAAGATGCAGTCGATGCAGCTTGCCTTCGATTATGATAAACTTAAATGCAGAATTATCATTTTTTGTCGTAATATACAATTTTTCAATATTAGTCACCCGAGAGAGTGCAACATAGACGAGTTCCTGAGAATGTGATTTACTATACTCATATACTATTTCGTCAAAAGTTCCACCTTGTGACTTATGCATAGTTAGAGCAAGAGCTGAAGTTAATGGAAAACGTTTGCGTTTGGCTATACATTTTCTATCCCATGTTACTGAAATATTTTCCGTTCGTAATTCAATGGGAACAGCGAGATTGCCGACTCCATTTTGCACTGCTAGAGTGGCTGCACGCATCCGTCTAGTCGCAAGCACCCAAACACCGTGCCGAAGTCTGCCGAACTGAACTGACGATACACGGCTGTGTTAGGTTTTTTCGTTACGGAATTTCTACATTCGTCGCCGCGCTCAAAGCCTGAGATAAAAGCTATGCAATAGCCTAAAAACTCACCTGACTTGACCGAGCAATGGATGTGAGCTCTGCTCTCGTAGTAGACCCAGTCGAATCCTGCTTCTACAGCTAACCTTGCCAACATGCCGTACTTGGAGCGGTCTTTGTCTGATGTTGTGAGATCCACCGCTCTCCCCTCGTAGTGCAGGGAGTCTGGGGTGTGGTACCCCTCCTCGTCCCATCCCTCAGTGACCACCAGATGCACCCCTGGCCACTGATTCATCACAGAAATAGCTAAAGTGTTGAGTTTCTCTTTGCAACGCTAGAAGAAAAAATTACGAATGAAACAAGTGAAAGTATAGAGAATCCTGATGTAGAAATCCATTCAGGCATTGACTCGTACATATATTTTAACAATAGATTCTCGTGATCAAACGAAACACTTTTTTTTAATACAATTTCTCACAATTCAACCTGGATAAAAAGTTATAGCCATTGTAAACTCTCATAATGAGCTATTCCAATCCTGGAAGTTTTTCTGATCGTTTGAACTACCTCTTGAACCTTTAATTCTGTGAATCTTTCAAACAGAGTTTCATTCAGCTAAAGAAAGCTTACAAAAATTGAATAGGTACACTTTTTTTCTGTACATATTTCGTACTTTTGATCTTCGAAACGAAAAATAGCTACATATTCTTAATACAAGTTCAGAAGGCATTGATATTCTTGTACGATTTCAAAAGAGAAGTAGTGGCGAGTTGAAAACATATTTTTGAAATTTTTTGTTGCTGGTTTTTCTAATATCACTCAAAAACTACTAATGACGCTAAACATTCTTAAAGTTCGGATCCAAAAACAAGAAATCTGGAGCTACAATTTACTTTTTTGATGTTTGGTGTAGGAACGACCTTAAGGTCTGTTGAAAATTGCCAAAAAATTTCGATTTCATCTTCAAATTTATTCCTGTAGTTTATATTGCTTTTAAATTAACTAAATTCGACACCTTACGTAAAATATTAATGGGTAAGAACTTTTTCACGGATGTATTCCTTGTTGTGTACAAAGCCTATATGTATATGATTATTATTAGTTTCAAACAATTTAGAGCTCAGGTTAAATAGTTAATTATCTTTATGATTTTTTTTTATTAGAATCCTGAATAATTTATAGAGGTTACATCATAGCTTGTTGTTATTGTTATGGCTGTTCAACAATGGTTGAATTGAACTGCTCCACATGAGTTAGGGATATTGACTTAAATTGCAGGATAGAAAATTAATTTTAGCCTGTAGCTCTGCACCGTATACATGGTGGTTAAGAAAAATCGAGTAAAATAACGAAATTTTAAGACTTTCAATACAATGTATGGCGTCCACGGGCATCAATAACAGCTTGACATCTTCTTTGCATACTACGCACAAGCTTTTTGAACATTTCGTGTGGAATTTGGTTCCATAAACGGGGCAGAAGCTCAACCAGATCATTTAAGGATTCTGGGGTAGGTTGAAGAATATCTAATCTTCTTTGGAGCATATCCCGTGCATGTTCAATGTAATTCAAATCTGGTGAGTGTGGAGGTATTGGTAAATGTGGAATACCAAGCTCCTCGAGCGCATTCTCAACTATGGCTGCACGAAATTGAAAGTTTCACCAATACCAGCGTGAAAATTTGGCAAAACATTGTTAATGACATGCTCCCTAAAACGTAAGGTGGTCATATTCCCAGGGCAAATGTGTAGATCTGTGCGCTCGTTGAAACATATCCCGGCCCATACCATAACACTACCCTCTCGGAATGGATGGACTTCTTGGACATAGCGACGATTACGGGGTATGCGTGGGATTGTCCATACCCTTATTCTTCGAGAATCTGAAAATCGTCCATATCTCGATTCATCAGTGAAAAGGACACTACGCCATTGATCGTTCCAATTGATATGTTTCCTTGCCAATTCCAGTCTTTGATGCTTATGGTCATGTGTTAATGGAATGTTGATAAAACTCCTCTTAATGGACGTCTAGAACCTAGATTCACCTCTCTCAAACGTAGTCTAAGATTTCGATGGAAATTTAGACCCCATCTGCATTTTGAAGAGTATTCCGCAGCATTCTACACGTAGATGTAAGCTTTCCTCTCGCCGAAATGGTGATGAAACGATCCTTAGGAGGTGTTGTTTTTCGTCGCCCACCAAGCCTTGGTCTTTTCAACACAGAACCTGTCTCCCCGAACCTATTCCAATTCGAGATATCGCACTTTGGCTGACTTGGAGCCTTTCCGCTACAACAACCTGAGTTAGGCCACCCTGTAGCATTCCGATAGCCCTATTAACCTCAGCGTTTGTTCATTTACGTCTTAGCATTTTCAGAAAACTCGTTTCAAATCAAAGCCCTTGATAAACTGACTCCATTTCAAAATAAGAACATTCATGGAGCATATGCAAAGAATCAAACTTCAGGAAAAAGGCGAAATGTGTCATACTGATTTTTATTCGATCGATTCAAGTTGTTATTGAGTTTTAAATGATTTTACAGTGATTTCTCGAAGATTACATACTTTCCAAAACGATTGAATACGATATCCCTAACTCTTGTGGAGCATAAGTAGCAAAAATTATTTAAAATTTTTTTAAAATATGTTGGTCAGATGTAAGACCTGTCAATTCTTCCCAGGTTTTCCCAAAACCCTCCTTATCTCTGTGCAAACATAATAAACGCAATAAACCCCGGTCTTCCGAATCTTTTTACAACGTCTCTGTGCCTAATCTCTAAGGACACCGATAAGAGACATCTTTAAATGATCCCCTAGAAATTCTTCTACCTTCTGAACAGGGTGATGATTTGGTATTATGACATCCGGTATTGTGGGGTTATTTACAGGTGTGAACGTGCCTAAATATTATTTGCTTGGAAGTTTATATCCGTAGAATCCTTGCGAACTCAAAAATGGTAAATGGTAGGTACCCACTGACCTGTATTACTTGAGATTTTCGGTAATAGTCCAGTAAACGAAGGTCTGAAATCACTTTTTTGCGGAAAGAGCTGCATTTTGGATATAATGATTGTCACATGAATAGGAACTCATGGTCAAAAATGCAGGTTCCCAAATTTTCAGGAACCTTGGAAAATTCGTGAAAATATGGAAAAAATTACGTTTTCTCGGAAACTAGAAGGTTTATCGAAAAAAGTTTCAAACAAAAGTTGTAGAGCGGAAAATTTTAGTACACATAATGGCTTTTCGCATTCACGTGGTGTTTATATTGACTAATTAGAGGTGCATTTATGTAATGGCATTCGCAGTTGCTAACTTCATTACGTTCGGATAGCCGAAGACGCTCCAAGAGAGGTTGTGGTTTTACCGAGGGTTTTATTATTCCCTTTTATGAAGTATATGTTTATGAACTGCAGGGCGAAATGCCAGCACCCTCACCCAATGCTATGCGAGTTCAAGAATGAAGACAAGTCTGCCCTAAAAGTGCACTTATATTTGTTTCTTTTGTGATTTTACACCTGATTTTTTTTTAATCGGATGTTACCGGTAACCAGTTGTTACCATTCCATGCCAGAATATAAAATTTCATCGAAATATCTGTCATTTGGAATTTTGGAAAAAAAAGGAAATGAAAGAAAATTGTTGATGGCACACCCTCAATAATTTTTCAGAACAATGTACAAGACTCATACAAGTTCTAAAATCACGGAAGTTCAATCTAATTTTTTTTGTTGAAATAAAGATAAAAGTGAGTCCAAGGAGCTCATTGAACAAGATGAAATTTTTTTCAAATTTTTACCAAGCTCAACACTGTAATAAATAAAAAATAGTAATTTTTGGAAAAGTTCAAAAGAAATGTTCTGCTCTAAACTGAGCAGTTTTAACTTGCATTCAAGGGATGACATGCGAAGCGAAAGTTGGCAGTAACAAAAATGAATCGATTTTGCATAAAAACCTAATGCAAATGGATATAAATATTTCAACGGATTGATTAAGAAAAAGTCGGATAATGATTTTGATGTGAGAATATCGGTAACTTTGTAGAAGTTTGAGTTGTTTAACTCATATTTGAAGGAATTCAATCTCCTGCTAAATTTACCGAAAAGGTCATTATTCCTGTAGCACCGGATAAAGATTAACATTCTACATTACTACAGAAAATATGCTACTCAACGTTACCTAAATTGAATGTGATATACCTATTGTGATATAAAGGGTGTCCCACCGGGAGTGCCCATTAGAAGTTTATGGAGAAATAATAATTCGATAATTTCCAAATTTTGTGTGAAGATATAAGCCAAGAAGGTATCAACTTTCTTATTTCAAATGGAACACCCTGTTTATTATGACTTTTTTCGATAGATCTTCGAATGCCACATTAATTTTATGTATCACTCCCTATAGCCATCTAGAGCCGTTTTCGGGTTATTCATTGTTTTTCGAAAAAATTTACAAATTGGGGCTTGTAGAACACTGAGAATTCAATGAAAGCGCAACATACAATCTCAGATCTGTTTTTTGAAATGGGTTACTGACAAGATATTCAACATAACTCTGTAGAGAAAATAACGTTTTGATATACTGGGAAGTAAAATGAGAGTGTCAAAGTTGAAATTCAAAAAAAGCCAAAAACTCGATTCTTTCAAATGGAAACCATACTTTTTCCACTCACATATCAATTTGTGAGATGAAAATAGGTAGAGTTCATTCAGGGTTCCCTATATCCAAAATGTACCATTTTCGAGATATTCAGGAAAAACTGTTAGAGTGTCGAAGTTTGAATTCCAAAAAAGGCAGAAATTAGATTTTTCTAAATGAAAGCCGTATTTTTTTGACTCCCATTTCAATTTGTGAGGAAGAAATTAGTAGAGTCTCTTAAGGGTTCCTATATCTGAAATGTATCATTTTCGAGATATTCAGAAATAACTGTTAGCATCGAGCATATTATAATATGTGAGGTATCAATTATGATCTATGTTCACCCTTTCATAAGAATCTTTATGACTTTTTTCAAAATAATCCAGGTTTGTTCCAACTGAAGAATTTATCGTGCAATGTATTGGCAGAATTCTGTTACAGAATAAATAAGAAAATCCACCAACCAAGAAATAATGAGAAGGTGCGAAAAATGTTTGGAAGTAGGTGGACGAAATTTTCAAAATGTGTTATGATTCAATATTCTATTCTGATATATGTGAATAAAAGTTTCATGACTTGTTTTATAAGTTTTGCATTACAATTCAAGCTTTCGATATGTATGACATATTTTTCGAAGAATAACTCGTTATTTTCATTATGGGCAGTAAAAAAACTAGTGGTCGTTTTCTTTGAACAATGAAATAAGTTTTGAGAAATATCAACAACAGAAGCATAGAAAATTATTCTGAATAAAGTCTAAGATTTTCATGAAAGGGCGAACATATATATCATATTATAATAATATTAAGCTCGTAGCCGTTATTTCTGAATATTTCGAAAATGGTACATTTCAGATATAGGGAACCCTGAATAGACTCCACTTATTTTTACCCCACAAATTCATATGTGAGTGAAAAAAGTACGCTTTCCATTTGAAAAAATCGAGTTTTTGCCTTTTTTTGAATTCCAACTTTGACACTCTCATTTTACCTCCCAGTATATCGAAACGTTATTTTCTCTACAGAGTGACGTCGAATATATTTTCGGTAACCCATCTGAGATTGTGCGTTGCGCTTTCATTGAATTTTCAGAGTTCTACAAGGCTCAGTTTGTATTTTTTTTTCTCACGAAACAGTGAATAACTCGAAAACGACTTTAGATGACTATAGGGAATGATACATAAAATGAATGTGGCATTCAAAGATCTATCCAAAAAACTCATAATATACAGGCTGTTCCATTTGAAATAAGAAAGTTGATACCATTTCCGGTGAAAGGAGAAGTCATTGATATTTGAAAATATATCACAAATGAAGGTCTACTTGGCTTATATATCCACACAAAATTTGAAATTGATCGAATAATTATTTCTCCATAAACTTTTAATGGGCACTCCCGTGGGACACCCTGTATACCTTATCATTTTCTTCGACAGGATTTTTATTTTTGTTTGGATCCTAGTCCTTCATATTAGATTTGAATATTATATAATGCTACTTGCAGTATTATAAGAACGATGTGAAAGTGAGATAATTTCGATATGCATTTTCGTCAATAATCTGACTTTAATTTTATAAACTGACATTTTGATAACCGGGAAACCTTCAAATCTAAGCATGATCAGGGAGACTCATTATTGACACTTTTATTTCCAAATAGAAAGAGTCAGTGCAATATTTTTTGACTTAATAAGAGATCGAACTGAATTCCATTCTGGGGACCTACACAACCAAAAGACGAATGGGGAATAATCCGAAAAAAATAATCTTCGATTAGCTCTTATAAGGTTTAAAGTTCGAAATATTAATAATATTAATTTGAGAAATATTTCAGAAAAGCGCTTAATGTGTTTTAACAAAATATTTTCGAGTATGACAAAAAACAATCCTTCTCGTTCATTTACTCTTATGAATATCAAACTTCGAAGAACTTTTAGAAAGTCAAAAAAGTTCTGAGTATTGCTCAGTTAGTTCATCGAAGTTTTTTGATCGATTTCGATCGAAAAATTAGTCGTTCGTCAAATGTTAGCTGTTGTTATTCAATGGTCAAACCAATAATTATTCGAGTTCTGAACAATCGATCTCTGGACCATCATTATGGAAGTTCCGAGTTTCTCTCGACGAATTGTGAAAAGCGAATCTATAATCGCTATGCTAAGTTTCATACTTTCATACTGCAGTTCGAATAGGGGATCGTTCTTCTATTTAGAGGAAAAATGAAACATGTCTCACTCATTTCACATTTCCAATTAAATTAATTTTACTTTCAACAGTAGTTCTGGGTAGCATTCGAGTAGGAAGCTCTACAAAAATTTCAATGAACCTCCGATCGAAGAAAGAGAGTTCGGTTCGGTTCGCATTCCGCAAACTTCAACCTTTCGTTAAAAAATAACAGATAAATAAAATATAGCCAAATTCACACAACACAAAACGCAAAATGAATTTACAAAAATTATTATTTCTTTCAACATATTCTCTTGCACTCAAAATAATTCGAGAGAAGTCCGGCCGGGATATGAATTTCTCATCCACGGCTGTATTGAAGAGCCTTGTTATTTTCGTTTACAAACATGAAAGTAATAAAATGGGAATGGTAGAACTACCTGCTCCCTTGCCGCGTCGTCTTCGACAATTCGTACGTAATGAAGTTAGCAACTGAGTATGCCAATACAGAAATCCATCTCTAATTAGTCAATATAAACACCACGAGAATGCGAAAAGCCAATATGTGTACTAAAATTTTCCGCTCTACAACTTTTGTTTGAAACTTTTTTCGATAAACCTTCTAGTTTTCGAGAAAACGTAATTTTTTCCATATTTTCACGAATTTTCCAAGGTTCCTGAAAATTTGGAAACCTGCATTTTTGACCATGAGTTCCTACTCTTGTGACAATCATTATATCCAAAATGCAGCTCTTTCCGCAAAAAAGTGATTTCAGACCTTCGTTTACTGGACTATAAGGTTGTTATAAAATATGCCATCGTCTCCTTATCTGTGGAATTTTTTATGATCTACGTTGTCGGTCTTCTTGGAATGGACCCAAAGAAGTTGCTCTGCCCAACTGATCACTTTCTAATATAACAGTTAGAGGTTCCGTACTATTGCTGTATTTTCGAAGTTATATTTACATAGTTTTTAATTTTATTAGCTCTGTTGTATTATTTTCTCAGTCAAGATTTAATTATTGTTCCCTATGATAGAGATATGAATAATTTTCCTCATATATAATACAGGGGAAGTTTGAATGATTTTAATTTAAACTGCGAAAGTTATACAAAGAATTTGACTTGCAATAAGCATTTCAAGAAAAACAAAAAATTCTTTGCCTTTACGGAAGCTACACAGAAAACATTTTTGGAACATAGGTGAATTTAAAATAGTAATCATCGATATGAATACCATTTTCAATTCCAAGGCTCAGAGATCTTTTATTATGAGGTTGGAGAAATTATATAAAATTTTGTCACTGAGTTACGGAATTGAAAATAGTATTCATTTCGATGATAACTATTTTGAATTCATCTATGTTAAAAAAATGCATTTCAAGTTCTTCTAAATCTTTATATTGGTTTTTCTCCTCGATACTCAAGACAACAAGCTTTTATTCTTCCCATAAAAAAATTAAGAAGTATATCATTGTTCGAATCTCATTTGTAGAAGTGAATAATTCATATCGCCAATTATTTCTTCCTGAGAAGCAAAAATTCATGAATGAGAATGCGAATATCTCAGAAAATCTTAATTTTAGGCCATTAATCATATTTCCACACCTATATTATTTTTCAACGTAGATTCCATTATAGGTTTGACAAAAAATTGTTCTAATTTGAAAAAATCTAACTTTAACAACACTTTTGTGACCTCCTGTATCATGTTTAATTCTGACTTTCGTGACAGAAGCCTGAAAAAAACATTTTTCTGAAAAACCTTGAATATATGTTTCAACAGAACTTTATTTTCGTAATTCAACGTTAAAATAGTCAGGTAATTATGATACGAATGCCGAAAGCAATGATATTCATTCAAATATGCATATCGCTATGCTAAGAGACAATTAATAATATTCACTACAACATCAATAAAAAACGAAAATAACTTTCGTACTGTAAAATTATGATATAAATGAAAAACATTAATGAATATTGTTGCCCTGTTTGGCTCAATAATGTTCATGCTCAGAAAATCGACGTACAGCTCAATTTATCAATGAGAATAATTACTGAAACCATCCGATCTACACCTATCCAATGGCTACCAGTGCTATCAAATATAGTTCCTCCCCATATTCGAAAACAATCTGCAACTTGGAATTCTTGGAATAAATTCAATTTATTTCCGGATTATTTTACGATACTTCCCTACGTTCCAGAAAATAGAATTCCAAGACTGAAATCCCGTAAACCTATTTGGCTGAATAACTTTCTGAATTCGAACTTCAGCTACAAGGAAATCTGGAAATCCGAATGACATGCATGTTCTTTATCTAATAAAGATCTAATATCTGATCCATCGAATACAGTTCCTGGTTTTTACCTTCCCAGGAGAATATGATACCTTCTTAATCGAATAAGAACTGGTCATGGTCCTACTAAAAGCATTCTTTTCAAATGGAATTCAGTTGACAGTCCTAATTGTGAATGTGGTGAATCAGAGGAAACAGTTGAACACCTAATTAATAATTGTTCGATTCATAAATTTCAAGATAGCATTAGAGCCAAACACAATGTATCAAATTCATTTTTGCAATGGGTTGAAAATTTTAGATCAATTTGATGAAGTATGAATTGTAATCTCTTGGTGTTCTGTCTTTTTTATTTTCAGGTTCGAGTTTGTGTTTGGAAATCCTTCCTCCGAAGAGCCGTTCCGATAATCGTGATGTCCTTCAATATAAAATATTCAGATACAACAATTTTATTTTATTTTTGTAAGGGGAGACAGGTTTTTGTGGCTGAGGTTTTTTCCCCTGGCTCTATAGTATCGTATGATACTAGTGATCATAGTATCGTATGATACTTTTTGTTTCAACATTTAATGTATTATTCCAGCTCTCCAATTCATAAGAATATATATATTTATGAAACATAAGAAATTTAACGTAGACGCATTTAGGATATAAATCGTGCAATATTTTCATAATTATCATTTCACTATTTGGTATCGTGATGAGTTCATTACAGTACTAAAAGTAGTGCTGTAAACAGCATTGTTTTCAGAAATATTTTTCGTTTTGTGGTTGTCAGTACTGACCTCCGATACTATCAATTTTCAAATCAAATCATCATATCAATTCAAATTCCGAAATCTTTCAAATTTCGTTAGTCACCTCAAATGCCCAGATACAATACAAAAGTCACTAATCTGAATTTTCATTTGAATCTCGAGAGTATTTCACAAAACTTGACTGAAATAGAGAAAATATTGTCTAATACTCGTCGCAGAAGGCAATCCAACTCTCATGCTATCGAAAACTCGCTCCTTCGTCGCTCGTTTTCGAATTTCGCATTCGTTTGGAATAGATGCCAATTTGAGAGCCCATTCTGCAACTTGCTTCAGAATATATTAGTGATTTTTGCATTGGAAAATGTTTGTTTTCAGAACTTTTTTCTGTATCACAAATTTGACATATAATGACTAAATGCGTGACAAGGTATCACTTATAAGTATTAAAAATAACACAATTTAGTTCTATAAGATGTGGCAGAATGATTTGACAAAAAATTATAGAAAAGAATTTGGAATATTTCACTTCAAAACAACTCAGAATTTTATGAGGAATTTTTTTTATCATGAAATACAGTGCTTCGTATCACTCCTGGTGAAAGAAGAAGTCTTAAAAAAATTATCGTAGGCATCTCGTTAGTAAAACTTAACTCCTACATTGCAACTTGAATTTCGATTATTTCCTAAAAATATTATCTATTTAGACGGTACAGACGAAGTGTTCTTTAGTTCAGACGTTGTATTTTTTCAAAGGGAGTCTAAATTGTAGTATCCATTTCGCTCAGTTAAAGAAATGAATTGTCACTACAATTTTTTTCGTTCTTCACGTAACATTCCACGTAGGACCTAATCCATAGATCCCCAATTATTACGGCTTCAACAACTGACTCCTAAGCAATTCTTCTCTAGAACTTATGGCGAGATGATGAAAAGAAAAACATGTTTGTTCCAAAATTATCAACGGTAGTCCGATCCATTGCTATAAAGCCCCGAGAACACTGGCTTCTCGGATCAGTAGTTTTACAATCGCTTGTTTTCAGCCAGGAAGAAAGGTCTCCTGTCGCTTGTTTACATTGTCCGAGATCACAATATTTTGGACCCGGCCAGAATAGAACGGTCGCTATTCAAACAGCGACTGAAGTACGTGAAATCAATTTCGGGTGTGTGAAATGGAAAACGAAGTGTCAATTCTGGGATAAATGGAAGGTGCACAATTCGTCTCAGATGTCCGAGAAGGTGCCCATTTGGACTGGTGTCCCATTGAGAGTCTCAAGAAGAAACGGGATGGAATTGTCATGATGGAAATATGCTTGTATCGAATTGCTAATGACACGACTTGGATGTGTTTGATTTGTTGTAGGTTTCTCTTGTGGACAAATGTTGGACCTGTTGGAACAAGGTGCTGCTCGATTGATTCATTGTCTTGATGTATCTATGCTGAAATCGAGGTTAAGACGAAAGTCGATAAGTTTTTAAGAAAAAAACCCCATTGGAAATGGTTGAGAATGTAACAAAAACGAAGAGAAATAGTTATTTATAAGTGCAGGAGGCACTGATATTCTTTCACGAGTTCAAAATTCAAATACAAGCCACCAAGTGGCTAGTTTTTGAATGAGTGAAAGTTAGTATGAGCCTTTTTCGAGAGTATTATTATTATTATATTAAGTATAGAGAACGGTAAGGGCATTTAGCGATCGAAGACAATAGTTTGGACTAGGATCCAATTTTTGTCGACGGTATTGACATATCGAAGTTTTCAACGCTTATAGCATTTCCTCAGAAGAAAATCTATTGGTTACAAACCCAAAAAATCTGCTGTTTTTACAAGAGATGAAATGAATAAATTCTTGAAAGAAGCACCAGATGATATGTTTTCAATTATTAAGGTGTTCTTTTATGAATATAATAGTGCTTTATAAACTAATTATGTCCTTTCAGGTGACAATGATATTAGGTATATCAGGGGCGTGTAGAAGAGAAGAGTTGTACAACATGAGCGTCAGTTACATAAAATATCGGGAATCATTTTTAATCGTGAAATTCCCAACACAATACCAACATTCAGAGAACATTCACAGTCATCGATCGGGATAATGATATCAATTACCTGGAAATATATACAAAATATTTCCGTCTGCGTCTGCAAAAATTTGAAGAACGAGCATTTATTATGATACCCCATTCTCGATCTCTTTTTCGAAGAAACTGACAAGAGTAGTGTTCATTTTTGGCTACCTTCTTTCGTTTTCGAGTTATAAGCGAAAATTGGAAAAATGGTGATATCGGAAAAAATTTATATCTCCGCCAGTACTGATGATAGAGCTCTGAAATGAAAACATTATACAAGCACTTTTCTACGTAGAATCCAGTGGCATGCTCGCCTATTTTGCAGCATTTTTAATTACGAAGCTATGACACAAATTTATGTTTTTTTGAAGAGGAACACTAGATTTCTTTGCCATTTTTTGAAAGCCTAATTTTTTCTGATTTCAAAAATATATAACATCGTATGGTTCGTATTAATAAATCAATATGAGTTTAAAAATTGTTCAAGAACCTATATATTCATCTGAGTCTCAATACTTTTTATGGTTTCAATTGTCGATAAGTACGAAAAATTTAGTATCGTATAATTACCACAATTTCTTTCTAGTAGTCTTTTGATTTCTATGCTTTTGTTATAGGAAGCTACATTTTTCTGTGCTCATCAAGAGTTGAAACCATAGAAAGTATTGAGACCCACATGAAAATAGGTTTTTGACCAATTTCTATACTCATACTGATACAAACATTCACAGTCATCGATCGAGATAATGATATCAATTACCTGGAAATATATACAAAATATTTCCGTCTGCGTCTACAAAATGTGAAGAGCGAGCATTTATTTTTGAGATATCAAAACGGAAAATGCAGTAATCAAGTAATAGGCAAAGGGACAATTGATAGTTGGCCGTCAAAAATTGCAATCTTTTCGAATTTAGAAAATCCAAATGCTTATACATGCCACTATTTTAGACGCACTTCGGCCACATTTTTAGCTAATGAGGAAGTAGATGTATTAGGACTAAAACGACACGGTGGATGGCGGTCTTCGACTGTGGCTGAAAGTTACGTTGAGGGATCCCTGGAAAATAAACTAGACTTTGCTGAAAAATAGCTGAGGGCTATATAGAAGACACTCTTCGAAATAAAAATGACACAGCTACGAAATATTAAACCTTTGACAAAATATCGATGAAATTGACAAAACTTGCACTGAATCCTCATCACTAAAATCCTCGGTAACATCAACAGTTGTAAACGTTACTCTAAATTCACAACAAGATACTACGACGGTATTTCGCTGGTTTAATTTTCAAAATACAACAATTGTACATTCAATATTCATTTGAATCATAAATACAAGTTTTAGTTTTGCATTTAGTGATTGGCCTCGAGTTGTTGACGCTTGTTTTCTTGTTTCTATCTATGTTGGTATAATTACACTTTTCCCTCCGTTTTGTGTGTTGTCAATAGCAAGTTTTCGAAATGCTTGTGCAGGAAGCAACATGAAAAGAACAGCGGTCAATTTTTCGTCCAATTGGCTCATAATCGAACCGTGAATGTTGTTTTCATTTTGTTATGATCGAAGCTGGCTTCTCAAACTACACAAAAGTTTACGTCTATACGGTTAAGTGGTTAAGCAATTTGCGGATAAGGATTACATCTGAAGCCGGTACGAGTTTGAAAGGAACCTTTTTGGATTAGTTCTACCCAAGTCAACTGAGAGGAGAAATCTAATAGAAAAAGTGGTTTTCGCTTTTACGCTTGAAAAAAGATCTTTTTTTGGAATCGATATTGACTTGCTCCGTTTTGGTGTAAGTCTTGTTAAAAGCAACCGATTCCTTCTCAACGAGGCATACAATTGGGTTTTATCCCAATCGGTAATCATCTGGGAGACAGGCAAATTTACAACCCATTTTAGTAAAAACGACAGCACAATAGCTGTGGTACATATAAGTAGGCTGGTACCGAGAAAAGCAGGGGAGATTTTAAGATTTTTTAAGTGGATTACATTAGCTTTTTTCTGTGATAATACCCAATTGTTCAACTACTGGTTAAAGTCATCGAGACGTACAGGGTGATTGTTTATATTTTACTCAATAGCTATCTCAGTTAATATTTGTCGTACAAAAACATTTAAATGGTATAATTTGAAGTATTTTTATGGGCATTCAGAATTCAGTACGAAGAAATTCATGAAGGCATCGTAAACCTGAACATGTGTTGTGAACTATTGTTTTTTAAATTATAAACCCTGTATTTTATTCTCCTTATCGGTAGAGCTCTTTCTTCGATTTCAAATAACTAGAGTATCTGACAGACGAAAAAGTTCAGTGCATGCCTCTTGAATAAAAGGACTTATTGACTTTTTTGACGATCATTCGTAAAAAGTTACAATATCTTTTGGATTGACTACAGAGTGGTGTCAATAAAAAATATTATACAATTATCTCGAACGGTTTTTCAAATTTAAGCCATTATAATTATGAAATTGGTCGAAAAAACTGGTCTACGTCAAAAAGTAACACACATAAATGATGTTTTTCATTCAATGAATGAGTAGCAAAGGTGGAACAATTGTGTTTACAATATTACCTGCATTTGCGGAAAAACTTATAGGTACAGGAGAAACATGAAGACAACATGATGAACTACATTTTTAGTTTTTTCGTCATAAAATTTTCTGTAGTGTTCGGAAGAAAGAAAGGTGTGATAACATATGGACTCAGATGCATTAATATTAATATTATTGTTAAATGTAGTTCACCGAATTAAAATCAAATATAATACTTACACGAAAACGCTATCAACCTCAGCGACTTCTACTGGCGTTATTCGCAAGAAGGAAAACTATTTCCTACTTTTTTTCCATTTCATCAAATTTTTCATTGTTTTAATGTATTTTATGTTAACCCCACCGTAAAAGAATCCACCAAAAAAAACTTTCATAACAAACAGTTCATCCAATCTTGAGTTATAAATGGTGTAACCAACAATATGGCCGACTGAGTTTTATATATTGAGATGTGGAACAATGGTTAGACTATTAGAAATTATGTTATCCGACAGAAGGTTCCGAGTTTTTGTCGACAATGATAGTAGTAATTTCGAGACTTTGAATAATGGTCTTCCGCAAGGTTCAGTTTTAGCACCTATTCAATTTATATTGGTGTGACATTTCAACAACTTCTTCCGAAAAATTTATTAATGCTGATGATATTGCTCTGGCTTTTCATCATTCTAATTTTCAAATAATAGAAAGTACCCTGTCCGCAGATTTGGATATAATGAAAAATTATTTTTTAAAACCGAGGTTTCAGGTTTTCATTTGAATGATCATCAGAAATAAAGAAAATTGAGTGTAACTTTCGGTTCTTCTCCTTCAAAACATAATTTCAATCCTAGATACCTGGGAATCAAACTTGATTCCTCTCTAAATTTCAACGCCCATTTGGATGATCTGCGTTTGAAGCTTAAAACTTGAAACAATATTCTTCAGAAACTAGCTGGTTCCTCATGGTACGCTGATGCAAAAATACTTCGTACGACAGCACTTGCTCTGTTTTTTTCTGCTGCTGAATATTGTTGCCAATTTTTTTATGAGGATTATCACTGGTACTATCAAATCTACACCTTGGTTATCAGTCCTCTCAAATAGTATCCCTTCTCATATTCTCAGAGAGACAACAACTTTGAATTTTTGGAACAAATTCAATTCCTTTCCAAATTCATTTCCCATACTCACCTATATTCCAGATAATAAGGTCCCCAGATTGAAGTCGCGTAAACCTCTTTGGACAAATTTTCTGATTGATATGAATAGAAGCGACAAAGAAATTTGGCAATCTGAATGGAATGTATCCAATTTTTTCAATAAAGATCTTATTTCTGATCCTTCCATCAGAGTTCCTGGTTTTGACCTTCCCAGGAGAATATGATCTGTTCTAAATCGTATTAGAATCTTAGTAATTTTTTTTAACACGGGAAGGCAGGGTTTATTTTCTACTGGGATTCATCTAATCCCTTTTTTAATACGTAGAAATGTTAGGTAAATTAACCTTAGCTGGGTAATTCTTTGTTTCTATAGGTTTTCTATTATTATTAGGAGGTTCAAAACAGTCCATGTTTTCATGGCGAGATCTAATCTAAGAACTACCCATAATTCCCTAAAATTAAAGGCACAAGATGGTCGAAAATCAGCTCTCCATCATCTGACGCCTCCCCCAATCTCACGCAGGTCACAATTTAAACTGTATCGGCATGGTCCTCTACCTCCGGATCTGTTTACGCTCCATGTTAACGCGACCAACAAAGGGACAATCGTCTCTTCAGAACGATCAAAGTCATATATCGAGGCCGGAAGATCGCCATACTTCACACCGCTTTGACAATAAACGAAAAAGCCGCAAGGTATTGTAACAGTGACCGTCCACAGGGTGGGCCGCACAATACCTGCCTCAGATCTCCTAAATGGGCAAACACTGGCTGTGTACACATCTATCCATTAGTCTATTTTAAATATATTGCCTCAAAATGAATAGGTACACATATAAGGACCAAAGGGCACCGCTACGGCATTCCTCTATCGGTTGGACAAGGGACCAACGGTGTTTCTTTATTCATTGTTGAGACGGGCTTGAAGATTCTCTAGCTCACGGGAGAATAATATGGAAAAGTGTATTTCTAGGTCGATTTCAAGTTGAATAGGACGATTGTATCTGAAATTGACTTGGGCACGCTCTGATCTCAAAGCGTTGACCATTTGCAAGCTTGTTTCGACTTTGTCCTCATCTGAATAAAATGTGGGGTGATTTTTCGATGTTTAGAAAACATCCCTTCAGATAAAAGGTCTATATGTATATTCTTTCGATTCAGAGAGCTAAAATAATACAATGCATAAAGGTACCCAGCTGAGGAAAACCATACAGGTCTGCAGTATGATTAAATGAAGAAAGGGAAAAATCCCCAGCTGAAAAAAAACGTTTACCTCAGCCGTGAAAAAAAAATGTACTAAAAATATTAAATATCAGAGAAATCTTGACAGACATCAGCGTGATCTGAGAGAACATCTTTATATTATTCGTCTATGGTCAGATTCTCCACAAGACGAAGTGCAATTCTTAATCTGGAATGAAAAGAGACAAAAGCAGATTTCACGTTGAATGAGACAATTATCTAAAATTGACTTGGGCCCGCTCTGATTTTAAAGCGTTCCGACATTGTTCTCAACTGAATTGTGGAGAAATCTTTCGACTTTTAGAACCTTTCAAATGAAAGGTCTTGATACTATAGTCCATTCACTCTAACAAAACAGTTAAACATGGAATCATTTTAGATATGAAATGTCCTCAGGGTCTTAGCTTCTATTTGTTCACGCTGGTAAAAGTTAAAATACTTGCCGAAGTATCACGAAGTACTATTTTCAATCGAAATCTGCTCATTTAACATCAACCCTGCTTGATATTTTGAAATCAACAATAATCAGACAATATTGAACATAAGTTATTCATAAGTGTTAAAAGTGACGTTTTATTTTGTGAGTGAAATGAGCGGAGCGAAATGAACAATTTCACGAACAGAATAAAATCACTTTTAACACAAATACCATACAATGTTTTTTGTACAACTGCCCTATTTTGATAATGAAATGGGCTAATTTCCAATGACAATAAACTTCAAAATGCATTTTAATATTCGAATAATCAAAAGCTTGATGTGAATGGCAAACGTTGCCAACGTTATGATTACTAACATATGAGAAAAGACGCTGTCGTTTGAATGTCGTTCCTGTCCAATTTTCGTCTTGGGTTTTCGACTGCTTAATATGTTTGTCGAGAGTCCAATTATCCATAAATTTTTTTTACATGAACACTTTCCAACCGAATCGGGCAACAATTTTCAGCAGTAGAAAACAAGGCTAGCGTTCCATAATAACAGTACAGCCCATTCACTTTTACTTAACACATAATATCTTCTCTCAGGATGAGACTTGAATTTTTTTTAAGAGCTTTTGTTGAAATGAGCCCTTTGTCCCAATAACCTATATTAATTTTTTTGCTCTATTCGAGTTATTAGACTCCTTTGCTCCATTACGTGCAGATTCATAAATGACGTATTTATCTCTAAAAGAAATGTTATTTTCAACAAGAAGTATCATCTATCTAGTTCTCCCCGAGAATATTTCTGCTGAATATCAATTTCAAGGATTTCACCTTGTTGTAATTGGCCGTCTTTAAAAATTTCATGGCGAATGAGAACGTTGTCCAAACAACATATAATTAGGGTATTTTCAAAACGGAACTACAATAAAAAAATTGTTTGGCACAGACGCTGATCTTCAAATGAAATGTATTCTACGAGGCCAATTTTTGTCGGTGAAACAACCAGTTATTTATTATTAGGGCTCCTTCTATCCCACATACAGGTTGCTTTTCAAAAAGAGGAGTTTTTTTGAGAGTTGATAGAATTCATCAAAATAAGTCATTTCTTCAAAAATTTTATTTCGAAAAACATTTCATTCGATGAAATCATTTTTGTACAACTGCCATTAAAGTGACACTGTTAGTGACAGCAAACAATGTTAAAATTGATTGTTTACGTGGGAGCGTGTTAAAAATATTTTCAACATTAGTGTTAAAAATATTTTTAGCACTCCATTTTCTTATGATGAATTCAGATGAGAAAAATTCAGCAATTGCTAATGTTCATTATCAATATTTAACAATCATTACTTATGATCATTAATATTGATCCTAAAACTATAACAATTACTAACATTAATGCCCTGTGACGTTAGGGAGCTTCGCAACACACTATTAGAATCCTCAGCACTATCAATATACTTATAGAAAGCGGAAGTACAATATTGGATGATGATGATCCAAAATGTGTTCAGGTTGGGAGAATTTTTTCAGCAATGACATTTCTATATGCAATGGAATGATCAACATAGCCCTCGGCTACCGTCGTAGACTTCCTTTCACAATGTTTTTTTATATCCGTGATATTTGCTCCTGATTCTACTAGCAATGAAGCGGAGGATCTTCGAAAACAGTGTTTTTCTGTATATTACTTTGGTTCTGGCAGTTTGAGGAATTCAACAACAAAAGATGGAATTTTCCCGAATGTATTAATACCAACTGGATTGGCAGTGCATTTATTATTCATGTATTTCAGAAAAAAACGACGACGATTGATGACAGAAGGGCGCAATGCAAAGTATTTATGAAAATAGTCCACATACTTCACAATAATACTGAAAGAACGACTGAATTTCGTTTTTGTATTTGGAAGTTGTATAACCATTGATTTATCTGTAATTTCGATGTCTTCCACTCATAAATTACACAATTCGTCACGCCGACAGGCTCCAAATAATCCGAATATAGTTGTACCATCAAGTATTTCTAATCTGGTCCTCCTTCATAAACTTTTCAACTTGTTCACGAGTGATAATTTTCGATTTTTTGGTACGATATCCTTCACTTTTCCGTTTAAAATATGCTATTACCTTAAAATATTTACTAACATCCACACCAATTTTAACAAGGACGCTTGACTTTATCATTGAAAATTTGCTCCACAAAGTTGAGGAACTTCATATTTTTGATTTTTCTTCTAAGTATGTCAGTAAAACAGTTTAACTGAAGTTCCCTTCTACATTTTTCAATTTACACCAGGCCAGTAAATTGTTATATGCAATATCGTACTGCTGAACAGTTTTTTGAGGTATAGAAGTTCCAGATTTTCTCTTCTTGCAGACTCTTCAATTTCCAGAGGAACAACAAAACCGTATTTTTATTTATAATTGGTTTAAAATCAAGACGAAAATTGGACAGGATTGAAATTCAAATGAAAGCGTCTTTTCTCATTTGTTAGTAATCATAACGTTGGCAACGTTTGCCATTCACAACAACCTTTTGATTATTTGAATATTAAAATGCATTTTGAAGTTTATTGTCATTGCGAGATAGCCCATTTCATTATCAAAATAGGGCAGTTGTACAAAAAACATTGAATGGTATTTGTGTTGAAAGTGATTTTATTTTGATCGTGAAATTGTTCAATTCACTCTGCTCATTTAACTCACAAAATAAAACGTCACTTTTAACACTCATATCATAAATAACTATTAATTGAATTTGTTCCAGAGACCCACAATTTGTTTCATAGTGGCAACCCACAAATCTTTTCAAGAATGTGTCATCCACCCTTTTTAAGCAATGAATGGTATTTGTAATACGAAAATTGTATCGTGTAAAGTTAGGGAAGCTATAATCGCTGTTGATTTTTTTTTATCAATCAACAACATGTATAATTTCAATCTCAAACATTTGTTTTCTCGTCATAAACTCATAAATGGCTAATATAACTAGAAGTTATAGAACTATGTGTGGAAAGTGATTCATAGCAACTTTCTCAGAGACATCTGCTAGGTAGTGAAATTGGAAGCAACAACCTTTTAATAATTTGAATATTAAAATGCATTCTGAAGTTTATTGTCATTGCAAATTCGCCCATTTCATTATCAAAATAGGGCAGTTGTACAAAAAGTATTGTATGGTATTTGTGTTGAAAGTGATTTTAGTTTTTTCGTGAAATTGTTCTCTTTTGACCTCAGGAATCTTTCTATAAAATATCTATACGATTCATTGATCTACCCTGAATGTAAGAATGCAGCTTATTATTTTTTGATCTGCCTCATAAAACAGTCCTATCAAAACCACCATTTCCTCAGATCGTCACACCTAGGTCACCTAGCATTCCTTCTCCAACAAGAAAACCACGCCGGCAGATATAACAAGGGCCGCAGAAGGGCCGAAGAACGGTGAATGGGCACATGGGTTATAAATTAGGCAACCTTCCGCCCTTACAAGCCACAGGATATTGTTAAAAGCTGTTTACATCAGGTAAACAATAGGACAGCTCTGGCATTGTTGTCACAACTTTCCGTCCCAAATAAATGATCAATGAGATTTATTAGATGAGGACCTTTTGGCGCCCTATTTCGGCTCAGTCCAGGTTATTGGTTCACATCGGAGGTCTTCTGGGATTTATTATCTACATATCTACCCATAATGGGTCTTTTCGGACGTAATCACTCTTGTATCTGGCACATAAATCAGGAAGAGATCTTTTAGATATCCGATCTTAGGCGGAAGTCTGTAAAGGAGAGGGTGAATGATAGCAGCTTCTGCCTGTTTCAACAGTTGCAACGCACAAGAAAAAAAGAGTCTGACGATGAAACCCATTTTCAAATTCGAAAAAAATGCGGCGATATTTTCGAAGTCACAAAAGTAGGGATATTTGGTCACCTCTACTCGGAGATAATATTTATACAGACTGAGTGAATTTGTACTGGTGTGGTCAGATTTCGATGATTTAATACTTCATGTGCTCTTTTTTCGAGAAACATAAATTTCTGAACACTTCAAGTCGCTAAGGCGTCTAGTTTCCGTGATACAGGGTGATTTTACAATTTGACCAATAATTTATTGATTGGCTATAACTTCTGCAGTATTGCAACTACGCTGTAGAAATAAAAACATCTTCGGGCTAATATCGTCAGTAATTTTTAACGGTATCATGAAAATAGATTTTTCTTGGATAATTAGAAAAAAATATGTCATGATTAACTTCCGATTTTATTATGTATATAAAATACATTTCGAAAAAACACGTTTCGCTCAACATAATTCAAGCAGGCACTTATTAACTGGGTGATATTGTTTTCATCAGGTAAATAATCTCTGAAAATATCACATTGATAATGATTCTAAATATTGAAGAAGTTAATTGTAACTTCTCATGAAACTGTCTCAAACTCACAAAAAACGTCAATAACTGCCATTTCCTATACCATCATGAGTTTCACTGTTGAATCTAACAGTTTCAATGTAATCCAACTCTGAAGACTTACTTGTTGATGCTCAATTGTAACATTGGTTCAATATTTCAACTCAAGTTTTGTGAGTCGACAATTCAATGGGTCTAAAACACGATGATTGTATTAATGTAGTGAAACTGATTGAGACAACAATGAAAGCACTTCTTCACAAACCACGAATTTTCGACGATAATTGTAGATTACGAGAACATTCTCCTTAGTAGATGAGTATCGCTCATTAGGTAAATGTTTGGAATTTAACAAAGCAGCGTTGATCACTATAATCAACACGATATGATTCACGAAAAGTTAAAAAAGTTAGATAATGAGATTTTCTCTGCTTGAAGGGAGTGTTCGAAAGTGAAGGCTCTCTACTGAATTATTCGAATGTTTTCAAATTCAAAATAATATCAAACGAATTGAATACAAAAACTGAAATATGCAAAATATGTAGATACACAAAACACATGTAAAAACTGTGATAATATGATGGGGATATGTGAATTTATTTTGCTCAGATTTTCGTTAGCAGCATTCAAAAGTAAAGGATGAGTGTTGAAATAAGCCTTCTCAACGAGTATTGTACGTTATTTATTTCTATAAATTTCCTTTCTCTATTTCAGTATCGTAATGAGTTCATTACAGTTCTAAAAGTAGTGCTGTAATGAAACTCATTACAGCATTGTTTTCAGTTATATTTTTCGTTTTATGGTTGTCAGTACTGACCTCCGATCGAATCAAGTTTCGAATAAAATCAATTCAAATTCCGTTATCTGTCAAATTTCGTATGTCACACCAACTGCCAAGATACAATACAAAAGTCACTTATCTGAATTTTCATTTCAATTTCGAGAGTATTTCACAAAACTTGACTGAAATAGAGAAAATACCGTCTAATACTCGTTGCAGAGGGCAATTCCAACACTCATGCTATCGAAAACTCGCTCCTTCGTCGCTCGACTTCGAACTTCGCATTCGTGTTGGAATAGGAGCTCATTCTGCAACTTGTATTAGAATATACTATTTCGTGATCTTTGCATTGAAAAATATTGATTGGTAGAACTGTTTTATCTGTCACAAATTTGACAGATAATGAATCCGTGGCAGGAGGCCAACGTATAGAGAATAAATATTACCATGAAAACCGTTTGAAACTTAAATATTCTGGCACGAATTTGCGGCAAAATCTCTGACTCAGAATTTAAAAAATGAATTATTCTTATTTGGAATCTCCAGTGAAAATCCTGGTGAAATAATCATATTGAATACACAGTTATTGTTACCTTTCTTCTCTTCGTTACATGAGTTTTCTGAATTGATGATAGAAAAAATTGTGAACCAAGTGAATTTTCTCTTTCCTGATTGAGTATAATGATATTCTGTCTATGTTCCATAGAGCGACTACAGCGCATTGAATCTGCGCCTCTAAAATCGGCCATCTTTCAATGGTCTGTCAAAACATCAACACAGGCCAACGAATCATAACCCTTTGGTTCTCTTGTACTTCATAAAAACCGGTATCATAAATATTTAATCAGAACGCGCCAAGCATAATACATCGCTCCTTATCGTTTACTTTTTTCTGAATGGCCTCAGCCACGACCATTCCAGCTAGGAAAAATCCACAGAACATCATCCACTTCTTGTATTGTTCCTCAGATGGCATCGTTTCGACCGTTTTTTCCCCTTGTGTTCAACTGGTAGTCACAGATCTTGATATCGTTGAAGCATTTATCACCAAAGTCTTGCCAAGTTAATGGCTGCATTTGTTTGATAAGGCATGAAGCGATTAATTACCTGTATGAGGTTATAACTGCCGTTCGTAAGTTTATGGTGCGCCGGTTTATTTATTGATTTATAATCTTGTTTTCTGTGGTTGATCTTAATGGCTTTTTTTACCACTTCACACAAAGTTACCAAAACATTACTTATTGTGGTGATGGAGAATGAAAAGGCTGTAAAACTGGGACAAAGGGTTATTATTTCGATAAAGCAGCGTTTCCTGCATCCTTATTCAACAAAATCACCATAATATATTTGATATCATTATGACTCACTCCATTTGATTTCGTCATAAAATATGCCTTTTTCCAAAGTTTCGGTATTGTTTTTGGCGCTTGCTTCGGTTTTTTCTGCTGCTGAATATTGTTGCCTTGTTTGGTTGAACAGTGTTCATGTAAAAAAAAAATGATGCCCAATTAAATTTCTCTATGAGGATTAGTTCTGGACTATCAAGTCTACACCTACTCTTTGGTTACCAGTCCTCTTGAATATTGTATCTCCCCATATTCGCAGAGAGACAACAGCGTTGAATTTCTTTTCCAAATTCATTTCCCATACTAACCTATATTACAGATAATAAGGTCCCCAGATCGTGTAAACCTTTTTGGTCAAATTTTCTGATTGATATAATAAAAGCGACAAAGAAATTTGGCAATCTGAATGGAATGCATCAAATTTTTTCAATAAAGATCTTATTTCTGATCCTTCCATCAGAGTTCCTGGTTTTGACCTCCCCAGGAGAATATGGTCTCTTCTACATCGTATTAGAAAAGGCCATGGACGATGCAACAACATGGTCTTCCTATTCCGATGGAATTCGGTTGAGAGCCCTAATTGTGAATGTGTGTTACATAATGTAACAAACGCATTTCTGAAATGGGTGTTTGATTTCAAAACAATTTAATTCATTCTAAACAATTGGTTTCTTTTCTGCTTTTGTCTTTTTCATTTCAGATTGAGAATTGCGAGTCATTTTGTGAAGAATCTGTTTATCCGAGTCCAAAAGACAGAGAACATGAAGATGTTCTCTCAGATCAAGCTGATGTCTTTCAAGATTTCTCTGATATTTAATATTTTCAGTACATTTTTTTTCACGGGCGAGGTAAGTGTTTTTTTTTCAGCTGAGGTTTTCCCCTTTCCTCATTTAATCATACTGTAGACCTGTATGATTTTTCTGTATTGAACCAACTTCAGCCTGGTACCTTTTTGTTTCAATATGTATTGCATTATTTTAGCTCTCTGAATCAAGCGAATATACGGGGTGTTTCATAATAAGGTTCCGTAAATTCGGGATCTTAATCCTCAAATGATTTTATGATATAAAGTTCCTATGAACTATGGGTCTCTGAAGCACTGTTTCTGAGATACAGGGTGTTGAAATTGAAAAAAAAATTGGTTCGATGAAATTATTTTCTACACCGTTCCCGATCTCTTTTTGCGTTTTGGCACGTTATGAGTACGTATTATGACACATTTTTTCCGATACGAAACTATGTTTAATTTCCACCAGTGGCGTCCGTACAGACTTATGTTCAAATGAATTCGGAGAAAAAATTGGTACGCCAATGATTTTTTTCAAATTTTAAATTATTTTCAGAATCACCACATATTTAACAGTAAGAACCGTCTCTTGAGTTCTTTACCTGCGACGAATACTTTCTGAGAAAAAAAATAAAATGCAATTTCATCTAGAAAAATTACGAAATTCTTTGATTACTTCCAAAATCGTCTGGACACAGATTAAGGTAAATATGTGTCTTAATGCGTACTCATAACGTGCCAGAACGCAAAAGCGATCGTTTACGGTGTAGAAAATAATTTCATAAAACCAATGTTTTTTTTTTTCAACACCCGGTATCTCAGAAACAGTGCGTCAGAGACCCATAGTTCATAGGAACTTTATATCATAAAATCATCTCAGGATTCAGATCCCGAATTTACGGAACCTTATTTTGAAACACTCTGTATATATATCAAATTATATTCAGTAAATTAATATTTATTCCCCTAAAATGGATTTTCAGTGGCGTCATTTAGGGGGCCGAATCTCCGTAGGGAAAGCCGCTAAGAAAAAATAATGATAATGATGGGAACTTGTAATCATATTTTTTCATTTTTCATCTAAATCCGAGAGATTTCCCACATATTCCCGGACACACCTGTATATAAACCTTCTCGCGGGACTTGTTTTCAACATAACACACCAATACGATTAATAACTAATCACATTAACATTCCGAAGATTCAAAAACGACATAAAAGCAACAAAAATTCAAAAAATAAGGAAGAACTCTGAAAAGCTACAGGTTTACTTTCCTTACGAAAAATTAGTAACAAAGAGATCAAAATTGAGGGGAACATAGCCGGCTTAGATAATTCCCAAGGTCGAAAAACTCTATATAGCGTGGCCTTTGGTCTGTCCATGACCAACACCGTCTAAACCACAGCGCGAGTCGCAGGAAATTTCTTCGGAATTCTAGCGAGGCCTGTGCTGCGGTATACTTTCCGACCAACCAGTTATTAACGATCGTATCAGGCGATCCTCGACCATTCAACACCTTATAATAAGCCGTGTAGTGTGATTCATAAAAAATTCCTAGCGAATTCAGAAGAATTCATATCTGTGATGGCCTCTTGTAGGCGGGCAACCGACCAGCCCGTCCCATGGTCGTTTTTTGTGAGCGTACCCTTATTTCGGCTCCACAAAGAGAGAACATCTTCAGATCATAGCGCAGTCTGCATCCTCGTCATTTAGAGAAGAGCGCGGTGTTGCCCTCCACATTAATAACTATCTTTTGCGCGCCGCTGCGTTAGCTCGCCGTAGATATTTATATTTCGATCGTTCGGAACCTGGATCTATGTTCCATCAACTCAATTGAAGGTACAAAAAAAATCAACTTCAAACAAAGAAATTCTAAAAAGAGGCACTTAAAAGTAGTGTTTTTTTTTTAGCTGAGGTTTTTTGCCTTTCCTCATTTAATCATACTGCAGACCAGTATGGTTTTCCTTTGTTGCACCAACCTCAGGTTGGTACCTTTCTGTTTCAATAAGTATTGTATTATTTTAGCTCTCACAATCAAAAGAATATACAGGGTGGCCGGACGATTGACGTCAAAAAAAACAAATCAGGTCCCTCATGTCATGGGGTATTCGAATCACCACCATGTGTGTTATCCGATTTTTCACGGTTTCCGAGTTATGAATTTTTTTATGAAATTTGAGAATTTTCAACTTGAACATCTTCAAAATTTTTTTTTCTAAAAGTACAAGACTTTTCTGATATTTTTTTGTTGTAGATAGATCGCCAGGAATTGTACTTTTATACATAAAATAACCAGCATCGAACCTCTGATAAAAATTAAGAAAATGTTGGTCTCAAGTGAGAAAGTTACGTATTTTGGATAATGATCTAAATTTTCAAATTTAAATTAAAAATGTAAACTGGTTACTTCATGGTTTTTTAGTAGGCTTAAAAACTGCGATCAACACTCAGCTTTCAGAATCTTTGATAAAAAATGGTACTCAACGGTCTACTTTTGCTAGAATTAGCCTTCAAAGTCAGCGAGGTGGAAAAAATCAAAGAACTAGACGTTTACTCAAAAATTATTTTTTGCCATTTTAAGATTTTTCTGATCAAGCTATGATAGAAAATGCTGAAAATCAATGAAAATTAGCTTTATAAGAAAAGTTTTATATAAGAAAAAGAAAAAGGTATGGCAATAAATCACACATCATGTAGATAAAAAGAAATTTATTTATAAAATTTACAATAGGTTTTATGCGACTGAAAGAAAATTTTTTGCGAAGGTGTAGAATGTGTATTGAGGCTCGAGGTAGCCACTTTGAAAACCTATTGTAAATTTTATAAATAAATTTCTTTTTATCTACATGATGTGTGATTTATTGCCATACCTTTTTCTTTTTCTTATCTAAAACTTTTCCTATAAAGCTAATTTTCATTGATTTGCAGCATTTTCTATCATAGCTTGATCAGAAAAATCTTAAAACGGCAAAAAATAATTTTTTAGTAAACGTCTAGTTCTTTGATTTTTTTCCACTCGCTGACTTTGGAGGCTAATTTTAGCAAAAGAAGACCGTTGAGTACCATTTTTTATTAAAGATTCTGAAAGTTGAGTGTTGAGCGCAGTTTTTAAGCCTACTTAAAAACCATGAAGTAACCTGTTTACATTTTTAATTTAAATTTGAAAATTTAGATCATGATCCAAAATACGTAACTTTCTCACTTGAGACCAACATTTTCATAATTTTTATCAGAGGTTCGATGCTGGTTATTTTAAGTATAAAAGTACAATTCCTGGCGATCTATCTACAACAAAAAAATATCAGAAAAGTCTTGTACTTTTAAAAAAAAAATTTTGAAGATGTTCAAGTTGAAAATTCTCAAATTTCATAAAAAAATTCATAACTCGGAAACCGTGAAAAATCGGATAACATACATGGGGGTGATTCGACTACCCTATGAGATGAGGGACCTGTTTTGTTTTTTTTGACGTCAATCGTCCGGCCACCCTGTATATAAAGGGCGAGCTTTTGACTTGTACATGTATTTTAACTAGAGATTATTGAGGTCAAAAGAAGCACTTTTAGTCTCTACCATTTCATCCGATTCGGATCGGTCAGAAAGATACAGGCTGTTGAATATCCATAAAAAATGAAATTCTCGAATATATCTCGTGAATGATTTCATCGAATGAAATGATTTTCAGAATATAGCAAATCTTCTACGACCACAAAATTTCACTCACTCATTTCATTAGGACCAATATATACCATTACATGGCATAGTTATATCAGAAATTCTAAATTACCTTCAAGAAAAGAAATTCTAAAAAGAGGCACTAAAAAGTAAAAAAAAAAACACGTGTTCAAAAATAAGAGGATAATATCGTTGATTTAAAATATTAAGGGCGGTTTTCACAAAGCTTTAATTGTACGATTAAAAAACCTTACCTAAATTCGAACCAATCCAATCACTAGTTTTGAAATTTCAACGAATCGCGGTGGCTCCAATTAATTTGACGGTATAATCAAAGTTTTGTGAAACCGACCCTAAGTTATCCTTCAATACATGTAGGTTATTCAAGAATGTTTATCATTGAAACTATTGTTTTATGGTAACTGAAATAGGAAACATAAGTTTGAGACTTAATGTCTTTTGAATATCTGGAAAATACTGCGTCAATAGTGGTCCCATATTTTGTCGTGGATTCTTGTGGATCATTCATTTTAAAATTCAATTTTTCTGAGAGAAAAGTTGTCAACTGCTCTGATTTTTTATCAGCGAAGTTAATGTGGAAATCTCCAGCCATATAAGTGGAAATTTATTACAATTTGTACCAAGTATTCTCGACCCTTCTTCAGTGTAATCCAGTAAAGTGCGATGAATAAAATGCTCTACCTCGTCCAATTTTGGATTCGGAGAAATGTTAATTGCTACCATGACTATGTGTAGGCCATTTGTAAGTTTGCATAAGCATGCACAAATATCTCCAACAAATGAGCGTCTAACGTCTTCAATATTTATTTCAATATCCGGAGTCATAATATTAGTAACATTATTACTATTTTGGTAAATAGCTACCCCACCTTTTGGAACAGTATCTCGTTTGAATTGAACAATACAATTGAAATTAGGTATTTCAATCGGATTATCACGCGTCATGTATGTTTCGGTAAGAAGTAACACATTGGTTTGTCTCTTAACTGAATCTTGTAAATCGTATTTGGGACTATGTAGACTTTGGCAATTGAAAGTCATAATTGAAATGCCATTTCTGTTACTCATGAAATCTAAGACACTTTTAGACATCGTCTGAACACTATTCAAAGACAGTCTCTTGAATTCTTGCAACAGAGATGCAGTCGATGCAGCTTGCCTTCGATTATGATAAAACTTAAATGCAGAATTATCATTTTTTGTCGTAATATACAATTTCTCAATATAAGTCACTCGAGAGAGTGCAACATAGACGAGTTCCTGAGAATGTGATTTACTATACCCATATACTATTTCGTCAAAAGTTCCACCTTGCGACTTATGTATAGTTAGAGCAAGAGCTGAAGTTAATGGAAAATATTTGCGTTTGGCTATACATTTTCTATCCGATATTAATGAAATATTTGCCGTTCGTAATTCAATGGGAACAGCTAGATTGCCGACTCCATTTTGCACTGCTAGAGTGGCTGCACGCATCCGTCTAGTCGCAAGTACCCAAACACCGGGCCGAAGTCTGCCGAACTGAACCGACGACACATGGCTGTGTTAGGTTTTTTCGTTACGGAATTTCTACATTCGGTCGCTACGCTCAAAGCCTGAGATAAAAGCTACCTCTTCAAATCTTATCGATTCATTCCTTCACTTCTTGAAAATCATATGAACGAAAGATGCCGAAACGTTGGTGGTAATATGTAAGTATAAAAAAGAGGTGTAAAAATAAGGTATATTTTCTATCAGAACGGAAATTGCATTGAGTTGCCAGTAATATTTAATCTAGTTGACGCTCACATTTTTTGAAATGTTCTGAAATTAACGTCAAAACAATTTGTTGGCGTTGCGAGCAATCAAATAATCAATTTCCTGTCAACCATCAATCGAAGCTAAACTGTCTATCTTTCTCATAAAACAAAAATTTGTCTTGGAATGTGCTTTCATCAATCAAATCGTCACCAAAATGGAAAATGTCCTTATACAACACTACATTCGTATAAATCATCGCTTTCTTCTTATGAATTAACACTTCTTACATGAATCACTCAAAATATTTATATAAATTTTTAACGCTCAAGGAAAGATTTCCTCATTCAGGTAGTTCGTTATGGAATTTATGGAAGATACGGCAACACAGCACGAGTCATCAAACTAACCTGTTCGCTTGAGTTTCCGAACCGTATCTACCTATTTAATTTCCCCACTACTACGAAATATTGAACATCTAATATCCACGAGATGATATTCCACCGATAAAGTTTCGACCGTTACCGTAGGACCTTTATTTCAAGAAAAAGAATGATAAGTTCTATTCTGTCTATGTGTAGGTATTCTATTCAATTCAAACTGTCAATGAAACTTGAGGTAGAGTTATTAATTGCTATACACATATTTGCGTTGAAAATTGGGGTATAACGCAGAAAATGCTTTTGGAAATTGGATAATTTAAGTTAGTCCATATCGAAACAACTTTCCTTTCAAAAAATTTCTAATGAAGAAAAGGAATGTAGCTACACTGGGCAAAAAATTTACGCACATTCTGAAAATATCAATTTTAATGAAAGTTAACTCTACATTGACTTTAGAACTTATTTTTTGTGTTCTCTCGGGAAGGTTTTGAACGAAACAAGACACATTAAATGGAAGAAAAATTCAGGATTTCACCGAATCTTATGTGAAAGAAGAGAAATGAACAATTTTCAAAATACTGAAATGCTGATAAGTGATTTAATACTTGGTATTTCCACCCCTTGCGTTAATTACACCTCGGCAACTACGGTTCATACTCAAAATGAGTGATCTTAAAATGTTCTGATCTAATCCTTCCCAGATTTCTCCGAGTTGGATTCCTAAGTCATTAAGAGTAGCTGGATGATTTTCTGAACTTCTCAGCCTTCTATTGAGGTTGTCCCAAACCTGCTCAATCGGATCTGGACTTCTTGCTGGCCATCCAATTCGAGGGACAAAGATATTCCACCCCATACCATAATCGATCATCCCCCGAAGCCAGTAGTATTCAAGAAATTGCACTGAGCATATCTTTCATGTGGACGTCTGTATACAAGGGAACGTCGATCACAATGGTAGAAGGCAGAATCTAGACTCATCTGTTAAGAAAACTCTTTCCCAATTGGCCTTTTCCCCAATGGATATGCTCTCTCGCAAAATCCAAACTCGCCCTTCGATGGGCTGGGGTAAGAACTGGGCCTCTTGCCGAGAGACGAGGCCTTAAATCATATTCTCTGAGGCGATTTCTTATTGTCTGAGTGCTAATTTGCACCCCATGAGTTTGCTCAAGCTGATTTTGAAGCAGGCTAGCGGTTGCAAACCGTTGTCTCAACGAAGAAATTCTCAAGTAACGTTCTTGAATGGCAGTTGTTACCCGTGGTCTAACCTGTCCTCGTCTTCGGAAATTCATACCTGTCTCCCTGAATCGCTGCAACATTCTGGACACACTTGTATGAGAAACTTCAAACCTTTTTGCAATTCTTGTGTATGTCCACCCTTCTTCTCGCAAAACTACCGCTTGGGCACATTCCTCTTGGGTCAAATTGCGTGTTTCGCGTTGCATAGCGATCGAATGTAGAAAATCAAACGAAAGAAAAACTATTAATCACTAGAATTGTAGAGAACAACTGATTTTAGAATGAAGCCAATATATTCAAAATCTGATAATATCATCCTTTTTTATTCCTGCTGGGAAAAACATCTGTATTGAAGAAAAACGTTGGAAGTGGATAACATATGCATGCATAATTCTGACAACAATAGTTATCATTCAGTTGTAGAATAAATCTGATAATTTGCGTTAATTTTTTTGCGCAGTGTACCTATATTCAAATAGATACGACTTCTCTTGGACATATTGTAAAGGAAAGAAGCTAAGCAAGTTCGCCTGGTCTGATTCAAAGATTATTCACATTAAAAACTTCAACTGTCAGAATCTCGGGAGTACTATAAACCAATACTTCGAAATATGGAAATACGAAGGGAACTGTTCTCGTTCCCTCTTTATCACTGGATTCTAAAATTTTCCTGGCATAAACGATATCTCTCACTGCAAATTTCGATGATTCATCATCGAATTCTTCATCTGAAGACTGTAGCTAACTCCACAGAAACTTGACATTTAACGATATTCCATCCACTTGTCATTCTCATGGTTGGCTAGATCATCGAGAGATACGCCCTCGCTTAGCACGGAATTTCCCAAGTTCTAGGACGATAATCAATTTAGATCTAGCAGTCTAACGACTCAAATCCGAATTAATGTCGTTCATTAATCTCGGATCAAGTTTATCATCCCAGAAAAAAATTACACCGATCCGAATCTTCCTAAATTTGGCGTCATCATCAGTTAAGCGCGAGACGTTCTTGGTTCTCTCTGCCTACACACAAGAACCCCACAAACAGGCTGGAATGTTATTATCATCGTCGTATTAATCATCACTTTATGCGAATGTGAAAATATTCATTCCGCGATCGTTTATCATGTCGAAATCGGGTAAAAGAAAACGCCGAGTGTCAGGTATCATTATGCGCGCTCGCTGCAGCATCCCTGGAGATGGCCGCTGACCGTTTGAATGGGGAAGTAATGGCCTACAAGAATATTATTTATTTGTGCCAACATATTCTGCACTCCCTGTCAAAACGGGAACAAAACGGAGCTTGTGGCCACTTATGAGATATTATGGGGAAATTATTGACGTTGACGTATGTCTGGGTACGCCAAGGTCACTTCCGTCAAATGCCTAGGGAGCCATCTTGATTTCAATGGATTTCGCGTGAAAAGATGTTCAATTGTGAGGAAGCAGAGGAAATCTTTCTTCTTCTGTTGTGACATTCTGAAATCAAGCTGGAATCGTAACTGAATGGATGGATCTATTCAGACCTGAGTACTCGATTGTATTGGGCATGGGTGAAATACTATATGAAGTCTCAGAGGAGGGCACGAAATAAATCAATGAACACTACGTATATACGGAGAGATTCTTTTGATTTGTGCTTAGGTATATACTGCTCCACAAGCGTTAGGGATATCGTATTCAATCGTTTTGAAAAGTATGTAATCTTCGGGAAAATCGGTGTGAAATCATTCAAAACTCAATCACAACTTGAATCGGTCCAGTTAAAATCAGTATGAGACATTTCGTCAATCTGGTTCCTTTTTTTTGAAGTTTGGTTCTTTGCATCTGCTTCATGAATGTTCTTATTTTGAAATAGAGTCGATGGCTTCGTTTTGAAACGAGTTTTCTGAAAATGCCAAGACGTAAATTAACAAACGATGAGGCTAATAGGGCTATCGGAATGCTACAGGGTGGCCTAACCCAGGTTGTTGTAGCGGGAAGGCCCAGTTTATGGAACCAAATTCCTCAAGAAATGTTCAACAACCTCGTGTGTAGTATGCAAAGAAAATGTCAAGCTGTTATTGGTGCCCCCTGGAAGCCATACATTGTATTGATAGTCTTAAAATGCTTGAAGTCTCTGGAAATAAAATTTTGTTATTTTACTCGATTTTTCTTAACCACCCTGTATACGCTGCAGACCTACAGGCTAAAATCAATTTTATTTCTTGCAACTTTAAATCATATAATTATGAATTTTCATCACAAAATCTCATTTAAACTATATTTTTTTGCAATTTAAGTCAATATCCCTAACTCATGTGAAGCAGTTTAATTTAATATTTGAATGCAAATGTGTACCGAGACTGTGCCTCAAGTAGTACATCCGCTTAGTCCAATTTTGGTATACTTTGTTCAATATTTCGGCCGGTATCTCGCGAATATGGTCCAATGTTTTTTCCAATGCGTCAATGGAAGCGGACTTGTTAGTATAGATACGAGCCTCTACAAAGGCTTCATACCTAAATCCTTCTGCAAAATTTTTCACATTGTTGTGTACCAAAGAGGTCAAATTGCTGCGAATAGCGCTGCATCCATAATTGATGATCATCAGTAACACTAAACGATACAGATGCGATCAAACTGACCATAAAGTAGAAAAAGCATGAGCTGAACTTTCTCAACATAGCACGCATTTTGATAATAAAATTCAATGATTTGCAAGCGTGGTTCATTTCTTAAGACGATTCATAGTTAAATTATAGACCAAACTGATGATGTTTGACAATGAAACACAACACGAAACGTGTGTGAACTGTCGAAATCAATGGTGCCAAAAAGAAAATAGTCAAAAAATCACTCGTTATATGTATAATCAAAGTTATCTAATGAAGACCGGATACACAATAAGCGTTTTCAAAATGTAAGTGTTCCAATGATACCGTACTCAAGCAAACGCGCACTTGCGACTAGAACATTAATAACTAATCGATAAAACCGAAATAAAAATTTAAATTTTCACCAAAATTCCACCGGACTCAAAAGGAAGCGTTCAACTGTCAAAAACGTCAAAAACTTTCGAGTACCCTTCGTCTCCGACCTACTGGCTCGATCCATCCTTTATTTGTTTATTGACTGGTGGCATCCGATCTTGTCAACGCCGCATATTAATCTCCGAGTGATTTAATATGACGCTAACAAGAGGGGAGCTCACGGTTGCATAGACAAATCAAGTTCTATCTCGCCCGTAACCCGATACGAGCAGAATTCGGAGTGACGGCGGTGTCAACCCTGATTATAAGATGCGCTCTCGGATTACTTCTCAATAACCATCAGCGGTTTTGTCAATTCGATAGTGTTGAACCCCTTATCTCGGCCTAATGGGAACCGATTGGCCCAGATCGAATTTTTCAAAACACGATGTTTTACCTGCCAGTTTCGGATTCGGCGTATCGGAAATAATAATACCTGTATCGGGTGACGCGTCGACGACTGGATGGCAAATTTGCTGCCCTCCTACCAGGAGTTTCCAGAAAGTGAGGTACTGAGCATTGAATGAAGAAGGGAGGAAGAAGCATTACTGAAATAAAAAGGCGTCCCAGAAGGTCTACCAATGTGGCTGCCATTTATTTTCGGTTTGCAACCTGGTTAAGTATGTTATTGAGGTTACTATCAAATTATATTTCATTAGTTTGACAAATTGTAGTAACTAAACATCCCCTGAACACAAATATTATTCAGCTGAATAGTTTTTGTGTTTAGTGGATGTTTAGTCCTACAAATTGTCCAACTAATGAAATATGATTTGATATTTACCGCAATAACATATTTAAAAATGAAAAATATGAAGATAGGTTCATTCATTTTTTTTTGGAGCTTTAAGCATGTGACAAAAGTTTTGGCCCATGGAGAGTGTCTGACACTTATGATACTATTTTAAAAATAATATTCTACAAAACATTTACAGGGTGGCCATTTGAAAACGAAACAGACGAGATTACAGACGAAATAAATTTTTTCGATAGAAATGCTCGGACAGGTCGATTTCTATTTCGAGGGGGACAACTTAAGATGTAGGTTACGGGCGCACAGCGCTTCAACCCTTGCTACTACAACCCTCACCCCCAATTTTTTAATAGGGAAGATGGGGTGAGTGATACCTCATTTGAAAGGTTTTTCACAAAAAAATACTACAAGTGCCATGAAAACACCACTTCATTTTCAAATGCTTAGTCAAGAATATTTCGAGAACTAATGCATAAAATGAAAAAACAATTACTGTGCTGAAATCAGTATAAAAATACCTTTCAAATGAGGCATCACTCACCCCATCTTCCCTATTCAAAAATTGGGGGTGAGGGTTGTAGTAGCAAGGGTTGAAGCGCTATGCGACCGTAACCTACATCTTAAGTTGTCCCCCTCGAAACAGAAATCGACCTGTCCGAGCATTTCTATCGAAAAAATTTATTTCGTCTGTAATCTCGTCTGTTTCGTTTTCAAATGGCCACCCTGTATAAAAATCAGCCATGTGAAAATAAGACAGACAGCTCTGAAATCTTGAACTAATAGTACAAAAGTCTGAAGGAATATCATTTTCTCTGTTTCAGTATCGTAATGAGTTTATTACAATATCAAAATTAAAGCTGTAAGCTGTAGAGAACTCATTGCAGCATTGTTTTCAGTTGTTGGCATTGTTTTTTCGTCTTCATTCTTGATAGAGTATTCAATTCTGAATACATTCGTATTGAAATACATAGTTGCATTCGTTGAAATACTTTTCAAAATATCGAAAAAAAACTGAAGAAATGAGGTAGATAAAAGTATTCAGTATTATGTTTGTTATTTCTATTTTAAATATCTTAAGCATGAAACGTTTTCACTTTTCGAAGTCGAAGACTGGGGAAATATTTTAACATTTCAAGAATTTTGAAAAACTCTTGATGGGATGTTCCAAATGTGGGGTCGAAAATTGGGATGAAGATAACTTTTGTTTTTTGAATTGGAACCCTATTTTTTATGATTGTGTTCGATTATCCGAAGAAAAATAATGAAAGTGTTCTAACATGTTGATGCATCTAAAATGAACAATTCTTGAGTTATCCAGGATTTTCTGATTTTATGTCGTACGTAGAGTTAAATTCATAAAATCTGTTTCATATTAACAATGGAAAATATATTAGGAAAATAGGTCTGTCACTATTGAATTATTGAAATAATTCATCTTTTATGACCATAGATCATTGTTGAAATGAAACAGATTTTATGAAAATCAAAAATGAATGACTCAAAAATTATTCATTTTAGGTGCATCAATTTTTTCTGAACACTATCATTATTTTTTTTCGCATAATCTAACAAAATCATGAAAAAATATGGTTCTAATTCGAAAAACAAAAGTTATGGGCCAATCTTGATCCCAATTTTTGACCCAATAATTGGAATATACTGTGACGAGTTTTTCGAAATTCTCAAAATATACAATATTTCCACAATCTTCGACTTCAAAAATGTGAAGATATTTAGAATAGAAATAACAAACATAATACCGAATACTCTTATCTCCCTATCGAATATATTGCAGTTGAAAGAGAGGAAAATATTCATCTCATTTCCAGAGCATAGATTGTTTTTTTCTTGAGAAATTTAGGGGAGCCAAGACTTTTTTGCTATGTGTGTATATTTCGATGCAATTCACTATTAATAATGATAATTTATTCGTGCAATAACTACAATATATAAATAATAGTGATATTGAATGTACAATTGGAACAATTTATGCCAAAATTCAAAGCACCACTGAAATTATCACTAACAATTTTTGAACAAATTCCGTAACTATTGATGAAACATTCGAGGAAATATCTGAACAGGTACTTGTACCTTCTTTGTCAGGTTGCAATATTTTTCTGGCAGTATTCTCTTTGTTGATACGTGATTCTGCAATATATCCTTCTGCTACCGTACGCGATTTCCAACCTCCATGTCTTTTAAGACGAGTGAGGTCACCGCCAACATAAATAAGAAGTGTAGCAGATGTTTTTCTTAGCGAATGTCCAGTATACTCCTTTCAATTTTCTAACTTCAAAAATTTTGCAATTTCTTGCGGCACGGTACTAATTTTGTGAATACCAACAACCATTCTTTGACACTTCCCATTAACATACTTCAAAAATAAATGAAGTTCCTGTATATTTGATGGCCGTAGTGCAACATATTTTTGAAATAAGCGCAAATAATTATAGCCTATAATGGTAAACAAACGAGGTTTCTTGATTTTTGTCTGTGAAATTCTTACGACCAGGACCGAGTCCATATCTTCAATGTCATTATTTTTCAAATGAACTAGTTCGTCACAACGCATGGCACCTCCAATTCCTAATACTACAACAACTTTTTCCATCAAATATACATTATCAGGTGCCATATCCAAACACCGATACACTTCCTCCTTTGTAAAAATCCTAGACTTTTTAGGTATATATCCATCACTTTTACTTTTTAACAATGCTCGTTATTTTTAATATTTACCAATATCCACACCATTTTTGATATCCAGTGTGGATCGCAACATTGAATACTGTGACCAAAGAGTGTTGTAATCTGGTGGAAATTAAAAATGAGTCGGAAAGATAATCTCACTCATGAACAATAATTATCTAAAAAAAAAATTTCTCGACGAAAAAACATTATGTCTTCGCACCTTTCTGACCTAATGATCCCTTCAAATCAAATAATTGTGAGAACGCATGATTATATAATATATGAAAATTTAAAAAAAAATTTCAAACTTTCCCAGATCTTCCTCTCACCATTCCCCTACGTGATACCCAAAGTTTTCGGCACCTTGGCCATCGTCCGAACCGTGGACTGAGCCGGATTTACGACCGCAACCAGAGCCAATAACCGAGATGATTGAGAATGTGCGTAACAGTTTCTGGACCCCATTATCGCTTTCATCCCAGAAGACATAATTGAAAGTTAAAATGCCAGCCTGCCCTCAGCTCGCGAAAGCGAATCAGTGTGAGAATATCGCTTAACCCCATCCGAGACCAGAAATGCCTCTCTTGCAGCTGGGAGCGGTTCTATAAATTTCGTAAGTAATTATTTTTTGACAGGTCGGCCTGTGATTCGGTATATTTATTAGTTTATTGTGAAAAAAATATGGTAACAAGATACCACCCAAAATGTCGTACAACCTCGTATTACGTTCTTTTACGTTGGTAACACTTCGGGCGCTGAGTTATTACCGAGAAAACAGGTAACATCTCATGTTTAACTGCTTGAAGAATGAAGAACCACAATTTCACATTGGCAACAATTTGGTGAATTCACCGTACGGTTTTTTGATTGGAGAAAGCAGCTCTGCAGGTGCAGTGGAAAAGGTCCATGTTTTTCCACAAAGATTACCTAGCTAGGGTTAGTGCGACACAGGAAAACCATACATAAAATGAAGAAAGGGAAAAAAACCACAAAGAAAAAAAAACCCCTGACCCCACTCGTGATAGAAAATAAATTTATCCAAAATATCATATCAAAGGATCTTGAAGCACATCAAAGTGATCAGAAGAACATCTTCATGTAGTTCTTCTATGGGCTGTAGAGAAATACAGACTCTTCACAATCTACCCGAAATTCAAGATCTGAAATAAAAAAAGACAAAAGCAGAAAAAACTAGCTATTTATAATCAATTAAATAGTTTTTGAATTAACCACCCATTGCAGAAATTCTTTCTTCTTAAATTAGTTATGACAGAAATGTCACAATGTTTGAAAGAAATGAAGAAACCCAATCAATTTCCCTTTTTTGAATTGCTCAACATGAGAAAACTTATAACAAAACAAGCTAAACCGTAATTTGGACCAAGTGAAAAATCAATGAGTACATAACTTTCAATTGTCGTTCTTCACGAAGAAGTTGCCATGTGGGTTTCTTAGAAGATCTCAACAACATTTTCAGTGGTTAATTTCAGAACGTAATCACTCTTGTCCTTCGAATTCCTCCAATATTCAAATTTAAATTCTCAGCCTTGCTCTCTGATCGTGAGGGTTCTTTCGAACCAGGTACGACCATCCTAGTGATGATTTTTCGGAACTTCAGATATTTGTAGACCGCTGCGAGACCCTAATGAAAGGAAATCATCTCCCATAGATAAACCATACATCTTATAACACAAGAAAACAGAATATTTTTCAGGACCAAAAATTACCACACTCAGTACCAATGGGAAAACACTTTAAACAACAATGGAGTCCCCTTCTTCTACCCTTACCAGAAATTTTTTGAACATATTGCTGTGGGATCCTAAAAATGCCAACAGCTGTTCAAATAGAAAGTAATTTTCAAAGATATCACCTAGAATGTCGTATGACATCATATTACAGTTTTCAAAACTTCTTAGATGCTCTTTTCGCGAATGAATGCAGGAGAGCCTTAAAATTTATTGAAGACCACAGTCATTCCGAACACTGGGAAAAGAAACCTTCCAGCCATGAAGACTTTATCAAAAAACATATCTTGGAATGGAAGTCTCAAGTTGAATAAATTGGAATTACCCTGGACAGAAAGCCCCTGAGGAATAGGCATGTTCATATTGCTACTGGCAGAGCTATGAGGTCTCTTATTACGTGCAGGCATTGAGCTTGCAACTTAAGAATACTGCGATGGATTTACGTCATGATGATAAGACCTATAATCACATTTATTATTATTATTATTGTTATTATTGTAGCTACGTTCAGCCTTCCGGTAACTTCGACCGCGAAGATCTTTTGTCCTTTACCCAACTCTTTTATTTAAATACCAAGGACGCCGTCAATGGCATTGATGAATCCAACGACATCCTTAGGAGCTTTAGCTGTTACCTCATGGGGATCCAGAACCGACTTCTCCATGTGTATAGTTCTTAGTTCCACCAGCTTTGGACACTTGATAGTTAATAGTTCAAAAGGGGATACAGTCCACTGCGACCTGATGGTCTATTGTGCCCCCTGACAGAGCTTTACAGCTCGCCTTCCAGTCCCAGAGATCTTATGAAATCCAATATCTCGGAAGGCTTCAGTGAGGCTAATTCCTCACTCCTACAGGTCTCTTGACCAAAGCATTGTTTCCTTTGGCTTACAATGCCAAAGCATTTTGTGACTAGGTGAATAGGAATTTCTTCCTCCTCCCCACAGAATCTACACTCGTTAGTGTCCGATACGCCCATTCTCAGCAAGTGCTTTCTGAGGCGACAATGCCCGGTAAGAAAGCCAGTGAGGAGGTGTATTTGGTTCTTACTGAGATCTGAATATTTTTTGGATCTTGCAGTTTCAAAATTCCGAAGGAACTTTTCGGAGTGATCCAACCCTGGAGATTCTGCCAGAGTGTTTCTCTTTCAGTTTTCTCCTTCTCCAGAAACTCCTTCTAATATGTACATTTTGCTATATCACAGAAAGGTTCTGGGCCACTTGCATACCATGTATTTAGACGTTTCTTTCTCTGATCCACATAGCCTGCAGGTTTCATCTGCTGATTGTCCCATGCGATACAAAAGATATTTGTATCGACAGTGTAAAGTCAGCAGACCTACCATTACTCGAAGCTCAGCTCATGGCATCTTTATGAGCTTCCTAGTGTAGGTCGGCGAGAATTGCTCAAATTTGTTAGCTTGCGCAAGTCTAGGAGTATTTCTCCAGAGCGTTGTTTTGTTTACAGCTTTCCATTGTTGGAACGCTTTCTTGTATTGGTCTTTTCCCAGCCCAGAGAAAGGTTCAGGTCCAACAGGCTTCATCCTTGATGCTTTCTTCGCAAGTTCATCGGCTATTTCAGATCCTTCAATACCACAATGTCCTGGTATCCATAGTAGAGTCACCTTATTGCCTCTGGCCAGTTGATTTATAGTATTAAGGCATTCCAATGTCAGCCGAGACTCCTGGCTGTATTATTCCAATGATCTCAGAGTGGCTTGACTGCCTCGGTGATATAAAATGCATTTCTTTGAGATTCCTTTGAAGGCACTCTTGAGCACAGGTAGAGACAGCTAGTGTCTCTACCTGTAAAACAGAGGGTTAACTTAGAAGAGGCTTGGACATTCTTAATTTAATTCCACATACCCCATTACCTGTACCCCTTTCTGTTTTCGATCCATCAGTGTACGATATGGATGACTTTTTGTCTATAAGATTCAGGAAGTTCATTGCACTAAGACGGTCACCAATGACCGTTTCGAATGGCATTTCGAAATAGTATATGACTGGCATCACATCTGATGGTTTTGCCAAGAGGTTTGAGTATAGTTGATTCAGTATCCTCATATGTCCAACCCAGTTTCCAGATAGGAGGTTACCTTTGAGGGATATTTAGATGGCTTCCAGCAGGCTACGTTTCCTTACATACAAGTGTAGGGAGGCAAATCAAGTATGATCTTGATTGACAGGTGGTAGCCTGGTTTGCTAATGCAAGTCAGGCAAGTACAAGGAGTACACAGTACAGAAGCTTGCCATCCCAATCCAAAGAATAAATAATAGAACCAGATGGCTAGAGCAACATAATCAATATTCCACATGGGTTCTTCCATAATACTCTTTTTTTGCTAGTTTATGATAACCCTTGTATAACAAAACAATACACCATTGTTTTAGACTCGAACTGAAATATGTACATCTATAGGTTGTCCAAATTCTGGCATGATTGGTCAGCTTGAGTAGTTGTGATGAATCCTGGGAACCATGTTCTTTAGTACTTCAGTCGTCGACACTGTGAGGTGTGAATCGACCTTAATGCTTCCACCAAGAATGAAATCTCCTTCTCCTACCTTTATACATTCAGCAAATGGATCCCATCTTCAGAGAAATACAAAATTGAAATTCACCTGTCACTTTCGTCTGAACAATTCCAGATTTAACGATCGATCACTCGTGGGGGGACTTTATTCAGTCGTAAATAAGTGAATAAATCTTGCCAACGTAATAACATATTGGAATTATGTTGTAAATCATCGGAAATTTTGTCACTCAACATAGCTGAATTATTTATTGTATTTAATAACCTGAATGTGTGTTTTCCTGTGCGTGTTTTATTGCATACTTGTTGTTTTACGATTAATGGTGAGCGAGCACACAATGGCTTTTTTCCCACAGCTTTATGTGTTGCATAAACAGGCAATCATATTAAACGAGTGAGTTGTAATAATAATAATTGACATGTTTATCCTAAGTGGTGGTTTTTATTCAACCGCGAAAAAGCGAGGAGTCGCATGTTTTAGGAGATGGACATTATGTAATTGAACAAGAATGTAATAAAAATTGAGTGGATGCAAGTTTATTTTTTTTATTTTTTTTTCATTGGGTCTCAGGTACTTAACTTGATTCTCGACATTGTTGAAGAATAATCACCTAGAAATGGTCTCTCCACACATGGTTAAACTAATTTAAGTATTATATCACAATTTTTCTCATGAATATTGAAGGTATCATGAAGTAAAAATAAACAATACCTAGACCGCCCTTTGAAATTTTTTTTTTGTACAACTGCCATTAAAAGTGACACTTTCAATGACAGCAAACAATGTTAAAATTGATTGTTTCGTGGAAGCGTGTTAAAATATTTTTAACATCATATTCTTATGATGAAATCAGATGAAAAAAATTCAGCATTTGCAAATTTTTTTCATCAATATCCTTTACTTTCTCGTTTTAAATATGCTATTACCTTAAAATATTTACTATCCACACCATTTTTAACAATGACGCTTGACTTTATCATTGACAATTTGCTCCACAAAGTTGATGAACTCTATATTTTTTATTTTCCTTCTAAGTAAGCCAGGAAAACAGTTTCACTGAAGTTCCCTTTTACATTTTTCAATTTACACCAGGGCAGAAAATTGTTATATGCAATATCGTACTGCTGAACAGATTTTTTATGTAGAAGTTCCAGATTTGCCCTCTTGCAGACTCTTCAATATCCAGAGGAACAACCAAATCGTCATTTTTATTAATAATGGACCCTCGACAAACAAATTGAGCAGTTAAAAACCCAAGACGAAAATTGGACAGGAACGAAATTCAAACGACAGCGTCTTTTCTCATTTGTTAGTAATCATAACGTTGGCATCGTTTGCCATTCACAACAACCTTTTGATTATTTGAATATTAAAAAGCATTTTGAAGTTTATTGTCATTGCGAGATCGCCAATTTCATTATCAAAATAGGGCAGTTGTACAAAAAACATTGTATAGTATTTGTGTTAAAAGTTACTTTATTTTGTTCGTGAAATTGTTCACTCACAATATAAAATGTCACTTTTAAAACTCATATCATAAATAACTATAAATTGAATTTGTTCCAGAGACCGACAATTTGTTTCAGTGTGGAAACCCACAAATCTTTTCAAGAATGTATTATTCCCCCTTTTTGAGCAATGAATGAGATTTGTGATACGAAAATTGTATCGTGAAAAGCTAGGGAAGCTATAATCGCTGTTGATTTTTTTTATCAATCAACAACATGTATAATTTCAATCTCAAACATTTCTTTTCTCGTAATAAACTCATAAATGGCTAATATAACTAGAAGTGAAGATAAAACTCCAATTGTTCGCCTCAAAATATGTGTGGAAAGTGATTCATAGCAACTTTCTCAGCGACATCTGCTAGGTAGTGAAATTGGAAGCGATAGTACGAATACGTGGCCCGTTAATTTCCCTTTAACTGGCTTTAACCTAATCATAACTTATATTATTATTGATTCATGACTCGGCAACAATAGACAGTATTGTTCGACAACAAGAAAATAATTTAGTTAAATAGCCAGTACACTTTCAATACAATAGCAGTCTTGTTGTATGGTAATGAGCAATGCAAGATATTGATATGCCGATATCATATTTTAAAACACTGTATTGTTAACAGGCATAATTCCAGGTAAGGTTCTTGTAGAAATTCCGCTTAGTATGCACGCTGACCTACTATCAGCTGGTACCAGACAGATTGGAGAGGAAGGGAACCCTTTGGGATAAGATTTCGCGAAAGGGTTCACCAATATTGAAGATATGGTCAAGGCAGCCATTTCTGATGCACTAAAAATGAACATTTCTTATGATCAACGAAAATTCGAAAGAATTTTATAACTTCATATTTCGAATATTTTTTTTGCTGTTTTTATTTATGGATTTGTTTATGTGTACATTTTTTTTAGCATAGTATGTTTCGAATGTCTTTCTGTAGGCATTCCTCCAGATCAGTATACTGAATGTCAATAACTAAGTAAATATTTTTCATTATGAATCATCCTGAAGAGTTATTTATGATATGAGTGTTAAAAGTGACGATTTATTTTGTGAGTAAAAAAGTTTGTGAAATGAGCGGAACGAATTGAACAATTTTACGAATAAAACAAAATCACTTTTAACACAAATACCATACAATGTTTTTTGTACAACTGCCCTATTTGGATAATGAAATGGGCTCATTTTCAATGACAATAAAACTCAAAATGCATTTTAATATTCAAATAATCAAAAGGTTGTTGTGATTCGTTCCTGTCCAATTTTCGTCTTGGGTTTTTATCTGCTCAATATGTATGTTTTATTAATAAAAGTGACGATTTGGTTGTTCCTCTGGATATTGAAGAGTCTGCAAGAAGAGCAAATCTGGAACTCCTACCTAAAAAATCTGTTCAGCAGTACGACATTGCATTTTAACAATTTCCTGGCCTAGTGTAAATTGAAAAATGTAGAAGGGAACTTCAGCGAAACTGTTTTCCTGGCATACTTAGAAGAAAAATGAAAAATATGGAGTTCATCATCTTTGTGGAGCAAATTTTCAATGATAAAGTCAAGCGCCCTTGTAAAAAATGGTGTGGATGTTAGTAAATATTTTAAGGTAATAGCATATTTGAAATGGAAAAGTGAAGGATATCTTCTCAAAAATCGAAAATTCTCATTCGTGAACAAGATGAAAAGTTTATAAAGGAGGCACCAGATGAGAAATACTTGATGGTTAAGGTTGCAACTTTTTTCGGATTATTTGGAGCCTGTTGGCATGAAGCATTTTGTAATTTATCAGTGGAAGACAATAACAAATGAATCATTGGTTATACAACCTCCAAATATAAACACGAAAGTCAGTCGTTCTTTCAGTATTATTGGGAAGTATGTGGACTATTTTCATACTGCATATTTTGAATTTTTTTGCTGTTCTTGTCTATGGATCTGTTTATGTGTACATTTTTTTTGGATAGTACATTTCCTCTTTTTCTGTAAGCATTCCTCCAAATCAATATATGTACTGAAAGTCAATAACTAAGTAAATACTATTTCATTATGAATCATCCTGGAAAAAATATTAAATCTCAATCGGAGATAAATGAAATTATCATCATATGAAAAGCACTGATTGATGGCAAGAAATCAATTTTCTGAACGATCTGGTGAAGTCTAGATCGATATCGAGTGATGGCATTGTCAGCCCAAATCGGATTGAAAGGGTTCTTTTTAATGCTGTGAAGAATTTGTGGATTATATTTCATGAATTGACTACTGTTCGAAGTCTATTGAGCTGAAGTACTGATAATCTCTCTCAATAATATATATGCCGATGACTTCTATATACGTTAGTTTGTCAGCTTAAGATTAAGCTTCACTTGACATCAGAGGCTGTTAGATACAGTGATTAATAGTCCGAAGAACCCATGAAGACTACATTCGGTTTATAAATTTTGATGAATACTTAGTGCTTCGAGAATTTTTTGCTGGTTGAAGGAAATAGGATATGAGGAAATTGCTATGAAATATAGGTACCTATATTAGAAAAATAGGAAGGTACTTGAAGGTACATGATAAAAATCCTCAAAAAAGACAACAAATATTGGACACAATATATGAGAGTTTGAAAAAGACTGAAGTTTTGATTTGATTTTCTATTCATGATTTTTCGATTATGACTAGATTCATTCTATGCTTTTTTCCATTTACATTACATTTCATCCTTTTTCTTTCTGTGTTTTTCATTAATTTTCATCTCCGACTTTTCTGATTGCATATTTCAAGACGTATGTAAGTGAACTTTCACTTTTCACCTGTTAAGTACCAATATGCTATGATATGAATGGGTCGACGATTTCCAGCAGATTTTAATGGGCAGAACCAATTGCACCTTCGATTCTGAAAACGCATAACTTGTAAAAGTTTATGATCGCAGGAATACTTTGGTAGGTATTCGAATCTATTAATTCACAAGGTGTATGCCAGTGAAAAAATTCATAGCACAGGCCTGTATTGGCCAAAGAAGGAAAGAAATAAATTTTGAAGAATTCTTATTCATACTTTGAAAATTAAAAATAGTTCTTCACTACACATCGATAAATTGAAAAATACAGAAAGAGACATAGTCATTTGAAAAAAAGACGCCAAATATAAAGTTCCAACGAATTAAATATGCATTGGCACCTTCTTGCAATCCTAGTGTTAAAACTGAAGTGAATACGACTCTGACTTGAAGTTGAGATTCATGTTTTCAATAATTCGATTCTACAACACTCGCAATACATCAATTACATCGTCTATTAGAAGTTGTAAATGGGGGAACAATGTTTGATTGAAGTTGTTTGTTACTTCTTCATGTTACAAGTACTCGGTTGGTTAATACTTTGTTATTACTCTTGCCGAGTAGACTTGTTATAGTAAAATCAGATTGCTCGAGGTATGCTGATGACCGGTCAATATTAACACGCAGGGGGGGGGTCATAATACTTTATAATTTCACGAAGTTGAACGTAAATAGGCTTAGTTTTTTGTCATATTGGAAAAAATTGATAATGAAAAAGGCATGAGGAAAATGAACGAAATTTTATAATATATAAAAAAAAGCGCAAAATAAAAGTACGAAATAAGGAAACCAAGAATCTAAAAAGTCAAAAAAGTCCTAATGACATCAACTGTGTTCTTTTGTCTTCTTTTATTTATATGTTCGACCTCTGCAATTTTACACAAATGTATTCAAATTCGAAGAATGTTTCTTCTGAGGTTTCGTAAAGAACAATTTGTGGTTACTGAGTAAATTTTAACGGGCAATTATTCATCAATGTGTTGATATTGATTACTGCATTAGCATGAGTTACATTCACTCATTATGCAATGTTTGATTTATGATACACGTTTTGTCATCAAAAGATTTTTCTAGTGATACTTTGAAACAAAAACTAATTCTCCTATTTAGTTGGTACAATCTAACGACTTCACATTGTTGATGAAGAATCAAGACACTCCATTTCAAAGTATGATTCTCCTCTCTTAACCCACAATATTGATGGTAGTAACATGTAGCTAAAATGTAGGTCGTTGAAGTTCAGATGGGACATCAAATATAAATTTACTTACATCGAAAATGTTCGAAACCGTGTGTTAAATCACCGATTTAAAAATATCAGGGTTACAGTTAAGATAAACAGATTTCAATTCATTACTGGTACTCTATTTCTGCTTATCAAAAATGGATTATTATTCCATCGAGGTTTCTTGAGTAGTGATGCCAAGTATTATATTATTTCGATCAGAAAGAATTATGCAATTTCATGGTATGATACTATAGTATCATACGATACTAGTCAGGGGAAAAAAACCTCAGCCGAAAAAACCTGTCTCCCCGTAAAAAAATTAAAATAAAATTGTTGTATCTGAATATTTTATATTGAAGAACATCACGATTATCGGAACGGCTCTTCGGAGAAAGGATTTCCAAACACAAACTCCAACCTGGAAATAAAAAAAAGACAGAACAGCAAGAGAATGCAATTCATCAAATTGATCTAAAATTTTCAACCCATTTCAAAAATGAATTTGATACATTGTGTATGGCTCTAATGCCATCTTGGAATTCATAAATCGAACAATTATTAATTAGGTGTTCAACTGTTTCCTCTGATTCACCACATTCACAATTAGGACTGTCAACTGAATTCCACTTGAAAAGCATGCTATTGGTACGACCATGACCTGTTCTTAATCGATTAAGAAGGGACCATATTATCCTGGAAAGGCTAAAACCAGGAACATTATTCGATGGATCAGATATTAGATCTTCATTAGATGGAGAACATGCATCCCATTCGGATTTCCAGATTTCGTTGTAGCTGAAGTTCGAATTCAGAAAGTTATTCGACCAAATAGGTTTACTTGATTTCAGTCTTAGAATTCTATTTTCTGGAACGTAGGCTAGTATCGGAAAAGAATCCGGTAAATAAATTGAAATCATGTCAAGAATTTCAAGTTGCAGACTGTCTTCGAATATGGTTAGGAACTATATTTGATAGAGCACTGGTAGCCATTGGATAGGTGTAGATCGGATGGTTCCAGTAATTATTCTCATTGATAAATCAAGTTGTGCGTCGATTTTCTGAACATGAACACTATTGAGCCAAAACAGGGCAACAATATTCAGCGATGATTACTATAGGGATAGGAAAGAATAAAAAATAAGAGCAATTTATAGAGCAAGTTCAACAGACCGTCTCTAATCGATTCCAAAGAACCATCTCAGAAGAATGGAGACACTACTGCCCCCAGACGACATCATTGTATCACAGTAATGAAAATATGTCAGAAAGGTAATAGGTAAATGCAGCGTCTATGCCCAAAAATTTTCAATATTGTAAAGAGCACTCGAAAGAGCATAAAAGCATTTATTCAAATTTTTGCTGAGGTTATCAATCTCGACAGACCATTTGAAATTACTGTCCAATACTCAATATCTGCTAGAAGTCTTTACTCTCGCTCTTCCATCTTTTTGTTTTTTTCTCAGATTACTATTCCTTAATAATTTCTTAAGTTTCTGTCCTATACCATTTCAAAAGCTCAATTTTCCAACGCACACCCTGTAGAACTCCTCTAGATCGGATAGGGAACTATTTAAACGAGATCGAGAGCGATCAAAAAAGAGAATCGCCGACAATTAAATTAAAAGGAAGAAGCCATTCGGTACTTATTGAATTACTGAATCGCCTTTTAAGACGAGCAAAATGCCATTCGATTCAGGGAACAGCAATTGCGAGGCGACATACACCTGAATATTTCGCCCGATGCAGCAAGAAAATAAGTCTTGGCGAGATCGCATGTCTATTTCCATATCGGCAGAAGTGGTTTTCACCGAAACAATAAGCTCTTTGGTCAAGGAATTCAATGACCTACCTCAAGCGACTCTGCGTTCGCGTGCTACTCGCATCATTGTCAAGGATAATGATAATGTGCGTGAATTTCAGTGAAATCGAATGAGATATAAAGCGATTAGGGAATAGAGACACGTTGCAGCAGACGGTGATGATGCTACTAGACTTTTTTCCACCAATTCAACCACTCTCGAGAAAAATGGAGTTGAATTCAGACCTTATTTCCTGAGGAAAAACCAGGCACTTGCATTCGAACGAATTTCGAAATGAGGAATTCAGATTGAAATTTTGGAGAGACCAACACACTCGGAGCTTCTCCAGCGAGTGTAACTATCTGGGAGTCATCCTGGACAGCAAACTCAACTAGTGATCGACGAGTGATCGATCGTTAAATATGAAATTGTTCAGACGAAAGTGACAGGTGAATTTCAATTTTGTATTTCTCTGAAGATGGGTCCATTTGTTGAATGTATAAAGGTGAAAGAAGGAGATTTCATTCTTGGTGGAAGCATTAAAGTCGATTCACATCTGACAGTGTCGACGACTGAAGTACTGAAGAACATGGTTAACAGGATTCATCACAACTACTAAAGCTGATCAATCGTGCCAGAATTTGGACAACCTATAGATGTACATATTTCAGTTCGAGTCTGAAGCAAAGGTGTATTGTTTTGTGATACAGGGGTTATCATGAACTAGCAAAAAAGAATATTATGGAAGAGAATAGAGACACGTTGTAGCAGACGGTGATGATGATGCTATACTTTTTTCCACCAATTCAACCACTCTCGAGAAAAATGGAGTTGAATTCAGGCCTTCTTTCCTGAGGAAAAACCAGGCACTTGCATTTGAACGAATTTCGAAAGACAAGAGGAATTCAGATTGAAATTTTGGAGAGACCAACACACTTGGAGCTTCTTCAGCGAGTGTAACTATCTGGGAGTCATCCTGGACAGCAAACTCAACTACTCAACGAGTGATCGATCTTTAAACCTGAAATTGTTCAGAAGAAAGTGACAGGTGAATTTCAATTTTGTATTTCTCTGAAGACGGAATCCATTTGCTGAATGTATAAAGGTGGAAGAAGGAGATATCATTCTTGGTGGAAGCATCATTAAGGTCGATTAACACCTCACAGTGTCGACGACTGAAGAACTGAAGAACATGGTTCCCAGGATTCATCACAACTACTCAAGCTGACCAATCGTGCCAGAATTTGGACAACCTATAGATGTACATAATTCAGTTCGAGTCTGAAGCAAAGGTATATTGTTTTGTGATCTGTATCACAATGGCTGGAAGCCATTAAAATATCCCTCAAAGGGAATTTCCTACCTGGAAACTGGGTTGGAAATATGAGGATACTGAATCTACTAGACTCAAGCCTCTTGGCAAAACCATCAGATGTGATGCCAATCATGGCATTTAGAAATCGCATATGAATTAGATTCCTCTCTGAATTACAAAGCAAATTTGGATGACTTACGGATGAAGCTGAAAACGAGAAATAACATTCTGCAGAAACTTGCTGGTACGTCATGGGGTGCTGACCCGACTACTCTTCGCACAGTAGCCCTTGCCCTGGTTTTTTCCACTGCTGAATATTGTTGCCCTGTTTGGCTCAATAGTGTTCATGTTCAGAAAATTGACGCACAGCTCACTTTATCAATGAGAATAATTACTGGAAGCTCTTTGCTCAAGGAATTCAATGACCTACCTCAAGCGACTCTGCGTTCGCGTGCTACTCGCATCATTGTCAAGGATAATGATAATGTGCGTGAATTTCAGTGAAATCGAACGAGATATAAAGCGATTAGGGAATAGAGACACGTTGCAGCAGACGGTGATGATGATGCTAGACTTTTTTCCACCAATTCAACCACTCTCGAGAAAAATGGAGTTGAATTCAGGCCTTCTTTCCTGAGGAAAAACCAGGCACTTGCATTTGAACGAATTTCGGAAGACGAGAGGAATTCAGATTAAAATTTTGAAGAAACCAACATACTTGGAGCTTCTCCAGCGAGTGTAACTATCTGGGAGTCATCCTGGACAGCAAACTCAACTACTCAACGAGTGATCGATCTTTAAACCTGAAATTGTTCAGAAGAAAGTGACAGGTGATTTTCAATTTTGTATTTCTCTGAAGATGGGGTCCATTTGCTGAATGTATGAAGGTAGAAGAAGGAGATATCATTCTTGGTGGAAGCATTAAGGTCGATTCACACCTCACAGTGTCGACGACTGAAGTACTAAAGCATGGTTCCCAGGATTCATCACAACTACTAAAGCTGGCCAATAGTGCCAGAATTTGGACAACCTATAGATGTACATATTTCAGTTTGAGTCTGAAGCAAAGGTGTATTGTTTTGTGATACAGGGATTATCATGAACTAGCAAAAAAGAATATTATGGAAGAGAATAGAGACACGCTGTAGCAGACGGTGACGATGCTACTAGACTTTTTTCCACCAATTCAACCACTCTCGAGGAAAATGGAGTTGAATTCAGGCCTTCTTTCCTGAGGAGAAGTCAGGCACTTGCATTTGAACGAATTTCGGAAGACGAGAGGAATTCAGATTAAAATTTTGAAGAAACCAACATACTTGGAGCTTCTCCAGCGAGTGTAACTATCTGGAAGTCATCCTGGACAGCAAACTCAACTACTCAACGAGTGATCGATCTTTAAACCTGAAATTGTTCAGAAAAAAGTGACAGGTGAATTTCAATTTTGTATATCTCTGAAGATGGGGTCCATTTGCTGAATGTTTAAAGGTAGAAGAATGAGATTTCATTCTTGGTGGAAGCATTAAGGTCGATTAACACCTCACAGTGTCGACGACTGAAGTACTAAAGAACATGGTTCCCAGGATTCATCACAACTACTCAAGCTGACCAATCGTGCCAGAATTTGGACCACCTATAGATGTACATATTTCAGTTCGAGTCTGAAGCAAAGGTGTATTGTTTTGTGATACAGGAGTTATCATGAACTAGCAAAAAAGAATATTGTGGAAGAACCCATAAGAAATATTGATTATGTTGCTCTAGCGATTTGGTTCTATTATTTATTCTTTGAATTGGGATGGCAAGCTTCTGTACTGCGTACTCCTTGTACTTGCCTGATTTGCATTATCAAACCAGGCTACCAACTTTCAATCAAGATCATACTTGATTTGCCTCCCCTGCACCTGTATGTAAGGAAATGTAGCATGCTGGAAGCCATCAAAATATCCCTCAAAGGGAACCTCCTACCTGGAAACTGGGTTGGACATATGAGGATACTCAATAAACTAGACTCAAGCCTCTTGGCAAAACCATTAGATGTGATGCCAGTCATATGGGATTTCGATATGCATTCGAAATCGCATGTGAATTAGATTCCTCTCTGAATTACAAAGCACATTTGGATGACTTACGGATGAAGCTGAAAACGAGAAATAACATTCTCCAGAAACTTGCTGGTACGTCATGGGGTGCAGCCCTTGCCCTGGTTTTTTCCACCGCTGAATATTGTTGCCCTGTTTAGCTCAATAGTGTTCATGTTCAGAAAATCGACCCACAGCTCAATTTATCAATGAGAATAATTACTGGAACCATCCGACCTACACCTATCCAAAGGCTACCAGTGCTATCAAATATAGTTCGATATTCGAAGACAGTCTGCAACTTGGAATTCTTGGAATAAATTCAATTTATTTCCGGATTCCTTTCCGATACTTTCCTACGTTCCAGAAAATAGAATTCCAAGACTGAAATCCTGTAAACCTATTTGGTCGAATAACTTTCTCAATTCGAACTTCAGCTACAAGGAAATTCGGAAATCCGAATGGGATGCATGTTCTTTATCTGATAAAGATCTAATATCTGATTCATTGAATAAAGTTCCTGGTTTTAACTTTCCCAGGAGAATATAGTCCCTTCTTAATCGAATAAGAACAGGTCATGGTCGTACCAATAGCATGCTTTTCGAGTGGAATTCAGTTGATAGTCCTAATTGTGAATGTGGTGAATCAGAGGAAACAGTTGAACACCTAATTAATAATTGTTCGATTTATGAATTTCAAGATGGCATCAGAGCCATACACAATGTATCAAATTCATTCTTGCAATGGGTATAAATTGCATTCTCTTACTGTTCTGTCTCTCTTTTATTTTCAGGTTGAAGTTTGTGTTTGGAAATCCTTCTTCCGAAGAGCTGTTCCGATAATCGTGATGTCCTTCAATATCAAATATTCAGATACAACAATTTTATTTTCTTTTTTTTTTAAGGGGAAACAGGTTTTTTCGGCTGAGGTTTTTTTCCCCTGACTCTATAGTATCGTATGATACTAGTGATGATAGTATCGTATGATACTATAGTGGTACTATAGGAGTCTTCGACTTAAAAAATGTGAAAACGCTTTGTGCATATGATATTCAGAATAGAAATAACAGACATAATACCGAAAACTCTTATCTCTCTTTTTTCCTCCAGTTTTTTCTTTATATTTTGAAAAGTATTCCGACGAATGCAACGATTTTAAGAGGAATTTATTCAGAATTGGAGAATACTCAAGGTCGCAACGAAAAAACAGAAAAATAATATTTTTTAATTTTCTTCCATACCCTAAATAGGCCTACGAACTTGGTATACCCAGTATTAGCAGCAGACAAATTTCAAATTCAAAAACCTGATAACTCACTTAAAATTCTACTCAAACTGTAAAATTGAAAAAAAAAATTCAGAGCATATATTTAAATAATCTCACCCTGACCCGGAAATGAAAGAAAATTTTCATTCAAATTGTAAAAAAAAACTGTCGCTACTTTCGCTAAAATACCTCGGCATCAATTCGGGACCACCTGTAGACCATCCAACAAATATCGAGATCGTTTTCGCAAAAAAAAGCATAGGATGTAACGTTACTGAACCCCCCAAGCAGAAGATATGTAGAAAGCGAAGAACCGATACAGGAAAGAATCCTCAGAAGTTGACGCCTTTGTACTCGTGAGAAACATCTGAACTGGAACCACGGATGTCGAAACCAAAGCCAACTGGTAAGATTTCAGGAGGTGGATAAAAGAAGTCGATGGTTGAATTCGTCGGACACGCATTATCGCGACTCAGATCGGAAGACAAGCTCATGATTATTGGATACATCTTTTATCTGCCTATAAGACTTTCATAAGAAGTGCGGCGATCACTCTTTCCACTATATGTATGGTGGAACTGTTGAATTCTTCGATGCCTCCTCACAAGGGACGTTAAAAAAAATCAGATGCTTCGTATTCGTATCATTTTAAGATGATAAATTTAAATTTCTGCATTTTCTTCAGGCAAAACTGTTGAATTACAAGTCGACGGCACTGATATTCTTACACGAGTTCAAAATTCAAAAGGAACCAGGAAGTACGATTGTTAAAATAAGTTTCCTGTACGAAATGTACATTATTTTCTCTTATTTATTGAATTTTTGTTGAAATAAATGGAATATTTCCATAAATTTCGATCATTGAGTTTTGCACTGAAAAATGTTGATTGGGCAGAACTATTTCCCACCTCTCATAAAGCTAGGGGCAAAAGGATTTTCATAATACCTGCTTGTATATACGGCTTACTTGATAATATGTAAAAATTCAGATTAGTGTATTATTGAAAAAAAATCTTTGGTTTTGAAAAAGACTTTTGTCTTCTGGTGACAGGTTCATCGCTTAATTTGACCATTCGTCTCTTTTTTAAACAAACAACCACCAAGTATACTCCCTGTCAATAAATTCCGGACAGGCAAAATTTTTGTCAAATTCAACACCCTGTATCTTTTTCGTGGTGCTGCGATTTTGTTGAAATTTTCACCAGGTGTAGTATTGGGTCTTGTTATATTAACCTGAAATTTAATTTGCAAAAATATCTGTAGTTTATCCCTTATACAAGGAGAAACAAAACCTTGTTTTATACCCTCCATTTCTAAACACCCTGTGGTGAATTTAAGGCGGAAAATTTTATATCATTTAGTTGTCATTTCGACAACTTTCGAAATCAAACGACAAAATTTCTAGCTCCTCCAAGGATGGAGGTTTGGTCGTTGGGCCAGCAACCCAACACCAAAAAAGTTCACAGTGTTGCTGAATTTCTCATTCAACAAGCCTCGGAATAGGACTGGTAGTATCCAACGACGTGAGTGAATGAACTAAAAATGAGAATAATTACTTAAAATGTACAGGGACTATTGAGCACCAGGATATCATTTTTGCTGGAGTTGTTTGTAACGTAAGAGTTGGGTTGGAGATTGAAAATGAAGTAGCAGGACAGTTCGGAGAAATAAAATGGATTGAAAGGCTTGATGAAGAGAACGGGGTATACGGCATCAAGCTGTTTCTTGATGATATGTATTGTAGATTGCATATTGTTTAGCCCAAAATATACATAGTTTTAAATTGAAGAGTAATCCTTTTTTTAACAAAATGTTTTTGATTTACGTCAGTATCTGCTTTTAAAAAAATATACACATTTTCAAAGAAAGTGTTGCATTTTTAAAATTTTTTTAACAATTTAAAACATTACAATACCTTATCGACTAGCAAACATACACAAACATCTCAAAATTAATAGCGTGTATTTCCACCTCGCTTTCTCATCGCTTCTTCCATGCAACTTGGCATACATTCAATGAATTTCCGAATTGCTTCTGGGGGAATATTTTCCCGTTCTTCAAGAAGGGCTGTTCGTAAATCGGGTAAGGTGTTGAACTGCCGATTTCGAACATGTTTACGTAGCATATCCCATACATGTTCAATTGGATTTAAATCCGGACTTCTGGCTGGCCACACCAATCGTTGAATATTCGTCTCTTCAAAGTATTCTGTTACAACCCGTGCAACGTGAGGCCTAGAATTGTTCTGCATTAACAGGAAGTGTTGGAAAATATTCCCCCAGAAGCAATTCGTAAATGCATTCAAACTATGTCACGTCGTATGGTAGAAGTGATGGGAAAGCGAGGTGGAAATACACGCTATTAATTTTCAGACGTTTGTTTATGGTTGCTCGTCGATAAGGTATTGTAATGTTTTAAATTGTTATAAGAATTTGAAAATGCAACACTTTCTTTGAAAATGTGTATCTTTTTTTCAAAAGCACATACTGACGTAAATTGAAAAACATTTTGTTAATAAAGGTTCACACTTCAAACAAAAACTTAATGATATCAAATTTTCTACCTCAAATTCAACACAGGGTGTTTAGAAATGGGGGGTTCAAAACGAGGTTTTGTTTCTCCCTGTATAACGGATAAACTACAGGTATTTTTGCAAAGTTAATTTCAGGTTGATATTACAAGTTCCAATACTTCACCTGGTGAACATTTCAACAAAATCGGAGAACCACGAAAAAAGATACAGTGTGTTGAATTTGACAAAAATTTTGCCTGTCCCGAATTTATTTACGGGGAGTGTACTTAGTCGATAAGGCTATTGTCCATCCATACAAGGGCGTAAAAAACGGAGACAAGCTCAGCGCCTTGGGGCACGCCTTGTCAAAACGACCTTGACTGTGAATTCGAGACATTCTCGAAATCGTATCAGTGACCTACATCTCGCCTGTTTACTCAACACGATTAATTATTAATTACCCGATTACTGCATCAGTATTTTAATTAAACGTAACCAACAATTTAAAACTCAACCGTAAGAATCCAGGTAGTTAACAAAAAAACGAATGGTTCCTTGAAGACACTAAATAAAATAATGGCTGATAAAATGGGCAGCAACAAGTTTTAAATCTCGTCAGAAGGAATTCGGAATACAATGGGCTGTAAAAGTGTATATGTAAAGAATTTCTCTTTTATTCTGGTGTAGTTAAAAGCAATGCATAATATACATATTTGAACCTGATAATTTCATTTGATTGCCAGGAATTCAATAAGGAATAATACCAGTTTCCATATTGGAAATAAAAAAAGAATAATTCTCTTATTGAGGCGAAAAGGGGAATGTTGATAATGTTGATATTTCTATTCGGAATTTCATAATGTTTGAGAAATGTGTAACTGTACACGTTGCTCGATTTGATAATACCTTCAATATATGGAATTAATGAATTTTAAGTGCGGTAGTCAAGTAGGGAACAATTGGTTTTTTCTCAAATATCAATAGGTACAAATTTGGAAATATGAATATTTGTCGACTTTTCTGTGTCCGTAGTCTAATTGATTAATTCAATAAATTAAATTAGTCCCTAATTAAGGGAACACAAGCATTAATTTATCATTTGTGACTAAAGTAACCAATCTAGGTGAAAAAATTAAATAAAGGTTAATGACCATTTTAATTGATTCCTTCAACTGCCAATGAAGAAAAAGTGACATAAATATGGTGTGGATTGAATTAATCATAAAATGTGGACCATCGAAAGGTTGCAAAAATATTTGAAACTTCTATTCTTCCAGAAAAATATTTATTAATTTCCATTATAAGATTGTCCCTCATGAAGGAAAATCATCATTGAAAATTTGCTCCACAAAGTTGATAGTTGATGAACTCCATATTCTTTATTTTTCTTCTTAGTATGCCAGGAAAAAAGTTTCACTAAAGTTGCCTTCTACATTTTTCAATTTACACCAGGCCAGGAAATTGTTATATGTAATATCGTACTGCTGAACATATTTTTTAAGTAGGCGTTCCTGATTTGCTTTTTTTGCAGACTCTTCAATATCCAGAGGAACAACCAAATCGCCACTTTTCTTAATAATTGGACGCTCGACAAACATATTAAGCCATTCACAACAACCCTTTGATTATTTGAATATTAAAATGCATTTTGAAGTTTATTGTCATTGCAAATTCGCCCATTTCATTATCAAAATAGGGCAGCTGTGCAAAGAACATTGTATGGTATTTGTGTTAAAAGTGATTTTATTTTGTTCGTGAAATTGTTCAATTTGCTCCGCTCATTTCACAAACTTTTTAACTCACAAAATAAAACGTTACTTTTAACTCATATCATAAATATCTATTACCTCGAAATTTTTTTCTGAATAAATAATTAAAAATGATTACGTACATACACAATGATATCGGAAAATATGGTGAAAGTTATTTCTGATGTTTTCTCGTTTAAAATTCTCAAATTGAATTGCAAAAATATTGCGTGAAATCCGGCACAAACTTGTTTCTATTGAAAAATTTAATCTTTCCCTTTTTATTCGAGCTAGCCATGGGTTTCAGAATTCTACCTGTTTTCGAACACCATAAATCATGTTCATGAGCACCTTTTGTACCCGATATTATTATTTTTATTCGAGACTCTTTCTATGCCATGATAACAAGATTTTTTACCTTTCGAAAGGAAATGATTTGAATTATTTCAATCCCCATAAAAAAAAATTTACCGAAGACACCGAACCATTGTTTTAGTGGATCAAATCTTCCATGTGATTTATTCAGTGGCCACATCAACTGATTAATTGATCAGCTGTACAGCTCTGGAGAGAAGCGTGAGAAATATTAATACAAACAATGTATTGTTTGAAGAACATTGTAAACTTGTCTCTGTCTCCAGACAAAAGATAAAAGTATTTGCTCTTCGACATATCGAAAATGAAAGAGATCTTTGAATAACAGTGATGTGTACTATCAACATTGAGGTTTGAGGAATACTTTGAACAATGCGGAGGCAGTCGCATACTTTGTTTTTTTTTAATCAACATTGTGGCAACACTGATTTCACTTTATTTCTTCCATTCGATATGAGATTTAGACTCGGATTTAGAAACATTTTCTGAATTCTGACAAGAAGTTAGAAATTACTCCAGATTTTCATATTGAAAACCACGGAGTAAATGAAAATACAAAGTATACATAGAAGTTGATATTGAAATGAGTGAAAAATATTACCGATATCTCTTCAGATCGTATGACCAATAAATATCGATGTGAAAAAATCACAGTCAGAGCCTGTTGAACTTTTATCAAGTAATTACTTGAACTATCTTGAACCAAGGATTCAATTTCACTTATATCAGCACTATTTGATTTACTACCAGTTCAACACCTGCATATATCTTTTTCGATATATTATTGCTTTATTTGTACTTATAGGACTCATAGGATATCAGAAATTTTTTATAGAAATACGCCTCCATAAATTTTTTCAATATTTGGTGAAATGTTCTTGATTTTTTTTTTTATTTTTGGTTCAATTTTCAAGTAATTACCAGGTGACTTGATGTTCTCTCGAATACTGAGGTTTCATTTATTTCACATGATTCTGCAGGTGTAGACTTGATTAAAATGTTGTTGTAAAACCCAAATTTCCAACACCTTGTAGAATATACTGAAATTCGAAAAATTTGGCCCCCATTTGTATTATATTTCAAGAAATATTTTTCGAAATATCCGGAAATAACAAGTTAATTGAGAAGAAGAAAGGAAAGGGAAAATAAATCAAAAGAAGAGTATAAAAAATATAATTTTGAAAATACTATTAATTATCTAACTAAATAAGAGTTACATGACAATTTTTTGATAACCCTGTATAACTTATCTGACACAAAGCTCAAAGTGTACCTACTTGAAAATTTATGAATTCATCAACACTTTTGTGAAAACTACTTGGTTTCGAGCTACTCTTGTTTCAACCTACACAGATAACTAAATTTGCAGAGTTTACGCCAATGTGTAAGAAATACTTATTCTTGAGTTAGTATGAAATTTCAATTTTCTAGTGAAAGTTACTTTCACCTCATAGTTTGAAATACACCATAAGAAGTATCGATAATACAATATTTTTCAGGTATACGATGTAAGTAGCACAAGTTCGGCTGAAAATATTCAGTTATTTCAAACTACAGAATAAGATTGAAATGTATATAATCTTCGAGAAAATCGCTACAAAATCATTTAAAACTCAATAACAACTTGAATCGATCCAATAAAAATCAGTATGAGACATTTCGTCAATCTGGTCGCCTTTTTTCTGAAGTTTGGTTCTTTGCATATGCTTCATGAATGTTCTTATTTTGAAATGGAGTCAGTTTATCAACGGCTTCGATTCGATATGAGTTTTCCAAAAATTCAAGACGTAAATTAACAAACGCTGTATACGCTGAAGACCTACAGGCTAAACTAATTTCCTGAAACCTGCAACTTGAAATCATATTAATATGAATTTTCATCACAAAATGACATTTAAACTATACTTTTTTGCAAATTAAGTCAATATCCCTAACTAATGTCTAGCAGTTTATTTTGATGATTTGGCTTATCCTTCATAAATGTTATTAGTTTAGTTTCTTCCGAAAAAAGTTTTCATAGAAGAAGCAATCGCCAATATGTAGCTAGAGCGTAGGGCTGGTAGAAATACAACCGCTCGAAATTGATATGAAATTTTTTGCGTTACATTGTTTTCCATTCATTAATTCCCCTGAAGAAAGTTCAAATACCGATTTCATTCATTCAAGTTCGAAAGCGAAAGTATTCAATGAAGTGGGCACCTAACCAAACATTGTTCCAGATAAAAAAAATCGATAGAGTACAGGAAATTCATGAGGTGCGTATTATGTTCTACACCTATCTGTTCACATGGTGTGTGCAAGCATAAATATTTACTTTGTGTTTAGCCGCTATAAATAACTACTTTTCATACTTCAGGCACATTTTTAACCGGAAAGATGTAAACAGATTTCGATGGCATATTTATCTAATCATTGATGACATATCAGGAACAGTATGAGATTTCGTGGATACGTAATACTTTTGAGAGGAAGATAGTAGGTCAAGTAGGCGAGAGAAAGTTCCGAACGGAATATTAAACAAGAAACAATGAATGACGACTACACCAGGATCGATAAATTAAAAAACAAAATTAGTGGATGGTTTAGATAAATAAGGTTGAAAAATTATTTCAAATGAAAGAGTTGAGCATTAAGTATTATTCTATTCGATGAAGGAACTAAAATATGTAATAATAAGACTCAACTGAAACGTCATAATGAATTTCATTGTCCTGTTTCTCTTTATTAACTATTAGTATCTTTTTTTGTCGTTTAATATCTGAATCGTGACGTATGCGTGAAAATACGTTGTGGTGGCTATATAGAGTGGGGTTTTTTTCCTCCTTTCATCTATTCATTTGGTGTAACGGATTGTGTTAAGAAAATGAAGTCGCTTCACTGAAAATTTCGACAAGTACACCCCTTACACTTTGTACGGTGATATTTCTCGATGGAAACTGATTGAAGTCATTCAGGAAGTGCTCGTAAACGGGTCCCATTCAATTGAGAATGTTCAAAAATGATATTTTACAGCATAACTTTGGAATTTTACGACATGCCTAGGCATGGGAATAATTATATGTTTCTTCCTGAATCTATTTCTATTTCCAATTTTTCGCTTCTGTTTTATGAACCTGTGCTACCTACATCGTATAACTGAAAAATATGGTATTTTAAAGTGTGAGGTAAACATAACTTACACTAGAAAATTGAAATTTCAAACTGACTCGAGAATTAGTATTCTTACACACTGACGTAAACTCTGCGAATATAGTTCTCTGTAGATTGAAACAAAAGTATTAAATCGTAAGTTTCAAGTTGTTTCACGAAACTGATGATGACATCTTAATTTTTCACGTAGAATTTGAGTCTTGTGTTGAATAAGTAAGGTCGAAAACTTGTTATATAACTCTTATTTTGAATTTTCAGTTGGATAATTAGATGAAATTTTCAAAATTATAATTTATGTACATTTCTCATATTTCAAATTGTCCTTTCCTTTCTTCTTATCAATTCACTGGTCAGTAATGGTTTACTTCGTGAAATGTTTCTTGAAATATTATTTGTTACTTTATTGTTGTCGTTATTGTGTTCATATAGCCGGGGTCGATTTTGGGAAACACCAAAAACTTTTAAGTTCATAATTTGGGTTTTACCACAGCATTTTATTGAGTAGGTACCCCAGTAGAATAGTGTAGAATAAATTAAACCTCAGTATTTGAGAGTCATTTTTCGTAAGAAATTTCTGTTATCCTATCAGTCTTGATAATCTCATAAGTACAGATAATGCAACAGATATACAGGTGTTAAACTGTTAGAAAATTAAACAGTGCTGATAGAAGTGAAATTGAAACCTTGTTTGAAGATAGTTTAAGTTATTACTCGATAAAAGTTCAACAGCCTCTAACTGTTAACCGAGCTGTTAACTAAAAATGATTGAACTGGTTTGAAAAATTGATGTACGAATTTATTCATGAAAAATTTTTGTCACCCTATAAGTTTTAATTTGTCTTTCATGGGTGTGGAACAGGTAAATTCAAGATATAAGTATAAAGATGTGCAGGTGTTGTATTTTTGGAGAATTAAACAATGCTCGAAATGGTTTGAAATTCTTATAGGAATCTTTTTATAAGAAATTTTGGTTATCCCATAACGAGTCTATAAGTCTCAAAATGTTCCGAATTTTAGTCTATTCTACAAATTTCTTTATATTTTCTATAGGAATTTCCGTATTTTCTTGAATAATCTGAAAATCAGAAAAGTGAACATGAGAATAACATGAAAAATAGAGATATTAGTAGATCCCAGATCATGTGTGTTCCAATACCGGCAATCACATGATGGATTGGAATGAAACAAAAATTCTGATGACGGAACCTGATGGTTATAAAAGAAAAATCAAGGAGTCAGCTTGTATTTTGTTGGATGAGGCTAATAATCTCGCCAATTGTTCAGTAGGAATAGATCGAATTTTGATGGATTTATTGAAAAAAGAACTGGTTTCAGGGAATTTCGAAATGAAATAACGATATCGACATCTAGTTATCAATATTAATCTATATTTATCATATATTGACAAATGTCAATCAAAAAATCAAAATATTGTCACGATTCTACGAAGTTGTATAAAAACTAGTAATTGTCTGACGAAGGAATCTGATTTAGACTCCGAAACGTTACGCTTAAGAGCTCAAAGTGTTTTCTTTTTGTTCATTGTTAGGCAATAATTTCTTCTCAGACTGGAGAGAAAACCCAAATTAAGTTTTCAGGAAAATTAAATCTGTTTTTCAAGAATTATAAAATTATTCTTCGACCTAAATTCAACAGTCTGTACCTTTCAAAAGCGATTGAACATTGGAAAACTCAGTAAAAAAGTGTTTGGTAGCATGTTGAGTTTGTAATACAGTCTATTCCACAAACTGTTTTGAATTTTGTCCAACAATTTCAGTCACCGATAAATGCTTAAAATGGTTTGAATTTTGTGTATTAAACTTATCCAGTCTTTGATAATCTTTATGATTATAGGAAAGGTTATATTCAAGATACGAAGGGTGTTGACTTGTTGGAGAATCTTTCAATGGTGCAATTGAACAATTTTCAAGTTTAACACCTGACTCTTAAACTGGTTCGAATTTGTAATTCAGAGTATTCCGGATTTTGGTGTATTCTACAAAATGTTTTTATATTTTCTATAGGAATTTCCGCATTTTCTTAAATAAACTGCTTGAATAGTGAAGAACAAATGGAACGTTAATGAAAACAAAATAATTTTGTCTGAAGTCAACGAGACTTGAAAATTGCACCGAATTAAAAAATTTTGGAAATTTCTATCAGAGTTATTAATACGAATACGTAATCAATTTTGAGTGTAAAAAAAACACTGTTTATCTATATCTTTTCAACTTCAAATTGAGACTGATCACATTCAAGTTGGGATTGAATTTCGAAATGAGAATAAGCAACTTGAAAATGGAAAACACAATTTCAAATTGGATATCTCAATCAAATTGGAATCAAACAAATACAGACTGACACTGAACTATTCCATATTGAAAAAAGTCGTTTTATTTCATATTTTGAGAGAATTGTTCTGGAGCAACTGAGAATCGTAATGAGGAAAAAATACAGAGGTGTAGGTATATGAATTTATGAACGATTTCGTTGATAAATGTGAGACTAAACTTCTGAATTTTATTTAAAGTTTTCTCTTCCAGTGTCTGGATCAAAATTCAATTTTCAATATTTTAATAAAAGAAAGACCACTGTGTAAAACTTGTGTACAAATTAGTACCTCACAATAGAAAAAGAAATAACACTTCGAACTTTCAAAGATTCTTACAAATTTCATTCATGAAAGTCTTCAGACTCGTGACAATTCTCTTTAAAACATATGTCATTTCCTAATACGAGACTGTTTAGTCCCATTTTGAATGTGTTTATTCCCAATTCGATTGTGTTTACTAATTTGAAGTTGCTTATTCTCATTTTGAAATTGTTTAATCTCAATTTGAATTTGAAGTTGAAGAGGTATAGTTGCAAAGCTTAACAAAACATGTACACATTGTAATAATGAAGATAATAATGATTGAACCGGTTTGAAATTCATGTTTCAATAAAAGTTTTTGTTATAATGTGAGTCGTAATTCATCTCTCATGAGTGAAGAACAGGCAAATTAAAGATATATGAAGGATTGTTGAAGTGGTAGAGAATCAAACAGTGCTGATATAAGTGAAAATCAAATCAGTATTTCAAGAATATTAAAATTAATCTTTGACGAAAGTTCAACAATCTGTATCTTTCAAAAGCGATTGAACATTGGGAAACTCAGTAAAAAAGTGTTTGGTGCTATGTTGAGTTTGTAATATATTCTACTCCACAAACTGTTTTGAATTTTGTACGATAAATGCTATAAATTGTTTGAATTTTGTGTAGGAAACTTTTCCAGTCATTGATAATCTTTATGAGTTTAGGAAAGGTTATATTCGAGATACGAAATTGGGTTGAATTATTGGAGAATCTTTCAGTGGTGCAATTGGACTTTAATTTTCAAGTTTAACACCTGACTCTCAAACTGGCTCGAATTTTGAGGCGAGAAACGTTTCTTTCGACATGAAAAACTAAAACTACATACAGGGTGTCCCCTTAAATACCTGCGTCATAAGCCTATCGGCTCCAGTTCCCTCCTCGTCCTTAAAAATGATATCCTGGTTGTAGTTAGGCACCAAATCCCTAAACCTCGTATCGTTCCTCCCGATCCTCCCTTCTCCAAGCCCGCTAGCCGTGATCGTATTTTCCGGCACGTTCGGGACGTGCTGCTTGAAAACCAGCGGCGTCAGCTTCCTGGGGCCCCTTCGCCTGCCGGCCCCCCTGCCCGGGCCGCACGCCCCTGCGCCCGCGGCCAGGGCGATCAAAAACGCCAACACCGAAACGCGCCACTTCATCTGGAAGAACCACCGGTCAGTTTTCTGAACGCACTCATGCTTTTCCGCACTCTGTGATCGGCGTATCCGTCTGTGGTCGCTCTCAGGTGGGTGCTGTTGCACTTGTCATGGGCGAAACACCGACTGATGAGCCCCACTCTGTGGCCCAGGCCATCTTTCTTGACGTGAGCCCATTGGTGGCGAGGCGGGGCGAGCAGGTAATACCTGGGCCTCGCAAATCAAAGAGTGCTTAAGGTCAACGGGCGAATCTTCCGGAGGAACAGCTGGATTGGGTTCGAGCGACGTCTCCATCTCGAAATTCGAAATTCTTCTGATTTCTGATGGTCTGCCTCGGGAACCAACAGATATAGAGTGCTGGCGTCTACAGCCGATAATCGGATTGATAACTCCCATGCGATTACTCATTACGACTCTGGGGACCTATTCTCGAAATCATTCGCAACTCTACGCATACGCATTTTTACAAATGGCGCTTCAAAAACGGCAATTTTCACAACTTCGGGATTTTATGGCATAGATTTACATATCGGCACTACTTTAAGCTCAAATTTCAAGCAATGCGGACATTATAGGTATATATCGGTGAAATCCAACACCTTACTTTCAAATTCAATGTCAATGATATCTTTTGAACTGTCAAATATTTGCGAGTACCCAAAACCACTAGCGCAAAGATTATAGAGTTAGAAAGATAGGAAACGCCCTTACATCTGTGGAACTAAAATCCGACTACGATTTTTGGCAAGTTTCTTACTTTTGACACCTAGATGGCACTGAAAACATAATTCAGTACAGAACACTATTTTCTCTATTTCAGTATCGTAATGAATTCATTACAGTACTAAAAGTAGTGCTGTAATGAAACATTACAGCATTGTTTTCAGTTATATTTTTCGTTTTCTGATTGTCAGTACTGACCTCCGATCGAATCAAGTTTCGCATCAAATCAATTCAAAATCCGTGATCTGTCAAATTTCGTATGTCACACCAACTACCAAGATACAAAACAAAAGTCACTAATCTGAATTCTCATTTGAATTTCGAGAGGTTTTCACTAAAATTGACTGAAATAGAGAAAATACCGTCTAATGCTCGTTGCAGAAGGCAATTCCAACACTCATGCTATCGAAAACTCGCTCCTTCGTCGCTCGTTTTCGAACTTCGCATTCGTGTTGGAATAGGAGCTCATTCTGCAACTTGTTTTTAGAATATACTATTAAAGTGTGAGGTGAACATAACTTAGGTACACCAGAAAGTTGAACTTTCAAACTGACTCGAGAATGAGTATTCTTACACATTGACGAAACTCTGCGAATATAGTTCTCTGTAGGTTGAAACAAAAGTAGTAAATCGTAAGTTTCAAATAGTTTCACGAAACTGTTGATGGAATCATAATTTTCCACGTAGATTTTGAGTCTTGTGTTGAATAAGTAATGTCGAAAACTTGTTATATAACTCTTATTTTGAATTTCCAGTTGGATAATTAGATGAAAATTTCAAAATTATAATTTATGTACTTTTCTTATATTTCAATTCACCCTTTCCTTTCTTCTTATCAATTCACTGCTTAGTAATGGTTTACTTCAAAAAATGTTTCTTGAAATATTATTTGTTGCTGTTATTGTGTTCATATAGCCGTAGTCGATTTTAAGAATTACCAAAAGCTTTAAGTTTATAATTTGGGTTTTACAACAGCATTTTATTGAGTAGGTACCCCAGTAGAATCGGGTAGAATAAATTAAACCTCAGTGTTTGAGAGACATTTTTCGTAAGAAATTTCTGTTATCCTATCATTCTTCGATAATCTCATAAGTACAGATAATGCAACATTCAAGAATGCGAAAGAGATATACAGGTGTTAAACTGTTACAAAATTAAACAGTGCTGATGAAGTTAAATTGAAACCTTGTTTGAAGATACTTCAAATTATTACTTGATGAAAGTTCAACAGCCGTAATCTGTTAACTAAAATGATTGAACTGGTTCGAAAAATTGATGTACGAATTTATTCATGAAAAGTTCGCGTCATCCTATAAGTTTTAATTTGTCTTTCATGAGTGTGAAACAGGTGAAATTGAGATATGTGTGCAAGGATATGCAGGTGTTGTATTTTTCGAGAATTGAACAATGCTCGAAACGGTTTGAAATCCTTATACGAATCTCTTTATAAGAAATTTTGGTTATCCTATGACGAGTCTATAAGTCTTAAAATGTTCCGAATTTTAGTCTATTCTACAAAATTCCTCATATTTTCTATAGGAACTTCCATATTTTCTTGTATGATCTGCTTCGGCGACGTCTCCATCTCGAAATTCGTCTGATTTCTGATGCTCTACCTCGAGAACCAACAGTCACAGACTGCCGGAGTCTACCGCCGATAATCGGATTGATAACTCGATGCTCCCATGCGATTACTCATTACAACTCTGGCTCGTACCCCGGAGTGACCTAGTAAAACCGGAAAAGTAGAGAAAAACGGATGCAAAATTGAATCCGGCAAAAAAAGTTTACACACAAATGTAATTACCTCATCTGGTAGAAAAAGTATAGAGAAATAGTATATTCCATTACTAGTCCTGAAAGTAAGCTTTTTCCGTGCTCGCTCGATGAGTGCGCGTAAAAAGCCTTTCTGAATGTGTAATGAACGATATTTTTCATTATTCCTTATTAGTTCTTCAGCAGCAAGCATTTCGATTAATTGTGGAACAACAATTTTTATGTGTATAACTTTGCTTCCGCCGTTCTTGAAAAGCTGGCTGTAGCAGTAATTCGTATTTGAAATAAATAGATCGTATATTATTATGTCATATACAATAAGCTTAGGTGTTTGTTAACGTAACGCCATCGAAATATACTGCTCCACAAGAGTTAAGGCGAGAGAGGCGATCAAATTCAATCAGGCCCGGATCTGGGGGGGACAAGCGGGGTGCTTTCCTCGGGCGCCAGCTCAAGGGGGCGCCAAAATCAACCAGCAGTTAAATGTTTTTATTTTTGATTTTCTCGGAAGAAAGAAACAGTTGGATACACAACAATTTTCCGGTTTCCAATCTACTTAGCTATTATGTAATCGGCAGAGGTTTTTTATGAATGGATAACTTCCTGTTCAGCACTTTCTGGTTGATTAGATGATTTCATAAATTTTGTTCGCCCAAAAAGTACTCAACGCGCCCCTAAAGAAGTCATAAATTCATAAAAAACCCCATGCGTGTCGGCATTCTCTTCAATCGTTACAAGATGATCATTTTATTGGCGTTTTTTTAGGCGTCTTCTTAGATTTGGGATTCTTCATGTGGCAAATGCTGGTACTGTCATATTTCAATAATTATTGTCCATTTTTCAACATGGATATTTTTTTTCAAGAAGGGGATATAAATAGAAATTTTAAATTTGTATTCCCATTCTAGAGATGAAAGTATTCGAATTCGAATTTCAAGGTCTATAATTGTTCATATTGTATTTGTATTTATCTCGTTATTACTGGTTGATTCGTCTTCATTTTTTAGCAATTTGAATATTTATTTCACTCCTAATCCATAATATTTATATTTTATTTTTCTGTTAATATTGTTTCATGAAACGTAGTTTGTTTCGAAAACAGTTGCCGTGGAATACTTTATCATTTTTATTTATCCCTCTCCCACCTGGAAACAAAACGATAAACTGATGTCTCCTGCGCATCATGGTTTTTCGAAAATTTTTGTTTTTTTTTCCGAACTTTTTACAGAATTTCATTGAAGATATTGCTTCCACTTTCAAAAAATTTAAATGTTTAAGAAAATAATACCCGCCGGCATTAGCGTTATCCAAAGCAAACCTACCACGTGGAGGTTGAGGGGTCTGATTTTCGCTTCTTTGTTTGTGTGTGTTTATTTTTGTTGAAAGCATGAAGATTTTGAGAAAAAAAAATTGTTTAATTAAGCGATTTTCTATGTATTCACGGAAAGTATACTAAAGCAGTCTCCGAAAAGCGAGTGAAAAAGTACGAAATTCAGTTAGGGGTATTAACTTTTGTTTAAAATTTGATTGACGAATGATAAATTTAAAGAATTTATGTATTAAAAATAATTGGCGTTGGTTCCTCACATTTTCTAAAATTTTTTCGAAAAAACAAAAATGAAAAAAAAACTGTTTGAATTTTTTTTTAAATATTTCTTTTTCGTATATTCGATCAACATCTGCAAATAAATTGTGGAAGAGTTCGAAAACTTTGTTTCTCATGTTTGAAAGGTAATGAACAACAAACGTGATCCTTTAATTATTTCAAAAACTCGATCGAGTGAAACAAGAAAACGACTGGCTGGATTGAATTGGCTTTTGGTTGCAAATTTTTTTTTTTTGAAAAAACAATGAACAGCCTTTGAAGAGAAATCATTCAGGTTCTCGAAACCCACCGTTAACTTTTTGTGTGATTACAGATTGCTGAGATATCGATAGTCGAAGACAAAAAGATCCCTTTGTATTTGAGAGTCAATATCTCCATGATAAGGTTAATTAACGAAGTGTCCGAACATTATAGCGGTTAACAACAAAAAAAGTAATAATCCAAAAACAAGATGGCTACAATTTCTTTTTGTTTTTTTTTGTACGACCATTCCTCTCGGAGTTATAGCCTGTTGAAAATCAAAAAATTTCAATTTGATTCATTCATCATGAATTTTTGCCCCGGTCAGAAAAAATCGTAGGTCCGGGCCTGTATTCAATCGTTTTGAAAAGTATGTAATCTTCGAGAAAATTGCAGTAAAATCATTTAAAACTCAATAACAACTTGAATCGGTCCACTAAAATCAGTATGAGATATTTCGACAATCTGGTCGCCTCTTTTCTGAAGTTTGGTTCTTTGCATATGATTCATGAATGTTTATATTTTGAAATGGAGTCAGTTTGTCAACGGCTTCGATTTGAAACGAGTTTTCTGAAAATGCCAAGACGTAAATTAACAAACGCTGAGGCTAATAGGGCTATCGAAATGCTACAGGGTGGCCTAACTCAGGTTGTTGTAGCGGAAAGGCTCCTAGTCAGCCAAAGTATGATATCCCGACTTTCGAATAGGTTCAGGTGGGCGACGAAAATCAACCTGCTCAGTATCGTTTCATCCCCGTTTCGGCGAGAAGAAAGCCTACCTCTACGTATAGAATGCTACGGAATGGAATACTCTTCAAAAGGCAGATGGGGTCCAAGTTTCTATCGAAACCATCAGACGACGTTTGGGAGAGGTTGTTTCTAGGTTCTAGACGTCCATTAAGAAGCGTTGTTCTATCAACACGTAACCATAAGCTTCAAAGACTAGAATGGGCAAGGAAACATATCAATTGGAACGATCAATGGCGTAGTGTCCTTTTCACTGATGAATCCAGATATGGACGATTTTCAGCTTCTCGAAGAATAAGGGTATGGACAATCCCAGCACGCATACCCCGTAATCGTCGTTATGTCCTAGAAGTCCATCTATTCCGAGGAGGTAGTGTTATGGTATGGGCCGGGAAATGTTTCAACGGGCGCACAGATATACACATTTGTCCTGGGGAATATGACCGCCTTACACTATAGGGAGCATGTCATCGACAATGTTTTACCAAATTTTCGCGCCGCTATGGTGAAACTTTTCAATTTCTAGACGATAATGCTAGACCGCACCGTGCAGCCATAGTTGAGAATGCTCGCGAGGAGCTTGGTATTCCATATTTACCAATATCTCCGCACTCATTTGAATTGCATAGAACATGCATGGGATATGCTTCTAAGAAGATTAGATAATCATCAATCTATCAAATGATCCGAGAGAGCTTTTGCCCCTTTTATGGAACCAAATTCCTCAAGAAATGTTCGGCAACCTCGTGTGCAGTAGGCAAAGAAGATGTCAAGCTGTTATTGATGCCCCTGGAGGCCATACATTGTATTCATAGTCTCAAAATGCTTCAATTCTCTCGGAATAAAATTTCGTTCAAATTATACTATTTTGCAATCAAGTCAATATCCTTAACTCATGTGGAACAGTTTATTTTCTGTAATTTATCGGATTTGATTTGGAACTTTTCACTTACATTTCATACTTATTTTCGATAGGCAATCAGAAATAGGGCAGGTTGACCTCCAAGACTTAATGTATCACTCCAGAAAGAATGAGAAGAATACCATTTATCAACAAAACAATGAACTATTGCCTATAGAAGAGTTCATAGTCCTATTACCTTCAATATGTTCATTTTTACCTCTCGATGGGTTTGATGTATTATTTTCCAGTAAAAATCATTTTTTCATACCAAGAAAAAAAGGTTGTAAATTTCCAAATTGAGGAGGATACATTTTCATTCGTGATTCAAAATTTCCAGTGAAAATACTGGAGAATATTTCAAACACAAACTGTCAAAATCTGTTCGTTTGTTGTTTGTCCCCAGGCACTCAGATGATCGTGAAAGATCGTCAGAGTGGTCTATGAGAAGCGAGTATTCTTCGAAGGAACTCTTGACCTTCATTATCTTCCCAAATTTCCATACGAGATCAAGTATTGGTCGAAATTCATACTGTAAATCTTTTATTTTTTATTTATCTCGAAACCTCCCAGGCTATATCTTCTGCTCTACCTTAGAAATGTTCGACCTCAGCTCACCGACCTTGTCTCTTGGCGTCTGCTAAACTGCCGATAATCGACTTGTCACTAAATAATATTATTCCGAATTAGTCAATACCCGGCCGTAATTAGTCATTTTAATTCTGGAATATGTAGATATTCCATTAGTTATTCAAGCTTGCGGTGTTTGCTTTATTTATTTACTTTGGCATTACGATAATTTCTCTGAGTAGTGTTTTTATTGTTCCAATGTTGTTGAGTGGCGTACGATTGTTGGTTCAATGCCAGTCGTCTAGGAAATGTACTATTTATGCAGTTATACCGAATAGTTGAAAATCTGGAAACGAATTCAAACTGCTCCACATTTAGTGGAAGTTTACCAAATTTCAACGATGAGGTTATCGATCAGTTTGCTCCAAAGGAGCATGAGTGTTGGAATTGCCTTCTGCAACGAGTATTAGACGATATTTTCTCTATTTCAGTCAACTTTTGTGAAATACTCTCAAAATTCAAATGAATATTCAGATAAGTGACTTTTGTAACTATTGCATCTTGGCAGTTGGTGTGACTTACGAAATTCGACAGATTACGGAATTTGAATTCATTTGATTTGAGCAAAGATTATAGAGTATAAAGATGGGAAACGAAGCGACTGCAGTGATGTCAGCGACATCTGTTTTTCAAAAGTAATCGGGTTATGGTTAAAATATTTAATTAGGGTCCATTTGGCATAGATTATAAAAAGATTATTAGTATGCTGTTGTCATTTTTGAAAGAAATACTTGAATAAATATTTTTGCTGAATGATGATTGTATTTTCTCGCGTATTTTCCACTGAAATAACTCGAAATCTACAAGAGTACCATCTAGCTCACTCCATAATCTTGGTTTGTGTGATTTTCTGTTATAAATTTTGTGTTAAAGACTGACCGACATTCGAAATGCATGGTGATTAATTGCAGAAATAATAATCTTGAATGTACATTCTTTTCATTACCAAAGAGAATAGAAATGTAAGTTTTGAAACTCGTATCATGTAATTGTCTTGTTCATTGCTTTTTATTTTCAGTGTTGTCAAATGGATAGGGGTTTCAGGGTAAAAATATATTGTTCTGGATAATTTGTTTGCAAACCGAATTTTCTTCGGTCTCATTCATTAGATCAAAAAGTTCCACTCATAGAGGCAATGGTGGTCAGAAGAACAGCTTATAGAGGTGGTGGTTCTCTTGACGACCCTTCCAGCAGTTCGACTCATCTACTAGACCCTCTAGACTCATTGAGGTTAAAATACACTGGGTAAGATATGTATGAATCGGGTCCAGAACAACTGTTTGACTTATCGATGTTCGATTTATCGAGAGTTCACTCACAATAAGTTCTTGAAATTGTTATGATAATTCTCTAATATGTGAACAAATTTTTGAAATGTACTCAATTTCATAATTATTGTATTGTAGTTGATTTTACACAATCATTTCAAATAAAAATATAAAGAATCCAGAAGCGTATTTCATTTGATTCAGAGCAATATGAAGAAGAAAAGATCATCTTGATCAAAAAGCGGAGCCCTGCTTTTTTTTTGTCGATCAGGATATTTTTTTAAAAGCTCGACAAAGTATTTAATTGAATGAAAATTTATGAGAAATGTGTTTCGAATTTCGCGCCTATTAAAATAGTTTTCTGTACTGAATAATGTTTTCAGCGTCATCTATGTGTCACAAGTAAGAAACTAGCCAAAAATCGTAGTAGGATTTTAGTACCACAGATACAAGGGCGTTTCCCATCTTTATACTATAATCTTTGGATTTGAGAATTGATTGGATCGGAGATCAGTACTGACAACCAAAAAAATGAAAAATATAACTGAAACAATGCTGCAATGAGTTTCATTACAGCACTACTTTTAATACTGTAATGAATTCATTACGATACTGAAATAGAGAATAGTATATTCTAAAACAAATTGCAGAATGAGCTTCTATTCCAACACGAATGCGATGTTCGAAAACGAGCGACGAAGGAGCGAGTTTTCGTTAGCATGAGTGTTGGAATTGCCTTCTGCAACGAGTATTAGACGGTATTTTCTCTATTTCAGTCAATTTTTGTGAAATATTCTCGGAATTCAAATGAAAATTCAGATTAGTGACTTTTGTTTTGTATCTTGGCAGTTGGTGTGACATACGAAATTTGACAGATCACGGAATTTGAATTGTTTTGATTCGAAACTTGATTCTATCGGGGGTCAGTACTGACAACCATAAAACGAAAAATATAACTGAAAACAATGCTGTAATGAGTTTCATTACAGCACTACTTTTAATACTGTAATGAACTCATTACGATACTGAAATAGAGAAATATTATATAACTATCAAATGTTTGAAGCATTTTTCAATTTTGACATTTCGTCAATGTTGGCGACCACTTTTATTGCCCGAGTTCGATGAACTGCATTTCTATTCATTGTTTTGTGTTTATTTTAGGACTTGAATAAATATTGGTTATCATCTATGTTTGCATATTAAGTTCCAGAACAGATTGTGCCGGAATCCGTCATCATATTGAAGACTGTCGTTGTTGGGTGCGGATTATAACGTTTGGATATCAAACAGGTGTTGCAGAACCGCGAAAGAATACGATAAATTCATGGTGAGAGAGGAGATTGTGCGAACTAGGATAACGTATAGTAGTTGAATTTTATATCTACTGTCCACAGTTCTGTTCCAGCTCTATACAGGTGGCCATTAGAAAATGAAACAGACGAGATTACAGACGAAATAAATTTTTTCGATAGAAATGCTCGGACAGGTCGATTTCTGTTTCGAGGGGGACAACTTAAGATGTAGGTTACGGACGCATAGCGCTTCAACCCTTGCTACTACCCCCAATTTTTGAATAGGGAAGATGGGGTGAGTGAAACCTTATTTGGAAGGTATTTTTATACTGATTTCAGCACAGTAATTGTTTTTTCATTTTATGCATTAGTTCTCGAAATATTCTTGACTAAGCCTTTGAAAATGGAGTGGTGTTTTCATGGCACTTGTACTGTTTTTTTTGTGAAAAACCTTTCAAATGAGGTATCACTCACCGCATCTTCCCTATTCAAAAATTGGGGGTGAGGGTTGTAGTAGCAAGGGTTGAAGCGCTATGCGTCCGTAACCTACGTCTTAAGTTGTCCCCCTCGAAAACAGAAATCGACCTGTCCGAGCATTTCTATCGAAAAAATTTGTTTCGTCTGTAATCTCGTCTGTTTCGTTTTCAAATGGCCACCCTGTATTTCGAGAACTAATGCATAAAATGAAAAAACAATTACTGTGCTGAAATCAGTATGAAAATACCTTTCAAATGAGGTATCACTCACCCCATCTTCCTTTTTCAAAAAATTGGGGGTGAGGGTTGTAGTAGCAAGGGTTGAAGCGCTATGCGTCCGTAACCTACATCTTAAGTTGTCCCCCTCGAAACAGAAATCGACCTGTCCGAGCATTTCTATCGAAAAAATTTATTTCGTCTGTAATCTCGTCTGTTTCGTTTTCAAATGGCCACCCTGTATATCAAACTTCTGCAGATGATAGCGTTGCTACTCGAATAAATGTTCAAAACAGAACCAATTAGAGATTATCAATATTTTATGAAAACAAAGAGCAGATTGAAATTAGTTTGAGACCTAACACGAGATGTAATACTGATTGTAATACTCGTATAATTCAATATATTCATTCAAGAGAAGGTGATCATTTTTTTCTGTCAAGAAAGCCATAAAAATCTATTTCTATAAGCTGTCGTACTGGAAACGAAGTTAAGAGACCAATTTCTAATAAAAATCCTCCAGAGAACTGTAATTATGCAAAATATGCCATCATCTGTTAGTTGTGTAATGTGTTGAAGAATTCAATTATAATTATTTTTATTGCATTTTTTCCCTTGAAATATGATTGTAAACAAAATACAATACTCTCAAGCTATTTTTAATTTTATTATTCCATTTATATATGTGAATATTGTTCAAAATTGCCGAATAAATTTTTGGCGACATTTCACGTAGATTTGATAGTTGTTGAGTTTTTGCAACAATCAAAGAGAATCACCTGCACTCAGATTGTTATTAATTTGCACATAATATATGGCCTACATTTTCTCTTTCAACTAGACTACAGAATTGTTGAGACGTCTATACAGGTAAAGAAAATCCTCATGGAAACATAGGAATATGAATGCTAAATCCGAATGAGCTCAGAGTCTAGTAGAACAGTGGAAGAATCGAAATCTCATTGCGATTCGATAACAAATAAGGGATTGGACTGTTGGAATGGCAAGTCTCGGCAGGAGGGAGTTATCTCGGCTGTCGCGAATTGCAATGCACATTAGTCACATCTGAACGTCAGATGTGATAGCTAGACGATTTGAAAATAAATTAGATTCGGGTGAATTAAAATATTTATGGTTAAAGAGAAAATTCAAATCATGAAATGGTACTTCGGTGGTCAATCTATTGACCACCTATCTTCAATTTCGCATGTTTTAGAATTTGTTTTTGTTTTTTATTTTTTCATGAACTTTCATTTAATTTCATCACGTACAATGAATTTTAAATTTTTTCGTTTTCTAGAATTTATTTCATTTTCGAACCAGTTATGGTGAAAAAGAACTTGAATACTTAACATAAACATAAAATGCATTAAAACTCTGAAAAATATTATGAAATGACAAAAAAATATAGGAAATAATTTTCTTTCTAGCAAATAACGCCAAGAGGTGTAGCTACGGTACATTTTCTAATAATATTAACGCATCTGTGTCTATGTGTTATTACACCTATCTTTCTTCCGAAAACTAAGGAAATGTTCTGAACAAATCCCCATTCTATAAATAATTATCGCCATTAGATGGCCATCATAGATATTGATAGTTATCTTTATCTATGATGGCAATGTAAACAATTACTGTGTATTTTGAGTTGCCTAAACGTCCGAATCAAGACATTGACATTTTCTATCGAACACACGAAATACAATGGGTCTTCATTTAGTGCAGATATAATTAAAGGACGTGGATTCATCCAACATTCCAGGTAAGAATATAATATCAACATTAATGATTTCAAATCACTTATTTTGACTTCCCTTTCTGCTATTTAGATTCAAGGCCAGATTCACCATAGAATTGGATCATTGCAACCACTTGAAGATACACATCATAAATTCCTCCAAACTTACTTCATATAGGCAATATGGATGATCAACGTCAATCAATTAATGCAGATGGGAGAAGAATAACTCTTCAAGATCTGCAGCAACTACTTCATGAACTTCATGCATTGCTTCGATTGTTTAAAACTGCTTTGGAACGTATGCCAAGTGACAATCACAAGGTTGTGATTAGAGCAGATAAACGACCTGTTTGAGCACATGACGTCAATTCAACACCCCCACAATATACGAAGTAGCAATTGTGATTGTAGGTGAAAACTTTGAAACGCGTGATATTGTTCTTACGCGTCGCAATACTAGAGAATTGCAACGAATATATGAAACACACTGTTGATACGATGCTCTACAATAACCGCTAATGTTTTGGAGAGGTGATGATGGATATTACTTGAATATCAAGATGATAAATCCATTGAATGGTGAGTGCCTTCATTAAAAATTAAAACAAGTTTGAATTATTTGATTTTAGGCCAAGAAATCACCAAGAAAGTGAGCACGATGAATTATTATTCATTTCGTTCAATGGTTCGTTAAAATGCTGATAACTATTTGCTGAGATTTCGTCGATTGTTGCAGCAGTATTGTGTGGACATGTATTGTGAAACTAGCAGACTTCATACTGCCTCAATCGATAAACAAAAAGCAACTTAAATATTATAATAAACTATTATGGTATAATGTTGGCCAAGAAGTGTTTAGAATAATTTCTTATCCCAGAAACTAAAGAGCGTAGGGGATCTGTTGGTGGGACTAATTGTGGCAATTGGCAATTGGATAAGGTAGCTGACCCGAAGAACTTTGTTTGGCCTTAGAGATGAATAAAGTTTTACTAACTATTGTTTTTTTTAAAGGAAATATATTAGGTGGAATACAAAAAAGTACAAAATATACAAAAAATTTAATTGCATTAAAATAAGTATATACATTGTCATACATTAAAAGAATTCTCTTCATTTAAGAGGTACTTTTTTTAATATTGTTTGTTATGAAAGTTTTTTTGTTGGATTCTTCTACGGTGGGGTTAACATAAAATACATCAAAACTATGAAAAATTTGATGAAATGGAAAAAAGTAGGGAATTATTTTCCTTCTTGCGAATAACGCCAGTAGGTGTCGCTGAGGTTGATACCGTTTTCGTGTAAGAATTCGGTGAATTACATTTAATAATAATATTAACGCATCTGAGTCCATGTGTCATTACGCCTTTCTTTCTTCCGAACACTACGGAAAATTTTATGACGAAAAAACTGAAATGTGGTTCATCATAAGGTACAATAATTAGACAATTTTTAAATAATAATAAGGTACCGCTTAAATAAAGTGAAGTCTATTCATGTAAATAACAATGTTTATACCTACCTATTCCAATGTAATTAAATTTTGTGTATATTTTGTACTTTAATTTCGTCTTAGTTATCTCCTACTTGAAAAAGTACCAGTTTTGTTGATACAACTTTATGAATCTCTGAGGCGAAACAAAGTTCGCTGGGCCAGCTAGTAATTAATAAATTTAATTCAAAAAATGTACATCCTTTGTTTTTTTTCCTCCAGATTTTAATTATTTACTCCTTTTTGAAACATAGATGAATTCAAAATAGTGACCATTGAAATGAATACCATTTTCAATTCCCAGGCTCAGAGATCTTTTATCATGAGGTTGGAGAAATGATATTAGATTTTGTCACTGAGATGAGAGATATACCGGTTTCGGCCTTGTCGGGCCTCATCAGTATCCCGCACATCTCAGGACAAAATCTTCATAAAAAACTTCAGAATTTGGAGCAATTGGTTGTGAAGTAATGAGTAAAATATTACAAAGTACTGAGGTGATGACATCCAATTGCGTCAAAATGAAGTTTCACATCTCCAATCAAATGCAAAAAAAGAAATCTGTACTTCCTCTTTCACTGAATGAGATTTTAGCAGTGGCTCTATTCAGGGCCCGCTTGATAGTGTGATGGAAACGCCCAATTCTTTTTGTGACTCCAACCTCATGATAAAAGATCTCTGAGCCTGGGAATTGAAAATGGTATTCATTTCGATGATTACTATTTTGAATTCATCTATGTTTCAAAAATGTTCTCGATGTGCCTTCGTAAAGGCAAAGAATTTTCTTTTTCTTAAAAACATCAGGCTTCGCAGTCACAAAAAGAATTGGGCGTTTCCATCACTTTGAGAAACTAGCAACTTTTTCATTTACTCCTTGCTATACTTATCTATGTCTTCCCGAAAAAAAATTAATTTAAACAGGTCCTTTTGGGAGTTGCAGTTTCTCGGTCAGTCAGTATATTCGGGTGGAGGAATAGGCGAAATAAACAGCAAAAAAAGGCCTCGAATCCAGACCGTTTCTGCGCGAATTGAAAGGGTTCCGCTAGGACGGCTTCGGCTGTTAGCTGAAGCAAGAGGGCCGAAGTTTCAAGAAGAATTCCAATTACTCGAAATTATACGTATTCTATGTCGCATTCCGGCCGCGAGTTTACACGGCCGTAATATCCAATTACCAAGTTATAAACTTCTTCCAGGCTGAAAAACCTGATGTAATTTTAATGTGCCAATACTGGTATTTATTTAAGGACATGCACTTAAACTAATTAGGGTCGGTCTCGCCTCGGATGCCACCAACGAAAGACTGCCGATAATTCCTCGACAAAGGTGAGCCAGTACGATTCGGAATCCGCGCACAAGTCCGGGAGTTGTTGACGAAGAGAAAAAGGCATGAAGTGCTTCAACTGTATTCTACTACTAGCTGACCCGCCAGACTTCGTACTGCCTCAATCGATATCTTAAAATCCGAATGGGATGCATGTTCTTCATCTAATAAAGATCTAATATCTGATCCATCGTATAAAGTTCCTGGTTTTAACCTTCCCAGGAGAATATAGTCACTTCTTAATCGAATAAGAACAGGTCATGGTCGTACCAATAGCATGCTTTTCAAGTGGCATTCAGTTGATAGTCCTAATTGTGAAGGTGGTGAATCAGAGTAAACATTTGAACACCTAATTAATAACTGTTCGATTTATAAATTTCAAGATGGCATTAGAGCCATACACAATGTATCAAATTCATTCTTGCAATGGGTTGACAATTTGAGATCAATTTGATGAAGTATAAATTGCATTCTCTTGCTGTTCTGTCTTTTTTCATTTTCAGGTTGGAGTTTGTGTTTGGAAATCCTTCCTCCTCTACAAAAGTGGTCTTGTCTGTGGTAGAAAAAAAAATTTTTTTATACATTGATATATCCATATATGGTAGTGAGTATATTCATCTGATATTAATCCAAATTCAGAGTTGAGGCCAAGTAGGTATTCTCACAAATAAGTTCAAAAATCATCCTCAAATAAAATTATTTCTTTTCCAGAAAGCAATCCAGAAGTTCCAGTCCTGGCGTTCTATCCAGTGTCTTATTTGTTAGCTGAAGATGGAATGCGACCAAATGTTTTTCAGGTGTTCTGGACGCCTGTTATAAAGGAGTGGAGCTAGGTTTGTGAAGGTTCTAAGTGTACCGGTTTTATTTGGTTTAGGTAGATTTATATAATTTTTTCTCAATCCAACAGTCACTGGTTTGATTGTGTTATGTTGATAGATCAGAGCGCCCTCGCGTAGAGTTGTCTGGTGGTGAGAATTAATGCAGTTTTAAATAGATGTTCTGTTAAATAAGTTTTTGGTTTTTTATATTTTATCTTCAAAATTCATTTCTGCATTTTTTCTATTTTTTCATAGTGACATTTGACCATTCCACCCTAACCCAGTGGCTATCTATATGGACTCAAAGATATTTTATTGAGCCAGTTTCCTCTATGTTGGATTCATTTCCTGCTGAAAACCTATTGAACGTTGGAGTTCTTCTGATATCACTGGTATAGTACATGAAACTTGTCTTCTCCATATTCACTGTAAGTTTCCTCTTATAAAATAAATTCAACGCCGGAGCCAACCCATGTTCCGCTTTCTTCCTAACTGCCTCTGATGTTTCTCCCGTCAACAATAGAACCGTGTCGTCGGCAAAGCTAATTATATGTGCCTGTGATTCGATATTGAACATCTCATTTACATATACCAAAAGCAGCACGGGTCCAAGTACCGTTTCCTGAGGGACTTCGCTTGTAATGGTTCTGAAATTGCTAGTAATCTCTCCAACCCTCACACACTGTTGTCTTTCTGTTAGGTAACTCAACATCAAGATGTCTGATAGGCCCCTGCAGCCTTTATCTCCCAAAGTCCTCATCAATATTTCATGATCCACCGTGTCGAAGGCTGTCTTTAGGTCTACAAATATTTCTATAATGGGGATGAATTATCTATGGCATCTGAAACAAGGGTCGACAGTCAACAGTTTAGCAATTGCATCCTGTATTGATCTTTTTCTCAGAAAACCATATTAGCTCCTTGATAACAAGTTATATTTTGTGAGGAAGCTAACCATTCGTGTCTTCAGAATCCTCTCCAAGATCTTCGAAAAAGTTGATGTCAGAGAAATCGGTCTATCGTTTTTCACTTCTGTTCTACTCGATGACTTATAGATGGGAATAATAATTGAGGTTTTCAAAATCTCTGGAAAGGTGCCAGTGGAAATGTTAACATGTGTCATAAGTTGCGTCAACGGCTTGATCATGAACTCTGCTACAGTTTTTACGCATTCGGCTTTAATTCCGTCCAGTCCCGGTGCTGCATTCTTGAGAGTTTTGATTTCGTGCAAAACCTCGGTCTCATCAGTCACGAAAAACACCATCGAATTTACCATACTCTTTCTTTTTCTGTTAATGGAGTGTGTGGGTTGTTTATTTTGTAGTTTTTTTGCCAAGACACTTTCGATTTCTGAGAAATACTTATTGAACTCCTCCGCTATTTGTTGTTCATCTTTGAGTAATTCACCATTTGTCTCATTCTTAATCTCCATCCTACAATTTTTCTTATACTTTTTCAGAATTTGTTGCTTCACAGTTCGTCTCTCCCGTCGAGATCTCCAAGAAAAGTGTATAATGGTCATATATTCGTACACATCAGTTCTACAACAGCTGATAATAGTATTGCTTGGTTGACGTACTTCGATATTTCACAGTTGCACCTAGTTGCCTAGAATCGATCGAGCCTAAAGGTCATTTTTGCATATCACCGTAAGAATAACATGGGTGATTCGCGACTACGCGACGTATGTACTTTGACGAATGGCCCTTATAGCTCTGGGAAGCAGGCATTTTTTCGACTAGCTTGATATTTTCTCATTGTTTTATGCTCAAATACCACAAAATTTTTATAAATTATGTTATTCGGATAGATAAACTATATTGATGTGAAGCTTCATATGAATCCGTTCGGTAGTTCCCACGTGAAAGAGTAACAATCATCTTCACATCTTCACAAACTTTCGCATTAATTAATTTCAATAAATTTTATAACAGTATTTTGGATGGATGTTAGTTTCAGTAAAGGCGCAAGAATCTGGTGGAATAGAAGCAAGTTAGTTTTATTCTTATTCAAGACCATGTTGTTTTTAGCAAACTATTCTTCGGTATATTAAGTATCTTGAGATCTGGCCATGAGGATTCTATAACCAGCAGATACTTGTCGTCAACATAATCTTCAACACCCACTTCCTCTTCAATCCAAAGAAAGTCAAAACAGTTATCATTCAGGTACACTATAAAAAACAGAGGTCCTGCTATGCTTCCCTGTGGCACTCCTAGATTCAACTCTTTTATATCAGATCTTATTGTATTTCCATCTGAATATATCCCTACTAACTGAGCACGTTTACTGAAGTATGATTTTATCCAGTCAAGTGTCGGTCCCGTAATACCATAACTTTCAAGTTTGTGCATCAAGGCAATCATAAGGACTGGATAGATCCAGAAATAGTCCCAGGGATAGATCTACATCTTCAAAAGCACCCATTTATCTTCTTCGCAAAGTTGAAAATGGCTGTTTGGATTGATTTTCCTTTTAAATACCCGTGTTGGTTTTTGGCAAATATTCTGTTTTTCATGAGGAATGCCATTATCTGATTGGAAATGGACAGCTCAAAGACTTTTGATAATTTTGGTAAAATACTGATTGGTCTGTAGTTTCAAAACTCATTTAGATCGCCCTTTTCGAATAAAGATCTTACAATGGCTTTCTTTAGTCTGATCCAGATAACTTTTGGATCCATCCCTGGGAGTTTCCTCAAGAGTGTTGCCCTTTCGGCTATCTTTTTCTCCAGAAACTCCTTCTTATAGGTACATTGGTCTCTTCGTTTCTTTCGATTCCCAAAAAGCCAAATTAAAAAGACCTCATCACTCCTGCCTTCCTCATTGAGTTCGATCTGGCACTCCCAAATCAATTTTGAGTCAATGACATAGGAGCTCATTGCTTTAATAGCAGCTTGGCGATCTGAGCGAATAACTATATATTACTTATAGTAGTTTCTTTCTAGGTTGATGCTTGAAGAACACAGTTTATGTTTAGAAACGCATCAACTTCGAGGAAACTACTAGAAAGCTAGCTTCACTTGCAGGACATAAAACGAAAGTTCATAACGCACGTCGTCTCGAAAAAAAGAAAGTCATAAACAAAGCATACAATTATATTTCAAACACTTTCACAGCATAAATCGTACAGTCCACCGATGAAACGGCACTAAATTAAACAAACACCGTACCTGCTTTCTATTAAAATTCAACAATATTACGCCTAAAGAACTGGTTACACGCCTCTGTGGACCACACACATGTGACGGCACGCGCCATGACTATTCACAGCCCATTCGGCCCGAACGTCTGGCCACAACTCAGCCTCGGCTGTCTACGTGGGTGTCCGCGGGTGCGCAGAGGCTCAAAGAGACCACACAGGAACTGGCACGCGCAGCGGATGCCTTCTGTCGGGTCAGTTCGGGCGCGCACGCGCTAGAGGGCCTCGCGGTGCGAGATCGACGGTGCTGCCGATGGCGGGAGAGGCATGTCACGTTGTTAATCGGAAGGGAGTCAATTTGTCAGCTGGTAGTGGTGTGCTAAATGGGGGCCACCCGTACACTAGTTTGACCGCTGATTATTCTTGTTATAATGAGGTGTTAGTGGGCAATTATGATTGGGGATTAAATCTGTGGAGATTTCACACGTACTCGATGTTTTTTCTAGGTTATAATGGAGGATTGTTGATGAATGAAGTGGAAATTACGTCCTTGATTGTACTTTACTGGATACTTTAACAGGAGATAAGACAGAAGGTGTAGATCAAAACTAAGATTAACTAAACGTCTTTTGAGGTATATGTGAGGTTTAAACGAGCAACCTCCTGAGAGGGGGCGCTTCAACCCCTTAAAATTGAAGGGGAAAGAGGGGTTGAGTGATACTTCATTTGAAGATCTTGGAAGCCTCTTTACAACTGTGCATAAGAAGAGTCATTTTAATGAACAGTTTTCGCGAAAACTCAAATGAGCCACCTTAAATGTTTTAGTTATTTTTATAAAGTACTAGGTGGCGCAACTTCATCTGCCCAAATCGGCTATTAAAAGTATTATTATCAGTCCAATATTATCCTCAAACACTAAAAATCTTGAAGAAGCCTAGATCCTCATTGCCACACATCCTACCAGATCAAATTGTATTTCACTAACTTTTCGAATATATACGTCCTATACCTGAATAACTGAAACTACACTGCGCAAAAAAAATAAAGCACATTCTGGAAATCTCGATTTTAATGAAAGTTAACTCTACATTAACTTTATGAATTATTTTTTATATTCTCTCGTGAAATTTTTGAACGAAATAAGACACATTAAATGGAAGAAATATTCAGGATTTCACCGAATCTTATGTGAAAGAAGAGAAATGAACAATTTTCAAAATACTGAAATGCTGATAAGTGATCTAATACTTGGTATTTCCACCCCTTGCGTTAATTACAGCTCGGCAACGACGGTTCATACTCAAAATGAGTGATCTTAAAATGTTCTGATCTAATCCTTCCCAGATTTCTCAGAGTTGGATTCCTAAGTCATTAAAAGTAGCTGAATGATTTTCTGAACTTCACAGCCTTCTATTGAGGTTGTCCCGAACCTACTCAATCGGATTGAGATCTGGACTTCTTGCTGGCCATTCCATTCGAGAGACTTCAACCTCTTCAAGGTACTCCTGAACGATGCGCGCACGATGGGGTCTGGCATTATCGTCCATAAAAATGAAATTTTCAGCGTGAAAATTTGGCAAAACATTGTCAATGATATGCTCCCTATATTGTGAGGCAGTCATATTCCCAGGACAATTGTGTAGATCTGTTCGCCCGTTGAAACATATCCCGGCCCATATCATAACACTACCCCCTCGGAAAGGATCTACTTTTGGACATAATGACGATTATGGGGAATGCGTGGGATTGTCCATACCCTTATTCTTCAAGAATCTGAAAATCGTCCATATCTGGATTCATCAGTGAAAAGGACACAACGCCATTGATCGTTCCAATTGATAAGTTGCCTTGCCCATTCCAGTATTTGACGCTTATGGTCACGTGTTAATGGAACTCCTCTCAATGGACGTCTAGAATCTAGATTCACCTCTCTGAAATGTCGTCTGATGGTTTCGATAGAAACGTGGACCCTATCTGCATTTTGAAGAGTATTCCGTAGCATTCTACACGTAGATGTAGGCTTTCTTCTCGCCGAAACGGCGATGAAACGATCCTGAACAGGTGTTGTTTTTCGTCGCCCACCAACCCTTGGTCTTTCCAACACGGAACCTGTCTCCCTGAACCTATTCCCAAGTCGAGATATCACACTTTGGTTGACTTGGAGCCTTTCCGCTACAACAACCTGAGTTAGGCCACCCTGTAGCGTTCCGATATCCCTATTAGCCTCAGCGTTTGTTACTTTACGTCTCGGCATTTTTAGAAAACTCGTTTCAAACCGGAGCCGTTGATAAACTTACTCCATTTCAAAATACGAACATTCATGAAGCATATGCAAAGAACTCAACTTCAGAAAAAAGGCGACCAGATTGACGCAATGATACTGATTTTTACTGGATCGATTCAAGTTGTTATTGAGTGTTAAATGATTTCACAGCGATTTTCTCGAAGATTACTTTTCAAAACGATTGAATACGATAACTCTTGTCTTGCTTGGAGCAGTAATAATAATTATAATAAGTAAAATCCTTACAAGAAAGAAAAGAGACATCGTCAATGTAAGAACAACAAAAATAAAAAAGTTTCTAAAAGATTTTTTTTAAATACAAATTTTGATCAAACGTCAATAGTTCTCAGATTTGCTTCAAAAAACTCCCGAATACTATAAGGTTCCAGAAGAATCATTAATCGGTTTACTTTTCTTTTGAAAAGTTTCGGACTATCAATCATTTGATATTCATGAGAAAATTTGTTGAATAATTTTAGTGTTACGTATTTTGCATTTTCCTGTACCAAACTTAAAGAGTGTAGTGGATGATGAAAATATAGTTTGCGACGGGTACTATTCGAGTTTATAAGAGACATTTTTATCAGACATCTACTGATATAAAGCCCAGTCGAGGTTAGTATACCAAACTTTCTGAAACATCCTCTACATGAGTCAGGTTTCGCATGTTCAGCATCATTCCGACCGCAAATATTTCAATTGAAGTCAATGAGGAATGTTCACATTTTTCAATTTCTACATATTCCTATTCTCCGTAGAAAATGAAAATATTGTTTCCAAAAATTATTTGAATACTTCAAATAGCGCCCGAGATATCGAGTTATAAACATGAGTTCGATGGATCCGTGTGACGTCACTTTACATCCAACGACTTGCGAGGTTCAGTACGTAGCCGGGTCCAATATAAGGGCCTTTCGTCTCACGGAGTGCGATTTGCGAATGTAGTATGCCGTCACATCGCCGCGAGGAATTGAATATTCGCGGGGTTGTAAAATCCGAACTACTAGGTCTTTTCGACTGAAACAAAAACTAGTGATTTCATATACATATAGGTTATACTGTGACGAAGTTTCGACCGATTTTGCATACCTGTGAACATTCCTTAATGTTCTTTGTAGCCTTCTTCTGCTAAATGGGTTTTGATCTAGGTTGTAAATTTAAAAAAAATTTTATTTGAAAATTAATGAGATTAGACAGGTTTTCGAGTGCGTTGCGGGTTCCGTACGTTGGGTTGATTCCCAGTCATCGTCGTCAGATGCCAAATTCCAATCCAACAGCGGAGAAATACCGAAAAGATGACAACAAGCGCGAGAATGCAAGGAAGGAAAAGCCACAGATTATTATCTCCTTTTTATTGGTGATCATCGATCCGACTTATTTGTCACCAGCGCCGGGGCTGGCCAAAAACCACCCCTCGCGGACAGTTTCAATTTATCAGAGCCGGCCTGAACAGCACGCCATCAGGGTCCCAGCATCTCTTTAATATATGGTAATTATTCGTCGGGAACATAACTCATTGTTCAAAGGTCGTTATCGTAAATCGGCAATGTTGAAACATAACTAAAACGCTTAAGGTCGCTTTTTAGTGCTGTAGGAGTGAGAATGGGTAGCGATACAAGATATAGGTACCTATGCCGTTCACATCGTTTACTTTCACACCTAGGGCGTTGGCCGATGGAATTTGGGGATAGAAGATGGCAGTTATCTGATTCTCCGGGACAGGGGCGTACTTTCATATTTTTTATTGTAGGAGTTCATGGGATATTCTGAGTAAATTAGGTGAAGCTGTACCTCTCGCGATAACATGTTCGAAAATTAACCCAAAATTGATTGCTCGCCGTCTTGTTAATGTCTCTAATTCAGTTAAAATATCGAAATCCCAAATCAAAGATATGAAGTTTGAAATAACATAAATTCTGGACATCAAAACATACCGTGAATGTTATTTCTGACCCATTCAATATGGAAGAATTAATTTCAGCGATCAAATATATAAAATCTAGAAAAGCAGCCGGTGTTGATGGAATTTATCCAGAATTCATCAAACATTTAGTAAAAAAAGCCCTATCATGGTTATTATTTTTTTATAATGATATATTGAATTCCAGCAATTTTCCGACCGAATTTCGCAAAGCTGAAGTAGTAGCAATTTTGAAACGTGGAAAAATTCTTCTGATCCGAGTAGTTACCGTCCTATTAGTTATTGAGCGTCCCTTTCAAAAGGGGAGAGATTGATTCTATTTAGAATAGAATCAACTATTGAAGAATCATGACAGAATTGTCAGGGTGGCTTCAGGGAAAATAGGAATTGTTGCGATCATGTTCTTAGCCCCATCACATTTATTGAATCAGGGTTCAATAAAAACTTAAAAACAGGGACAGCGTTTGTTGATTTATCTGTATGGAAAAATAGATTAATTCATAAACTATAATCATTTAAAATGTGGAAAAATGGTTAGACTCTTAGAAAATCTGTTATCGGATAGAAGGTTCCTAGTTTTTGTCAATAATAATAGTAGTAATTTCGAAGCTTTGAATAATGGTCTTCCACAAGGTTCAGTTTCAGCACCTCTTTCAATCAATTTATAATTGTGTGATATTCCAAGTACTTCTTCGGAAAAATTTATTTATGCTGATGATATTGCTGTGGCTTTTCATCATTCTAATTTTCAAGCAATAGAAGGTACCCTTTCCGCAGATTTGGATATAATGAAAAATTATTTTAACGTAGCGTTTGTGACAGAATGAAAATAAAACCGAGGTTTCGTGTTTTCATTTGAATAATCATCAGAAATATAGAAAACTGAGGGTAAGTTTCGGTTCTCTTCCCTTAAAACATAATTCAAAACCTAAATACTTGGGAATCAAACTTGATTCTTCTCTAAATTTCAACGCCCATTTAGATGATCTACGTTTGAAGCTTAAAATTCGAAACAGTATTCTTCAGAAAATAGCTGGTTTCTCATGGGAATTCCTTTCCGAATTCATTTCCCATACTCACCTACATCCCAGATAATAATGTCCCCAGATTGAAGTCGCGTAAATCTTTTTGGTCAAATTTTCTGATTGATATAAATAGAAGCGACAAAGTAATTTGGCAATCTGAATGGAATGTATGCAATTTTTTCAATAAAGATCTTATTTCTGATCCTTCCATCAGAGTTCTTGGTTTTGACCTTCCCAGGAGAATATAGTCTGTTCTAAATCGCATTAGAACAGGCCATGGACGATGCAACAGCATGCTCTTCCGATGGAATTCGGTTGAGAGCCCCAGTTATGAGTGTGGGGAAAATGAGGAGACTATAGAACATCTTATAAATAGTTGTCCCATTTATAAATTTCAAGATGTTTTCGAAGCTATACACAAAGTAACATTATTTGGGCTATTTCCATTATCTATACTGTTGGAATTTACCGACGTTTCGGCAAGCATTCGCCTGCCGTCATCAGGGTGTTGTTGGTCCTGAGAAGGACCGGTCTTTGCCAAACTTGTTCCGTTTGGACTTTTGCGCTCCATACTATCCAACTGAGTTGTGTATGGAGAGCAAAAGTCCAAACGGAACAAGTTTGGCAAAGACCGGTCCTTCTCAGGACCAACAACACCCTGATGACGGCAGGCGAATGCTTGCCGAAACGTCGGTAAATTCCAACAGTATAGATAATGGAAATAGCCCAAATAATGTACCAACAAATATTCCATTATCAAGAATATCTCGTTCACAATTACAAAGTAACAAATGCATTTCTGAAAAAGGTGGTTAATTTCAGAATTATTTTAAATAGTTGGTTTTTTCCTCCTTTTTTTTCATTTCAGATTAAGAATTGCGAGTTGTTTTTGTGATGAATCTGTTTATCTGAGCCCATCGACGGATAACATGATGCTGTTCTCTCAGATCACAATGACGTCTCTCAAGATTTTCCTGATATTTAATATTTTAAGTAATAAAAGTAACTAAGTAATAAAGTAACTTCCAATATGTCCCCGTAGCAACATAGGTTAAGTGGGTTTCAGAAGATTCTCATGACATCATGAAGCAACAAAGGAAGAAAAGAGACATTCCGATTCTAATCGCGAACTAGAATCCTTCCTAATTTCAAGACTCGTGTCTAGAAATTACCGATTTATTTCCCATACGATCATTTTTGACCTGTTGAAAATCACCAAAAAATTTTGAAAACTTTTCTGTTCCTTTAATTGTTGCGCGAAGTGTATTCCACAAAATGTATTGACGAGCACTTGTTCCGTTCAACACATTCTCCACATAGAACATCTTGAGAACTGTATGGAATAAAAACAACCAAAACTTTCTCGAAAACCCAAAAATTCTCTCTGCGTGAGCAGAAACGCAGTCGTTCTCTAACTAGAGTCCGGGCGACTCGGATAGTTCCCACGGACGAGTGGTGGAATGTCGCAGCGGCTCTCCGGTCCTCCCTCGCCCACAGTCGGTCCTAATGGACCAGAAGAACAAAAGACTGCTTGCGTCCGAATCACGGACTCACCAGCTCCTTTCGTTCATCCGACCGCCCAGAGAAAGAGGAGCCTTCGAGAAAGAGCCGTTCGTCGTGCGATGGTCTTGCGCTTTTTCGGGGGAAATTGCCGGGAAATCGATTTTCCGGAGGAAAATCGACCGGAAAAATCGTTTCATCTCTGACCCAGAAAAATTTTCGGAAAAAATTAAAAATCAAAATAATAACAAACAATTCCACGAAATTATCAAAGTTAATTTCATGATAGACCGAAGATTATAGAGTTAGAAAGATAGGAAACGCCCTTATATCTGTGGTACTAGAATCCGACTACGATTTTTGGATAAATAGGCGAGAAATTCGAATTATATTCCTGATAAATTTCCATTAAATTGAGTATTCTTTGTCGAGCTATTAAAGAAACATCCTGATCGACAAAACAAAAACAGGGCTCCGCTTTTTGATTAGGATGATATTTTCCATCTACACATTGTTTTGATTCATATGAAACACGCTTCTGGATTCTTTATATTTTCATTTGAAATGATTGTGTGAAATCAACTACAATACAATGATTATGAGATTGAGAACATTTCAAAAATTTGTTCACATATTAGAGACTTATTATAACAATTTCAAGGACTTATTCATACAGTGAACTCTCGATAAAATGGACCCGATTCATATACAGTGTATTTTCACCTCAATGAGTCTAGAGAGTCTAGTAGATGAGTCGAACTGCTGGAAGGGTCGTCAAGAGAACCTCCACCTCTATAAGTCATTCTTCTGACCACCATTGCCTCTATGAGTGGAAATCTTTGATCTAATGAATGAGACCGATAATGATTTGGGTCGCAAACAAATCACCACACATGATGAATATCTTATGATTTTTCGACCTCTATGGACGTGTTTCCAGTGCTCAGACGCTCGTTTCTCATTGATGATTATTTCGTGTTTACCTCAGTTTTTCTCTCAACGAAGTGAAGTCTCACTTCAATAACTCGAATGTTTGGTGAGCCGAACAATAGATAAATCGAACAGTTCTTTTGTTCCATAAGAGTTCGACTTAATCAGAGTCCACTGTATATTAATTACATAAGGTTGGAACAATAATAAAAGAAAAATATCAGAGGTATACAACAGCCCAGCAAAAGTTCTTTATGCGTTATCCAGAACAATATATTTTTGCCTCGAAAACTCTATTCATTTGACAGCACTGAAAATAAAATACAATGAACAAGACAGTAACATGATACGAGTTTCAAAACTGACATTTCCATTCTCTTTGGTAATGAAAAGAATGCACATTCAAGATCATTTTTTCTATTATTTCTGCAATTAATCACTAGGCATTTTAAATGTCGGCCAATTTTTAACACAAAATTTATAACAGAAAAACACATGAACTAAGATTATAGAATGAGCTAGGTGCTACTCTTGTAGATTTCGATTTATTTCAATGGAAAATACGCGTATACGGGATAATACAATCGTCATTCATCAAAAATATTTATTCGAGTATTTCTTTCAAAATTGACAACAGCCTACTAGTAATCTCTTTATAATCTTTGCCAAATGGACCGTAATTAAATATTTTAACCATAACCCGTTTACTTTTGAAACTACAGATGTCGCTCACATCACTGTAGTCGCTTCGTTTGCCATCTTTATACTCTATAATTTTGGTGATAGAGCTTTTGGCACTGTTACCGTTCTCTAAAACTGTATCCAGTTATAGATTGAGCGATCCATTGTATGTGAGGATTGAGAAGTGGAGGATCAAATTCATCTTATTTATGGCTGAAAAACCAGTATATCTGCCGAAATGCTCGAAAGAACAGGTTACATTACACAATGAAGAATATTCACACTTTGAATTTCAAATGCAAAAATTTGAGGTTAAAATGTACAGTGTGTTCCTCTTGAAAAATTCCACGTTTGTGCTGAATCTCAGAAACAGTGCTCTGAAAAAAATGTTTAACCACTGACTTTTTTGTAAAAATTTCTATGAAAAGCAATTTCCGTTTCTGCATATACTTATACAGTGCCCGAGAAATGATTACATCTCAAATAAGTGAACATTTTCGTTTTCGCCCTACATTTCAGAAACAAAAGTATTTGGAATCATTTTGTTTGTGGATTTAAAATTTTCACAAAAAAGTGACAAAGGGTTGCGCGAAAGTGCAGTCTCAACCAATTTGGGGCACAGTGCACATAATATAGGCATAGCTCATTAGGAAAGTTTAGAATGTTCCTATCTTATTATCTAGGCTGAGGAGAAAAAAAATTTATTTTGACTTCAAGAATCTTAAAATATATGTCAATTACTACTCTGTATATAGCCAAAATGTAATTCCATCAATTTCACCTAGTTCGAAGTTTTCGAGTTTTTTTCCTCAAACAAACGAAAAATCGAAATATCTCAAATTGGTTAATTGCGATCACCAATGTGGTCAAACAACTTTAGGAAATTTGATCATGGTTAATAAATCTGCAGTAAAATACAAGGTTTACCATGGGACAAATAAATGTTTGCTACCTACCATTTTCCTAAGACAACACTATGTATCTATATTTCGAAACAATTTCAGAATGCGTCGGAAAAAATTCGAAAATTTAACCGCGTCACTGGTGCAACACTCTGTATATTCTCGATCAGAAGAGAAAGGGCTCGCCATACCGAAACAAGGTGTTGCATTTATATATTCCATTCAATATATAATCCACCTTGCATAAATTTAATATTTTGAAATCATTTTGAAAAAAATCAGTTGATTTCGTGAAACGTTTGTGCATTACATTTTTTCGTTTCTTTATTTGAACAATGTTGATAGTGACATTAAGAGAGTCTTTCGGGCTTATTGGCCGTGGTCTATTAGGAATTATTTCACCTAACGTTTCGCCCACAACTGCGGTAGGCATCTTCAGAGGATTCTTGGTCTTAGATTGTAACTCGACCGCTGAATTTCCGAAAGTGATGCTGGATTCGATCCGTTGGCCCCACTTATACCCTGATCATTGGCGGGAGAAGGTAGTGGGTTTACGCGCGCGATGTTGATTGGTCCATCGCTTCCACTTCGTATTAGTTTGATTTTAGTCTTTTCCAACACCGGCAACCATGCGCTATGTACCAGAGGAGTTTCTTCCCTTCTGTTCATATTGTTCTTATGTTTATATATCTCAATGGCTTCCATGTTCATCCTAGGATAGAAACTTTTGATGTTTGAAATAGCTTCTGCCTTTGAGAAAACAATATTGTGTCCATCTGTCAGAGCATGTTCCGCTAGTGCGGATTTTTCTGTCTGATTGAGTCGACAGCATCGTTCATGCTCCTTGATTCTCGTATTGATACTTCGCTTCGTTGTACCAATGTAGACTTTGCCGCAGTCACAAGGTATCCTATAAATACCGGGTTGAGAGAGTGGGTCGACTTTGTCTTTGGTAGTTCTGATCATTTGGCCAAGTTTTTGAGTTGGCTTATAGACAGTCTCTATATTGTGGCCCTTTTGTATTCTACCAATTCTATCGGTGACCTTGGGGATATATGGTAAGATAGCTCTTCCATTGGGGGTGAGTTGTGATGTGTTATCATCACGTGTGGAAAGTCTTGGTCTTATTGCCCTCTGAATTTCCTTAGCATTATATCCGTTAGCGAGGAATGCATGCTGTAGATGTTCAAGTTCATCCTCCCCTCCAGAAATTCCGGCTCGCACAATCGTCGGGCTCTATCTACTAGTGTTTTTATAACTCCTCGTTTCTGTTGAGGATGGTGATTGGACTGCTTGTGTAGATATCTGTCAGTGTGGGTTGGTTTTCTATAAACCCTGTGTCCTAGCTTTCCATTAGGCTTTCTAGTAACCAAGACGTCTAGAAAGGGTAGAGCACCATCCTTTTCAATTTCCATAGTGAATTGAATATTTGGGTGCCTACTGTTGAGATGGGATAGGAAAGCATCCAATTCTTCAAGTCCATGACTCCAGACGACAAAAGTATCATCCACATAACGTAGCCATGTGGACGGTCTCTTAGTTGCCGCTTCAATTGCACTTTGTTCGAATTTCTCCATGAAGAAATTTGCAATTGCAGGACTTAGAGGGTTTCCCATGGCGCAGCCATCTATTTGCTCATAGAATTCGCCTTTCCACTGAAAATAGCTGGATGACAGGCAAAGTTCGAAGAATGTTGATAGTGAAAAATCTGATACATCATTGTCCTTAATAGTAGTTGAGCACATTATATAATATAGAAATCAAGAGAAGGAAGTCGGTAATCTCAGCATTGCCAAGGTAGTTTTTTTGCTACAAAATTCCCTATCAAGAAAAATTGAGTGAATAGAATTTGTGCATTCACACATTTATCAAACAATAGGGAAAATGATGGGAAATGTTAACAATTTAAACAAAAAAATTTCTATTATGTGATGCGTCTTTACGAAATAGCCAGAAATGGTACTAACTAATTGTAACAATATTATCGGCATTATGAGTAATTAGCGATAATTTTGAATTAATATGATAAGGTCAGATATTTAACTACTCCATTGATTTATTGTTAATATTTCATGGAATTTCTCACTTACGATAACTCCAGAAGATTCTTATGCAACGTTGGGAAATGAAGCTGAAAATTGCATATCTATACATAAGAATTTTCCTTAATGTCGATTCGAGGAAATTATATCAACAAACATTGGATTCATTAGTGGAAAACGTATAAAACTGTTTTGTACACATATTTTTATTAATCTCATGTATGGAGAAGTCTATTTGAATACCCATTTGAAAATTCTTGGAAAAATTTATATTGGGAAAATCCTAGAAATTTCAAATACTCGGATTTTGAAGACAAATCACCATTTATTTTGGTATTGGACCTTGTAGTCGGAATCTAGGATTTTTCAAGATTTTTCGTGTTTCGAAGTGAAATTTGAATGATAATCATTACACACCTAACTGCGCGAGCTACCTAGTGTATTTGGATATTTCTTGTAAAGCAGTAATGCGATTATTTACAATGTATCCCAAATTGGGTGAGACTGAACTATATCTCAGCTATTATTGAAGATAGAGGCATGCGGTTTTCGCGACCCTGTATCAATCTTTTGTGAAACTTTTAAATCCACGAATAAAAATATTTCAATTTCTTTTATTTCTGAAACACAGGGCGAAAACGAAAATGTTAATTATTTCTCAGACACTGTAAAATAATGAATGTATATTTTTACGTAGTTAGGAAATTTTTTTAGAGCAATGTTTCTGAGATTGAGCACAAACGGGGAAATTTTCAGATGAAACACCCTGTATATTTAAACGTCAAATTTTATCATTTATCTTTCTGAATATATTGATGTATCACCTTCAATGAATTTTAAAAATCACAAAATTCATATTAATGTTTGTTTTTTTTTAAAAGTAAGACATGAACTCTTTCACGCATGCATAAAAGTTTAATATGGACGAACAAAAGATCCTTGCATAGAAGAATTTCAATTTAAATATCAAAATTTCTTTCGTTTTCAAAATATTCAAGTTTATGTTGACTCGTTATATTTTGAGTGTATGTTTAAAAATGATGAAACAAATAGATTTAACTCACATAGCATTTTGAAAAAGTATTAAATAAATGCAGGTGTGATAGAATTCATGGCCTACTATTAAAAAAACAAAAAATATGGATTCTTCTGATTTTTGAATCTAAAATTAATTAAAGGTTTGTTTGTGATACATCATTGTATTAAGAGAAAATAAATTAAGAAATTTGACGTTAAAATATACAGTTTTCCCATTTGAAAAATCCCAAGTTGTGCTCAATCTCAAAAATAGTACTCTGAACAAATTTTTCAACTACAACACTGACTTCTACTTAAAAATATATATTAAAAGAAGTTTTTAATTTTTTTTATCTCATACAGTGTCTGGGAAAAAATTACATCTCAAAAATCACCAAACGATATTTACAGCAATATCTCAATAATTTCGATAAACATTCATCGAATTAGAGAAAATAAGGTATGATACTCGTACAGATCTCTCATTCTAACACTCGTCCATTCCAAAACTCGCCACTTCGTGGCTCCTTTTTGAATTTTGAACTAGTGTAAGAATATTAGTGCCTTCTGCACCTGTATCATAATAGTATATTCTAAAACAAGTTGCAGAATGAGCTCCTATTCCAACACGAATGCGAAGTTCAAAAGCATGAGTGTTGGAATTGCCTTCTGCACGAGTATTAGATGATATTCTCTATATTTCATTGAAGTTTTGTGAAATACTCTCGAAATTCAAATGAAAATTCAGATTAGTGACTTTTGTATTGTATCTTGGCAGTTGGTGTGACATACGAAATTTGACAGATCACGGAATTTGAATTGATTTGATTCGAAACTTGATTCGATCGGAGGTCAGTACCATCAAATGAAAGATATAATTGAAAACAATGCTGTGATGAGTTTCATTACAGCACTACTTTTAGTACTGTAATAAACTCATTACTATACTGAAATAGAGAAATAACTATTCTCATCTTATTTTCATTTCTTACAGAGAATAAGAATATCTTGAAATTCAAAGTATACAAGCTAGGCCCAGACTGCTACGGTCATTAGTCAGCGAATAATTATAATCTATCATTACTTAACACTTTGTTTATTAAGAACGGAAACAAAATCCGTCCTCATTGACCAAACGGGTCCGATGCTAATGATCACCATCTCATGAATGTCGCGACCGGTGATTAAATTGGAAGTCTAGCACCTTTAATTCCATCATTAGCGAGATCGACATAATTCTTTGTTCCCCTTCAAATTAGCGCAGACAACACAAAGCGAAACCGCGTATGGAAATTGGATATGGGACAGAACTTTTCCGAGAATCCGACCAAAAAGAGATCGAGATTGATGCGGTCGAAACGGACGCTATTGTTGAGTCGAATGTATCAGATTGTGGGGCTCCAGTCGCGGATTTATGAAGATTTCGATAGGAAAAAATTGATACGGATGAGGGGGAAATCAGGTAATCGAATACAGGGTCGCTGATACACTGCGCAAAAAAATTAACGCACATTATGGAAATCTCAAATTTATTCTACAACTGAAGGTGTTCTCAATGATTATTATTTTTATCAGAATTATGCACGCATTGTTATACACTTTCAACGTTTTTCATCAATACAGATGTTTTTCCCAGCAGGAATAAAAAAAGATGATAATATCAGATTTTGAATGTATTGGCTTCATTCTAAAATCAGTTGATCTCGATCAATTCTAGTGATCAATAGTTTTTCATTCGTTTGATTTTCTACACTCGTTCGCTATGCAACGCGAAACACGCAATTTGACCCAAGAGGAATGTGCCCAAGCGGTAGTTTTGCGAGAAGAAGGGTGGACATACACAAGAATTGCAGAAAGGTTTGGAGTTTCCCATACAAGTGTGTCCAGAATGTTGCAGCGATTCAGGGAGACAGGTATGAATGTCTGAAGACCAGGACAGGGTAGACCACGGGTAACAACTGCCATTCAAGAACGTTACTTGAGAGTTTCTTCGTTGAGACAACGTTTTGCAACCGCTCGCCTCCTTCAAAATCAGATGGAGCAAACTCATGGGGTGCAAATTGGCACTCAGACAATAAGAAATCGACTCAGAGAATATGATTTAAGGCCTCGTGTCGCGGCAAGAGGCCCAGCTCTTATCCCAGCCCATCGAAGGGCGCGGTTGGATTTTGCGAGAGACCATATCCATTGGAAGAGGCCGATTGGGAAAGAGTTCTCTTCACAGATGAGTCTAGATTCTGCCTCTACCATTGTGATCGACGTTCCCTTGTATACAGGACGTCCACATGAAAGATATGCTCAGTGCAATTTCCTGAATACTACTGGTTCCGAGGGAGAATCGATTATGGTATGGGGTGGAATATCTTTGACTGCTCGCACAGACCTAGTGGTCTTTGATAATGGAGCTATGAATGCTAATAAGTATATAAGGAACATTCTTGAAGAGCATGTAATGCCATTTGCCCCATACATTGGTGAAAATTTCATTTTAATGGACGATAATACCAGACCCAATCGTGTGGGCATCGTTCAGGAGTACCTTGAAGAGGTTGAAGTCTCTCGAATGGAATGGCCAGCAAGAAGTCCAGATCTCAATCCGATTGAGCAGGTTTGGGACAACCTCAATAGAAGGCTGAGAAGTTGAGAAAATCATCCAGCTACTCTTAACGACTTCAGAATCCAACTTGGAGAAATCTGGGAAGGATTAGATCAGAACATTTTAAGATCACTCATTTTTAGTAAGAACCGTCATTGCCGAGCTGTAATTAACGCAAGGGGTGGAAATACCAAGTATTAAATCACTTATCAGCATTTCAGTATTTTGAAAATTATTCATTTCTCTTCTTTCACATAAGATTCGGTGAAATCCTGAAATTTTCTTCCATTTAATGTATCTTGTTCCGTTCAAAACCTTCCCGAGAGAACATAAAAAATAAGTTATAAAGACAATGTAGAGTTAACTTTCATTAAAATTGAGATTTTCAGAATGTGCGTGTATTTACGTAAACAATTGTACTAACTGACAAAGACACAGATATCAACTGATACAGGATTCGATAATAACTGGGAAAATATGGTGTATTCTAAATCGTATGAAGACAGATCGTGGCATTGTTTTCAAGACCTTCATTCATGATATGTATATTTCTAAACATCAATGACTTTCATCGGAAATGGTATCCAATTTCTATTCCTAATGGGACTCCCTATATATTGTGACTTTTTCGGATATATCTTCGAATGCCACATTTATTATATGTATTCTTCCCTATAGCCATCTAGAACCGTTTTTGAGTTCTTCACTGTCTTTTGAAAAATCTACAAATTTAGGCTTGGAGACTCTGAGGATTTAATGAGAGCGCAACGCTCATTCTCAAACCTGTTTATTGAAATAGATTCCCGAAAAGATATTCCATTGCACTCTGTAGAGTACATAACGAGTTGGAAATTAAAGAAGCCAAAAACTCGATTTTTTCTAACAGTATTTTTTTTTTCACTCATATCTAGTCTTTTCAGGGTTGCCTATATCTAAAATGTACGATTTTCGAGATATTCAGGAATAACTGTCAGGGACGAGCATAATAATGTATGGTATTTTGTGTAGTTTTCTAGCACAATTGGATCACTATATCTTTTTTTTTCCATATTATCCTGAAATTCCTTGAAAAAATTATTATACTCCTCAATTAATTCTAATCTTCAATTCTTAGTTTGTAGCCCCCATGGAATCTCATTGGTTATTGCATTTTGAAACACACGAAAAAGCAACAAAATGAAGCAATTGATTGTTTATGTAAATTAAATTATCAAGATCCTACTATTAATTTATACTAACGAGTGTTTCACAGTAGATGGCCTATTTACGGATAACGGATCATAGGATTTTTCTGAAACCTTGGTTTTACGCTTTTGATCCATCAAGCTGAAATATTTTCAATGCGACGTTGCCGTTCAAACGAAAAAATTTCAACAAACCCCTTTTTTTCAACTGGGACACCATATTTATAATAAATTTGCTCTTTTCGATCTCCATCAGAGTATTTTTGTTTCTATTTCCAAGTAAATTGCCGAAAATTTAGCACTAAAATACTCGGATGATGATAGAGGAGCTGGAAAATTCTTCGTATATTCATCCATGGCAGTTCAAGTTTCATTAAACATTTTTTTTTATATATTTGAATATCTCTATTATGAACATTTAATTTCCTAATTCCTTGCAACAACAACGCTCCATCAATGTTAAAAACATTGAAGAAGGAGCAATTCGTCCTTGAGAACTAACTACATCAAAAATATTCCAGAAACCTTTCCACAATCAGAAGGATTTCATCAAAGTTAATTGACCTATTCTATGGACAATTTATTATTTGAGTTCTTCTAAATATCATTATGTTCGGATTTTTGGTGGATGCGAAAGTTCATGTCATGTGTACATTATTTCAATATGAAGCAAGGAGAGGAAGTTTTCACTCATTTTCCAATGGATGAAACCAAAAGCCCCATATCATTTCAAATATTCTTGATAATACCTCGTATGTATTTATGAAAATTAATTTCAACTAAAATGGTGGATGCGTTTTATGGTTTTTTCCAGAATACCCATTTCCACTACTCTTTAGACTAATATATTGAATGAATCGAATTTTTTCGATTATTTTAAAAGTCAGTTGTTCATTATTATGTCCTGATGTTTAATTCCAGGACTGTAGAGTCCCAAAGCTCTGTAGGATTGAATAAAATCAACAGTTTTGAAAATTTACCATATAATACATCTCACGTACAAAGTATATATTTCACAATTCATTGGCTATCGTGTGATCTCACTCGCAATACCATTTTTGGACATAATTTTAAGACACAAATGTACCTATACCATAATATTTTCTGCCTGGGATACAATGAAATATTTGCATTTGAAGAAAAAAATTCGATTATCTATGAAAATCCATAGGATTCCTGATAAGCAACATTCACACTGGCGTTACTGGTATACCCAAAGAAGAATTGTCAGTGTTCTTCTCCAAAACCAATATCTGGAGGTAGCTGTAGAGTATGAACCAACCAATGAAGAAAACAGCTGAAAAAACATCATAGATTACTTCAATATTCATTTTCCTATATTTTGCTTTTTTAAGTCAATTCAACTGAAGTTTTTTTGTAAAGATATAAGTGTACAGGGTATCACAAATTGCTTGATGTTGACTGTTTCTGGTACTCCTTTTTTAGTATAACTAAATTTTAATATTTTATCGACATCGAAAATGTGCTATAACTTTTTTATTTACGGAAATATTCTAAAACGATTGAAACTTTCTACAGGCACTTTTTCACTGGAAAAAGGACATAAACCTGAGCAAATCCATTGAAATTTAATACTCCCTTAATTCGAATATCTAGATCGTAGCCATGGATACTCCGTTCAAAGGAGGATTAAGGAAGCTTCAAATCTAATGAACGTTACTGCAACTCAAGGTACCTATATCCATTTATTTTATCTCGTTTACTAAGAGTGGAAAAAACAGCTATAAAAAATTGCATATAGTGTCCTAGTTGAAAACTGCTCGTAAAAAGTTTTAATCGTTTTTAGATATTTTCGAAAATGAAAAACTTATAGCAATTTTTTATCTTCAATTAGATCAGAAACGGCCAAAAAAGCAATTTGGGATACCCTGTACATCAAGTTCAAGAGGTTGATCACCCTTATAAGCTCGAATGGAGTAAAAAAATTATATGAAAAAGAGTACACAGTAAACCAAAATCTGAATCAGTCAAAAAAAAAGAACATTGCGTATTTTTAGGACTTACCAAAGAGTGAGAAGAGAATCAAAAAGTTGGAACTTGCAGAAGTGCTAGCTTCTGAATAGATTGTCGTGGTCGAAATTGTCGTCAAGCTCAGCATAGAAAACAACAAAGCACATCGATGATTTTCCTGTAAGAGAATCAAGAAGAATTTGATTATTACCTATTTGAAAAAAGCAACGATCATTCGATATGTGTAATTTTTCAACATTTTTTATTGAGCACATAAGTTTTCTTCAAAGAAAAAATGTTCATACAGTGTGAGCCTGACATGTAAATAAATTGTAACAATTTTTTTTTTCGCTTACAATTTCTTCCGATCAGCGTATAGAGAAAAAGACGTAGCCATTTTAAACTTACATAATAAGCTATACCACCCTTGGAAATTTTCACTAAAGTATTTCCGAGCATTATATCTACTACTATAAACATATAATATTACAGCTTCTAAAACTTTTATACAGGGTGTACCAAGATCGGCGGCCTATTAGGCGTTTCTGGAAAAACTAGACTTATTTGAAATCTGAAATTTTGGAGTATGATATTGTTCGACATTATCTAAGAAGCCAAAATATTCTTGAACTCTGACCACTTTCAGTTATACAGGGAATTAAAAAAATTTTTCTTTAAAATAAGTTTTTTAATTTTTCATCTCCAATTTCGATAGAGTATCAAAATCTGAATACATTCTTATTAAAATCGTTGCATTCGTCGAAATATTTTTCAAAATATCGAGAAAAAACTTTAAAAACAAGGATATGAGAGTATTCGGTGTTATGTTTGTTATTCCTATTTTCTAAATATCTCAAACACAAACCGTTTTCACATATTTAAAGTCGAAGACTGTAGAAATATTGTAAATTTCGAGAATTTTGAAAAACTCGTCAAAGGGTGTTCCAAATGTTCGGTCAGAAATTGGGATCAAGATTGAAGCAGAACTTTCGTTTTTCGAACTAGAAACCTATTTTTCATGATTGCGTTGGATTCTGCGAAAAAAAATAATGATTTTGTTCTTTAAGAATTAATCTTCCAACAAGTCTTAAGTATGAAACTTCAAGAGTGTTGATCTCGAGTCTTCCTTTGAAATATTTTAATCAACTTTAAAGATGCGACAACAAGAAATTTACATCACTGCTAATGTACCTAGAATTATTTTCAGCTGAAGACAGTTCACAACAAATATTTCTCTCACCTTGTACAAAGCAATCGAGATAACGACTCCGAAAAGTATCAACACGAACGTAAGTATAAGAGCCACCCTCAAAAAACTCCTAGAATAACTGTCGTGCGGACTATTCAACTTCAAACTACACATCACGACGCCGGAGATACCGAAAATCTGAAAAAAAAATTATTTACCACCTATGTTAAAAAAAAATTTCACTCGAATTTACAAGATCTATAAACATCATCGTCAACCATCTCGCTTTCAGCGTGTAACAGAATTTTCCGTCCTCGTCCATTTTCACAAACAGCACTAACCGGCAAGTTTCACTTTGATGTTTTGACGAGTCCTTAGGGATGCTGCTTGGGCGTGCCGCAACTCAGATCCTCGGCACCCCCTATCAGATGTAACTCGACAAAGTACAGGCCACTGACTGAACCGTCAGTGTAGATCCCGAATATGAAAACATATTTTTGTACAACTGCAATTGAAAGTGACACTTTTAATGACATCAAACAATGTTAAAAATGATTGTTTACGTGGAAGCGTGTTGAAAATATTTTTAACATTAGTGTTAAAAATATTTTCAGCACTCCATTTCCTTATGATGAAATCATATGAGAAAAATTCAGCAATTGCAAATTTTTATTATCAATATTTAACAATCATTACTTATGTACATTAATATTAATCGTAAAACTACAACAATTACTAACATTAATGCCCTGTGACGTAAGGGAGCTTTGCAACACATTATTAGAATCCTCAGCACCATCAGTACTTGTAGAAACCGGAAGTACAATATTGGATGATGATGATCCAAAATCTGTTGAGGTTGGGAGAATTTTTTCAGCAATGACATTTCTATATGCATGGAATGATCAACAACCCTCGGCTACCGTCGTAGACTTCCATCAACCATGTTTTTTTATATCCGTAATTTGCTCCTGATTCTGCTAGCAATGAAGCGGAGGATCTTCGAAAACAGTGTCCTGTATATTGCCTTGGTTCTGGCAGTTTGAGGAATTCGGCAACAATAGATGGAATTTTCCAAAATGTATTGATACCAACTGGATTGGCAGTGCATTTATTATTCATATATTTCAGGAAAAAACGACGATGTATGATGAGAGAAGGGCGCAGTGCAAAGTACTTATGAAAATAGTCTACATACTTCCCAATAATACTGAAAGAACGAGTGACTTTCGTTTTTGTATTTGGAAGTTGTATAACCAATGATTTATTTGTTATTTCGATGTCTTCCACTGATAAAATATACAATCCTTTACGCCGACAGGCTCCAAATAATCCGAAAATAGTTGCTACCTTAACCATCAAGTATTTCTCATCTGGTGCCTCCTTTATAAACTTTTCAACTTGTTCATGAGTGACAATTTTCGATTTTTTGGGACGATATCCTTCACTTTTCCGTTTTAAATATGTTATTACCTTAAAATATTTACTAACATCCATACCATATTTAACAAGGGCGCTTGTCTTTATCATTGAAAATTTGATTCACAAAGTTGATGAACTCCATATTTTCACTTTTCAGTGAACTTCTTCCCTTCTACATTTTTCAATTCACACCAGGCCAGGAAATTTTTATATGCAATATTGTACTGCTGATTTTTTTGGTAGGAGTTCCAGATTTGCTCTTCTTGCAGACTCTTCAATATCCAGAGTAACAACCAAATCGTCACTTTTAATAATAATTGGACTCTCGACAAACATATTGAGCAGTTCAAAACCCAAGACGAAAATTGGACAGACGAAATTCAAATGACAGCGTCTTTTCTCATTTGTTAGTAATCATAACGTTGGCAACGTTTGCCATTCACAATAACCTCTTGATTATTTGAATATTAAAATGCATTTTAAAGTTTATTGTCATTGCAAATTCGCCCAATTCATAATCAAAATAGGGCAGTTGTACAAAAAACAATGTATGCGGTATTTGTGTTAAAAGTGATTTTATTTTGTTCGTGAAACTTTTTCAATCACAAAATAAAACGTCACTTTTAACACTCATATCAGAAATAACTAAACTGAACAAACCCCTATCATTTTTCAGTTTTCTATCTATACTAGAGAGGGGGTCACCTTTTTTTCAAACACCCTGTATACGCAGAATTGTATGGTTCCCCGTTGCACTAACTTCAGTTAGGTACTTTTTGTATAATTTCAGCTATCTCAATCGGAAAAATAGAAATTTATATCGGACAATCAGAGTTGTGGTTCATTTTCATTCACCATAAAATTTACACAATAAATAAAATTGCAGTGAAAATGCGATCAGCTGTTACCGAACCCCCATGACTTCCCCCCATTCATCTGGCGCCAGTAATCTTGACGCCAGACGAACTTCTCCCAACATCTCCAAGGGGAGAAAACTAAACACAAGTCACGTATGCTCTGGAATTATCCGTTGATCTCATGAAATTTCGTGTCTTTCAGAGATGTTCGCAACAATTAAGAACCAACTGCATGTATTTTTATTGGCGACAAATTTATATAAATTGATGATTGGAATTTAAAAAAATATATTTCATTTTTCGCTCCTTAAAATATACAGGGCGTGTATTCCAAAAAATATTTCTAAACACGAAATGAACATTTTTTTTCCTTCGCACTGTTGGGAATTCGTAAACAATTGTAATTTTTTAGGTTTTCATTCTTGTTATGAATCTTCTTGAACACAAAATTCCACTCATATCTTCTGGTTCCATTATTATGACCATTATGTACAGGGTGGTCAGATTTCGATGTTTTTGTACTACATCTCCTAAATTAAGTGAGATAGAAAAAAGTTATATACATGTCATGTTCTCTTTTTCGAGAAACATGAATTACTGAAAACCGCAAGTAGCTAAGGTGTATAGTTTTCATGCTACAGGGTGATTTTGAAATTTGGCCAATTATTTTTATGGGTTATAACTTCCGCAGTATTGCCGCTACGCTCTCGAAATAAAAACATCTTGAGGGTGGTTTTTTTTAGTACTTTTTACCAGTGTTGTCAAAATTTCAGTGCCTCTTCAAATTTTAGAGAAATTAGAAAAAAATATTTTTTTTCAAATGGAAACCGTAGTGTGCTATGATAATTTTCAATAGATTTTTCTTAGACAATTTCAAAAATATTTGTCATGATATACTCCCGAGCTTGAATATGAATATTCTGAAAAAAACACTTTTCGGTCAGCATGATTTAAACAGGCTCAAGTTATGTATGACTTCTTCAGGTGAAAAGAAATGAATCAAAATCAAAACCCTCTTTGATTTTGATCTGGGAGCCTATGAATTGAAAGAGGTATTCATTTCGATGATAACTATTTTGAATTCGTGTATGTTTCAATAGTTATTTATGATAAGAGTGTTAAAAGTGACGTTTCATTTTGTGAGTGAAAAAGTTGAACAATTTCACGAACAAAATAAAATCACTTTCGACACAAATACCATACAATGTTTTTCGTATAACTGCCCTATTTTGATAATAATGATAAATGGGCGAATTTGCAGTGACAATAAACTTCAAGATGCATTCTGATATTAAAATAATCAAAAGGTTGTTGTGAATGGCAAACGTTGCCAACGTTATGATTACTAACAAATGAGAAAAGACGCTGTCATTTCAATTTCGTTCCTGTCCAATTTTCGTCTTGGGTTTTAACTGCTTAATATGTTTGTCGAGAGTCCAATTATTATTAAAAGTGATGATTGGTTGTTCCTCTGGATATTGAAGAGCTTGCAAAAAAAGCAAATCTGGAACTCCTACCTAAAAAATCTGTTCAGCAGTAAATTGAAAAATGTAGAAGCGAACTTCAGTGAAACTGTTTTCCTGGCATACTTAGAAGATAAATCAAAAATATGGAGTTCATCAACTTTGTGGAGCAAATTTTCAAGCGCCCTTGTTGAAAATGGTGTATCAGATACAACCAAATAAACTCTATTCAAAGTTATCTCATCTAGTAGTTTCTGACCCATGACGCGCTGTATCATTTTTGATACATACTTATTCTAAGATGCAATACGGTTCATAATGAATTTTCGCTCCAGAATATAATTTGTGGCTTGTTTTCATTTCCATAGTGCAGCTAGTTGATGTCATGTCAAAAGTGTGAGGTGATTCAGACTAGTTTATACATTTGTTTCTCGTGAAATTGAATTATAAAAACTATTATTCCTCTGATAAAGGCAAGATATATACTATATAACATAATTTTATTCATTTATCCCATGTGATATTATAATATTCGACATTGTATCAAATTTGATACAACTGATGTTTTTCAAAAATAAAACTTTTTATAAACTCTAGAATTTTTTTCTCATTTTTACACATATCACTCCAATACAACGAATCGAAATAATATTTTCTCTATTTCAGTATCGTAATGAGTTCATTGCAGTACTAAAAGTAGTGCTGTAATGAAACTCATTACAGCATTGTTTTCAGTTATATTTTTCTTTTTATGATTGTCAGTACTGACCTCCGATCGAATCAAGTTTCGAATCAAATCAATCCAAATTCCGTGATCTGTCAAATTTCGTATGTCACACCAACTGCCAAGATACAAAACAAATGTCACTAATCTGAATTTTAATTTGAATTTCGAGAGGTTTCACAAAAATTGACTGAAATAGAGAAAATACCGTCTAATACTCGTTGCAGAAGGCAATTCCAACACTCATGCTATCGAAAACTCACTATTTCGTCGCTCGTTTTCGAACTTCGCATTCGTGTTGGAATAGGAGCTCATTCTGCAACTTGTTTTAGAATATACTATTTTCAAACAGAATAAAAAATTTGAGAAGTCTAGGGTTAATACATTTGGAAAATTCCATCCTCAAACTGCCAGAACCAAAGCAATATACAGGACACTGTTTTCGAAGATCCTCCGCTTCATTGCTAGCAGAATCAGGAGCAAATATTACGGATATGAAAAAAACATGGTGAATGGAAGTCTACGACGGTAGCCGAGGGCTATGTTGATCATTCCATGCATATAGAAATGTCATTGCTGAAAAAATTCTCCCAACCTCAACAGATTTTGGATCATCATCATCCAATATTTTACTTCCGGTTTCTAAAAGTACTGATGGTGCTGAGGATTCTTATAATGTGTTGAGAAGCTCCCTAACGTCACAGGGCATTAATGTTAGTAATTATTCTAGTTTTACGATTAATATTAATGTTCATAAGTAATGATTGTTAAATATTGATAATGAAAATTTGCAATTGCTGAATTTTCTCCTCTGATTTCATCATAAGAAAATGGAGTGCTAAAAATATTTTCAACACGTTTCCACGTAAACAATCAACTTTAACATTGTTTGCTGTCATTGAAAGTGTCACTTTTAATGGCAGTTGTACCAAAAAATATTTTCGATGTGACCCCCGTAACTATAGACAATAATTTTTTGTTTTTCCATTTGTTCTTTTTTTTTAATCTAGTAAGATACATTTCATCAAGGGAAATACCAAATAACTAGGTGTCCTCTAGACTCTAAACCATTTCGATGTGTTTATCATGCACCCGAAGTGAAAGAAAATAATCGATGGGATATAAATCACCCTCTCTACTTCCCCGATTCTCGTCCAGGAGATCCATAATAATGTTTACAACTTTCGCACGGAGCCAGAAAGTCTGTCCAGCCGATCGTTGGAATGCTCCGATCCCCGCATTTTGCAGATTGCTCCATTCATTTTGCACGTTTTCCACCCCTGTACTGCCGCCTATGCCTTATTTCACGCATACTTGATCCGGTACCTGTCTAACTTCCTTCATTTCCGATATTTATGGATAACTTCGAAAGGGCTTGCAGTGCTTACAAATTCGGTTGGTTTATCCTTATGTTCATCAACTTTGTAAGTATTTAGCTGTACTTTTCGTCATGGAATTTTTTCGGAATTTTTCATCCCTTTGGAATATTTCGCTTGAATTTTTAAACTTGTCGATTTATGGGATTTTAACACTTCTCTCGATGTGCTCTACTTCTCTACAGTCTCTTCTTTTACTATTTTCTTCTTATTTATTCTTTGTTTTAATTTTTCATATCTTTTTTTCACAGTGTCGGTTATTCCATGACTCACCAGAAGAGTGTGTTCCGTTATTTCTTCTCTTCTCCTCAATAATTTTCCTGAATTTCCATTTTTTCTATTCTCTTTTTCGTTTATACCTTAGTTTTTCAAATTTCAGCATAAATTTTTCATACTTTTGATTTTTCTTTTCTTATACATGATGTTCGAATTTGCATTACATTTCATTAAAGGCAGGATCATTCAGAACGTTTTCAACCAATATCTATCACCATACAAAGCGTCATTACGAAAAATAATTTTTTTTTTCAGAATTTCATACATTCAAAATTTTTTTTGACAAAATTTTTCCGATTAACTTTATGCTACATTTGGTTTTCAATTGAAAAATGTAGAAAAAAGTATAATGGAAATTAACGAAGCTTGAAATTCATATTTATGTATTTATCATTATAGTGCCTTTTGTTCAAACTTTCCGAGTTGGTTCCTCACCTCCTGGCTTCAACATTCGTTGTTTCATGCTGCAATATTATTTTTTTAATGAACGAATTCTTACATACTCCCCAGACATAAAAATCAACTGGAGACAGGTCTTGAAATCTGGCTGGCCATAGTATCATTTCATTTCTTTTTAGTTTCAATATGTATTGTATTAATTTAGCTCTCTGAATCAAAAGAATATAATAAATTTCGAACTGAGAGAACATATCAATAATTTGACTGTTATCATTTGGAAAGTTCAGTATACAGGGTGTTTCAAAAAAAGGTGACCCCCTTTCTAGGATAGATAGAAAACTGAAAAATAGTAGAAGTTTGTTCAGTAAAAAATTTTCGTATACCCATCCGTATTCAAGATACAGAAATTTGAAAAAGAAGAAAATATACACATTTTTTACGATTTTACCGAAACTACTGGCAACATTGTAATGAAATTTTATACGAATATGTTTTGGAAGCTGATAAATCTGATGAATGTGTTTTGATGTCTGACTCTCATAGAGGGCGCTAGTTACACGGTTCGTACCAAGTTGTTTTGAACATAACTTTTTTGATATTAGATTTATTAAGCTAAATTTTGAACGATCTTGAACATCACTTGAAACACCCTGTATAACTCACACTTATTGTTGAATCGTGAAATATGACTTCAATTCCAGATGTTCGGTATATCAGGGATGACAGTCTGCAGTTTGAAATTGAAGTATGCAGAGAATAGCGATACGAGAAATGGTTTCTTCAAGATATCGATGATATTTGCGTCGAGCAACCTTACTTTGAGCATTTTTCTACTGATAGCGATAATAAAGGTAGGATGCAAGGTCTTAACAAACGTTCCTATGTTAAAGCATTGTTTTCGAGCAATTCCTCAACTATATCATGATCTTATATTGAACGAGACTTAAAAGATATTTATGTAGAAAGAAAAAATTTGTTTAATGAAATATTTTTTTATGCATAACCATATGTTATATGTCTTCTAGCTAGTGTAATTAGATAATTCGAATGTTTTGAAAGTATTTTATTCTCAAATGATATGAATTTTTTCAAGTGGGTACTGAATAATTTTTTTTCTTTTCAGAATAGCCAAAAATATGCGTTCTTATATGCATTCTTGAGCTTTATCAACTTATTCACTGCCGTTATATATATTGAAAGTAGCACAACAGCCAATTCCACTTTCATTATAGTATTCTCAGTTTTTGGTGAGTAATCTGTTTCATTTTCTTACAGGTTTTAATTGATTAAACCCTAGGAAACTTTTTTTTTGACTGATCTATATACCTACACAGCCAAAATATATCGTATTCAATCGTTCTGAGAAGTATGTAATCTTCAAAAAATTCGCAGTAAAATCATTCATAACTCAATAAAAACTTGAATCGATCCAATAAAAATCAGTATGAGACATTTCGTCAATTTGATCGCCTTTTTTCTGGTTCTTTGCATATGCTTCATGAATGTTCTGATTTTGAAATAGAGTCAGTTTATCAACGGCTTCGATTTAAAAGGAGTTTTCTGAAAATGTCAAGACGTAAATTAACAAACGCAGAGGCTAATAGGGCTTTCGGAATGCTACAGAGTGGCCTTACTCAGGTTGTTGTAGCGGAAAGGCCCCAAGTCAGCCAAAGTGTGATATCTCCCACTTTGAAATAGGTCCAGGGAGACAGGTTCCGTGTTGGAAGGCCAAAGCTTGGTGTGCGACGAAAAACAACACCTGCTCAGGATCGTTTCATCACCGTTTCGGTGAGAAGAAAGCCTACATCCACGTGTAAAATGCTACAGAATACTCTTCAAAATGCAGATGGGGTCCAAGTTTCCATCGAAACCATCAGACGACGTTTGAGAGAGGTGAATCTAGGTTCTAGACGTCCATTAAGAGGAGTTTAATTAACACGTGACCATAAGCGTCAAAGACTGTAATGGGCAAGGCAACATATCAATTGGAACGATCTTTCCAATGGTATAGCAATATTTGGATAAAAATCATTTATTTCCGGTTATACCTGTCATTCTAAAAACTCTGAATCTAGGTAAACACAAGAAGAATTTGTACAGTTGACGTTATTTCATATTTACCCGGCTCTGGTCTCTGCATTGCTTTTATGCGGTTAAACATTGTCTTGTCTTTGTCTACTAACTTTTCTTTTGAAATTCCAATTCCGTTTAAATGTGTTTTTATGTATGAACTTTCTTTTGGGGCACCATTCGTTTCAGGTTTCAACTTTACTTTCCTCTAGTTTAACATTTCTTTTACAAGAGATACCTGAATACTGGATATTGTCCTACTCTTTGAAAACTTTTTTTATAACATTCACTTTTCCACAGCTTCAATATGGTTCCTGTGGTTTTTGATGTACGGGGCCTACCAGTTCTTCATCAAGAATACATTAGAAGCAGATTCTGCTACCATCACCCCTACAGGAGTCAGCCCGGTCAGCTTTGTTTGAAGATAGAAAAGGATTCAACAGTTCATAACAAATTTGGAATCCTATTTGAAATCAAGTTATTTTCAACGTTCCCGAAAAAGTTAGTCTAAACTCCAAAAACGAATTCGAATTTGAATTCCGAACGAAAGCACCTTTAATATTTAATATTATCCAGAATACAAAATGTTAAATTTGAATAGATACTATATATTAACAATAAACTAACAAAGATGTGGCAAATTTTACACAAGAGTAGTTTTTGTCTTTTTTTACCTTTCACAGATGTGACCAGGGCCTACTAAATCTAACAGGCCGGAAGGTTAGACGTTGCCGTTGTTACCATCAGCGTGTCTAGTGGCACGCGTAGATATAGGAAGTATACGGTTTTCTTGTGCAATTAGCATTGTTTTCGATATAATTTCGAAATTTTTCAATTCACAATTCCATTAAGAACTGTAGGTAGGAAAACAAAACAGCATTTCGTTTATCTGCGGATAATCGCTTAATATTTTATCGCAAATAATCCAGAACTCACCACGAAGAGGTTGAGGTAGCTACAAGATAACAATCAGAATGAAAATTATTTTACTTTCTGAAGCGAATAAAGTAGTGAATGAACATCAAAAGAGGTAAAAAAAGTCACAAATATACCTGTCACCTATAATAACCACTTGAAATTAGAAATGGATACGTTTACTTCGTATGTAAATAAGACTTCGATTCTCAAATTACTCAAGATCTTAAACCTCGATGATATTTTCGGAAATGCCCCCTCAAAATTTACATTGTAGAACTGAACAAAGTCATTTTCTTTAACGTTGGGAAAGAAGTTGAAAGTTGCCTTGTCTTGAAATGACAACAGAATTCGGAAAATCGATCTGATCTTGTTTGTCCCAATCGGAGTAAAAATTGTCATAATGAACAACTAATTTTTGTCTCCGTTCCTCAGGAGCAGTTCGTTTCGGAGTAACTGAAGACGCCATGTACCTCGGTCGATTTGGGAAAATTGAAGGAAATGCATCATCAGTTAATTGTCGGAGTATATTATTAACTGAACCTTCGGCGGTTGGATAAGAGTTATTTCTGAAAATATGGGAATCTACAGAATGTTTCATTCAAACTAAACTGCCATCGTACACTTTAAAACTGCTTTCACTATAAATTGCGTCAAACCATTTTCTTCTCCTCGCGCGATCTTTCGGATATCTGAATACCGAAACTTTATAATTAGTAGATTTATATAGTTGCTTTCACAACCGGGCACGAGGCATAGTATTTAAGTCGAAGATTTCCAAATGAAATTTTAATAAATATTAAAATGAGAAACCTTTCTGTTGTGAATCCTTCCAGATATGAACACTAAAAGTCGTAAAATTCAATCACAAACCTGAAACACACTGTTCTTGCAACTGCAACACTTATTTTCACTTTATTTATTGCTTGAAAAACCGATCACACGAACACGGAAGAAACACAAAACTTTTTACACGTTTCCTGGTCGATTTTCTGATGCGAACTATCACATGTTACGCTTCAAAACAGAACTGCAAGTGCAAAGTCGTAACACTCTGAACCTGGTACAACCCTAGGTGGGGGTTTCCGGCAACGTCGCATTTTAAAGCAACATGCTGGCCTATTAAATATCGTAGGCCGCGGTGTGACAGACCAGATCCTGTTTGGACATGCATTATATGACCGTGCAAGTTTGAACAGACCACATGGTTGAAAAATATACTGCGCAAAAAAATTACTGCACATTCTGAAAATCTCAATTTTAATGAAAGTTAACTCTACATATTGCCTTTATAACTTATTTTTTATGTTCTCTCAGGAAGGTTTTGAACGAAACAAGATACATTAAATGGAAGAAAAAGTCAGGATTTCACCGAATCTTAAGTGAAAGAAGAGAAATGAACAATTTTCAAAATACTGGAATGCTGATAAGTGATTTAATACTTGGTATTTCCACCCCTTGCGTTAATTACAGCTCGGCAACGACGGTTCATACTCAAAATGAGTGATTTTAAAATGTTCTGATCTAATCCTTCCCAGATTTCTCCGAGTTGGATTCCTAAGTCATTAAGAGTAGCTGGATGATTTCTGAACTTCTCAGCCTTCTATTGAGGTTATCCCAAACCTGCTCAATCGGATTGAGATCTGGACTTCTTGCTGGCCATTCCATTCGAGAGACTTCAACCTCTTCAAGGTACTCCTGAACGATGCGCGCACGATGGGGTCTGGCATTATCGTCCATAAAAATGAAATTTTCACCAATGTATGGGACAAATGGCACTACATGCTCTTCAAGAATGTTCCTCATATACTTATCAGCATTCATAGCTCCATAATCAACGACCACTAGGTCTGTGCGAGTAGTCAAAGAGATATTCCACCCCATACTATAATCGATCATTCCCCGAAACCAGTAGTATTCAGGAAATTGCACTGAGCATATCTTTCATGTGGACGTCTGTATACAAGGGAACGTCGATCACAATGGTAGGGGCAGAATCTAGACTCATCTGTGAAAAGAACTCTTTCCCAATCGGCCTCTTCCCAATAGATATGCTCTCTCGCAAAATCCAAACGCGCCCTTCGATGGGCTGGGGTAAGAGCTGGGCCTCTTGCCGCGACATGAGGCCTTGAATCATATTCTTTGAGGCGATTTCTTAGTGTCTGAGTGTTAATTTGCACCCTATGAGTTTGCTCAAGCTGCTTTTGAAGGAGGCGAGAGGTTGCAAACCGTTGTCTCAACGAAGAAACTCTCAGTAACTTGAATGGCAGTTGTTATCCGTGGTCTACCCTGTCCTGGTCTTCGGACATTCATACCTGTCTCCTTGAAGCGCTGCAACATTCTGGACACACTTGTATGGGAAACTCCAAACCTTTCTGCAATTCTTGTGTATGTCCACCCTTCTTCTCGCAAAACTACCGCTTGGGCACTTTCCTCTTGGGTCAAATTACGTGTTTCGCGTTGCATAGTGATCGAGTGTAGAAAATCAAACGAAAGAAAAACTATTGATCACTAGAATTGATCGGGAACAACTGATTTTAAAATGGAGCCAATATATTCAAAATCTGATATCATTTTTTTATTCCTGCTGGGAAAAAACATCTGTATTGAAGAAAAACGTTGAAAGTGGATAACATATGCATGCATAATTCTGATAAAAATAATTATCATTGAGAACACCTTCAGTTGTAGAATAAATTTGAGATTTCCATAATGTGCGTTAATTTTTTCGCGCAGTGTCCAGTGTAGATCCTCAATGTTGCGTGGAGAGGCATGTGCGCCACTTTTTTGAAATCTTTCATGGAGATTCAATTCAGAGGTTTTCAAATTATCAACATAAATATGCAAAAATAATTATATTTTAAACTTTATTTACCCAATATGAGGGTTGATCCAACCCCATGTACAGAGAGCTATGGCACTTATAAGGTTGGCTATCGGAAAAACAATCAATGTGTATATCATAAAACCCACTGCTCCCAGTACAGAAAGCTGTCCGACAAAAATCAGCAATTTGTGCGTCCTCTCTTGCAAATTTTGGGTCTGGCTTATTTCTATCAACTTGTCTAGAAGAAACCGAAGAACGCATAGGACAGAATCCACCATGGGGGACAGGTTGTACAACATGGCAAAAATTACGACGAAAGCGTTGTAAGAATGCGTGCATAAAGTCGTTAGCAGACTCAGGAAACTGTATATTCTGCAAATAAATCATCAGTTCGGAAGTATTTTAATGATATCAAGAAAGAACTCAGATAAAATAAGAAACTACATCACTGCGCAAAAAATTAACGCACATTATGGAAATCTCAAATTTATTCTACAACTGAAGGTGTTCTCAATGATAATTATTTTTATCGGAATTATGCATGCATGTGTTATCCACTTTCAACGTTTTTCTTCAATACAGATGTTTGTTCCCAGCAGGAATAAAAAAGATGATATTATCAGATTTTGAATGTATCGGCTCCATTCAAGAATCAGTTGTTCTCGATCAATTCTAGTGATCAATAGTTTTTTCTTTCGTTTGATTTTCTACACTCGATCGCTATGCAACGCGAAACACGCAATTTGACCCAAGAGGAATGTGCCCAACCGGTAGTTTTGCGAGAAGAAGGGTGGACATACACAAAAATTGCAGAAAGGTTTGGAGTTTCCCATACAAGTGTGTCCAGAATGTTGCAGCGATTCACTGAGACAGGTTTGAATGTCCGAAGACCAGGACAGGGTAGACCACAGGTAACAACTGCCATTCAAGAACGTTTACTTGAGAGTTTCTTCGTTGAGACAACGGTTTGCAACCGCTCGCCTCCTTCAAAATCAGCTTGAGCAAACTCATGGGGTGCAGATAAGCACTCAGACAATAAGAAATCGCCTCAGAGAATATGATTCAAGGCCTCGCGTCGCGGCAAGAGGCCCAGTTCTTACCCCAGCCCATCGAAGGGCGCGTTTGGATTTTGCGAGAGAGCATATCCATTGGGAAGAGGCCGATTGGGAAATAGTTCTCTTCACAGATGAGTCTAGATTCTGCCTCTACTATTGTGATCGACGTTCCTTTGTATACAGACGTCCACATGAAAGATATTCTCAGTCCAATTTCCTGAATACTACTGGTTTCAGGGGAGGATCGATTATGGTATGGGGTGGAATATCTTTGACTGCTCGCACAGACCTAGTGGTTCTTTATAATGGAGCTATGAATGCTGATAAGTATATAAGGAACATTCTTGAAGAGCATGTAGTGCCATTTGCCTCATACATTGGTGAAAATTTCATTTTTATGGACGATAATGTCAGACCCCATCGTGCGCGCATCGTTCAGGAGTACCTTGAAGAGGTTAAAGTCTCTCGAATAAAATGGCCAGCAAGAAGTCCAGATCTCAATCCGATTGAGCACGTTTGGGAAAACCTCAATAGAAGGCTGAGAAGTTCAGAGAATCATCCAGCTACTCTTAATGACTTAGGAATCCAATTCGGAGAAATCTGGGAAGGATTAGATCAGAATATTTTAAGATCACTCATTTTGAGTATGAACCGTCGTTGTCGAGCTGTAATTAACGCAAGGGATGGAAATACCAAGTATTAAATCACTTATCAGCATTTCAGTATTTTGAAAATTGTTCATTTCTCTTCTTTCACGTAAGATTCGGTGAAATCCTGAATTTTTCTTTCATTTAATGGTTCAAAACCTTCCCAAAAGAACATAAAAAATAAGTTATAAAGTCAATGTAGAGTCAACTTTCATTAAAATTGAGATTTTCAGAATGTGCGTTAATTTTTTTTGCGCAGTGTATTCAAGAATACTAAGAGCAGTCTCTACTTTTATAAGGCATGACATTACTTACTCTTCTCTTGGTAGTCCCTTTTGTTCTTGGTAATCTGCTAGAGGTTGGCGGATTCGTTGTAAGTAGTAAGAAACATCTTGAAAATTAGCCATCTTGCATGATACCTTGATAACTTTTCTCTGGATATAATTGCGGAAACGACAGGTAAAAAAGAAACTTCAAAGAAATTCCCTTAACCTTCCCAACATTTTAAACTCAAAAAATTAGAATTGTCTGAGTAACTGTCACTTCAGAAATATTACAATCTATAACAAGTCCTGAAGACAGGATTAAAGAAAACAATCAAATAAAGCTTCATAAAAATATATTTCTGTGTAACAACAAATCTAGTAAAACCTCATCCTTTCAGTGGCACACAACATTCTGTGCCAGGATATTCAGGTAGAGAAAGATCATACTTTTGAGCTAATTTAGGTGGTACAAATCGTCCACCGAGGTAATGATACTTTCCTTCGAATTTCTGTGCACATATTTAGGCGCAGTCAGAGAAATGAGAAGTTCCGGTCTTATGCCTCCTTCGCTTGGTTCACCCTTCTCTATGTCCCAACCGCTCGGGATATCTATGCTAAAATTGAAGTTTGAATTTCATTAGCATTCATTTGAATTGTTTTCTATGACTCTACAAAATAATTCTTATTATCTCCTTCACCTGGCTACAGGTATCTTTGAGTTCTTCAAGATCTCTATTACAGGAATGAACTCGCTACGTACAGGAGGTTTGAAACTGAATCCAAATAGTGCATCTACGAGAAGACCATACTTTTCTATTTCGTTATTGTCAGGAAGTTTATCTAGAACAGGGATATTCATGGATATGCACTGATGCAACAGATTATTATACAACGCCTTATCTACTCTCTTAGATAATATAACTCAGGGTTATATCCGAATAGTTTCATATGTCTCGCACACACAAGTCCATCTCCTCCATTATTTCCAGGACCAACACAAATCAACAGCGGCTTATTGTTTTGTTTAATTGGGAAACACTTTGCAATTGCAGTGGCGCAACTTAAACCAGCTAATTCCATGAGCTGATCTACGGAGAACTTGTATTCATTGAAAAGTGCAACATCTATATCTATCGCTTCCTGTTGTTTGAGATACTTGACCATATTTTTGCCAGAATGTATAGTTCTTTTGAAGAGTTGTGGAATGTTCATGAATTGCAGAGTTATCCTAAAAATTCATGAAAATCAAAAAAGTTTATGCATAGGAATAATATGGATTGCTTTCCTGCTCGATTTCAGTGTAAGTTAGGGTCAGAGTGTAACTGTAACTAGTAAATATAAAAACAAAATAGTAAATACCAAATATGCGAAAAATTATTGTGGTTAACTTTTTTTCTATGCTCTTAAAAAGATTTTCCCGTATTTTCAGGGGTGAGTATGAGCGAAATTAAACTACAATATCGTTATGGAACAATTCAAATACGCTTTTTTCAGACATCTCAAGAGACGTATCCAATCCAATGCTTGAGATTCTAGGATTTGTCTAGTTCAAGGAGGGCTTTATTTTTGACATCCCATTGTTCTAGAAGAATCTGAAGTCACAGAATAACATAACCGCAAATAACAATTTAACCAAGAAATTAGCCTGCAGTTTTGTTGACAAAGTTACTGGCAACAATAGGAACTAAGAAGAATTTTTTAGATATTCTCAACTGGATATTGGAGAATATTAATTATATAGATTTAGTATTGGTGTTCTCTATATAAACAATGTTTGGTGTAATTGTATCTGGTCGATTGGTAAGATAAGAGTTGCAGTATAGCCTCTTCTTACCGACAAAACAATACCAAATCATGAAGTTAATTGAAATATTGTTACTATTACGGGTATTGTTTTGGTCTGACTAAGAAGAATAAGATTTCTTTTGAGAAGTTTATTCAAGAGCTTCATTATTTCAGGTGCAAACCGAATTTCAACCGATAAGTCACAGTCAATTTTAACGACCATACCAGATGCTGATAGCATAAATCACGTAGTAGTGTTTTTAAACAGGAGTAAGCCCATTTCCTGAAGGCACTGCCGGTCAAGGTTAATTTAATTTATCAAGGAATGAGGAAGTTCCAGACTAAATGTTTTGATTTTGTTTTTAGTTTACTTCAGCTGGCCTGATCCTAACGCTCCACCCAACTGGCAAGTTTAGGGCATATATCGAATTCAAAGCCTTCTGCAATATTCAAAATCTCGTCCTTGAAGAAACTACATGAAATAAATAGCTTTTCGAACACCATGTTTGGTCAGAGCAATATTTGTCATAATGCGCAGATAGGAATTTCAATAGGTAACGTACCATTTAAAATAATCATACCAGCAATTCAATAATATTATTTGCAGAACCTATCATGAATATAACAGATGTTCCATCTCCGAGTGGACCTGAAAATAACATTACGTTCGCTCAAAAAATGTTGGAGAACTTTATGAACTTCATTCTGAGCTACTCAGTTACCCAAGCTAACATGTTGCCAGATCCAACTGCTACATATGTCCCTCTTTCGTCGGTGCAAAATTGGTATACGAATTTTGAAAGACGATTGACACAAAACCCAAATTTCTGGAAAACATAAAAGCAAGCATTTTTTTTAGGTTTTTTCTGTTGCAAATATCACGTCTCCAATCATTTTCGTTGCTTAATTTCATGCAGCTTTACTCATAGGTCTTAAATTCTTAAATTTGATTTTTTCCGCATTTTGCAGTGTGTTTAAGAAAATTTGTGAAGGTATTGAATTTGGAAGTATCGAGATATCTATGGAAATTTTTAGAAAATAGTAGTTGAAATTAGTTTAACTAATTTGTTGAATACCAATTTGATTGAATATTTCAGAATATCTGTATTTTACAAAAGGAAAAATCAATGATCTTATTATTCAAACTTTGAAAAATTGAAACTTGTAATTTTAATATGTATCCTCTTATTTTCTCAGTTGAAACAAAGATATGCATATGATTGTATTTCTTTCATTTTAGGGGTTTTTGTGTATAGTCTTATTGGTAAATTCAAGTGTTGTCGAGTCATGATCATCTTATTTTAAATCTTCATCATTGTGTTTTTATTCGAATCCATTAATTGCCTCGAAGTTATCTCGTATATATTATAATAATGATATTAAAGTTGACTTAGATAATTTTTACAATATGAGTTTTATTTAATTTTTGATGTTTTTATTTTCATTCCTTTTTTATACTATACAGTACAGGGTTATTCACGAATATGGCTCTATAGAATATTTTTAGGAAAGACACAAGATTCAGGATTGAAATTCTGAAGGTGAGCTTCAAGTAAGAAGACTTCTCGTTTTTTCCAGACGTGACATCAACTTTCGTTTTACAAATGGGAAATGCATAAATAGATTCTCCATTGAATTCTGATTCTTTTTGTTTCCAAAATTTTGAATTTTCTTTAAATGAGGAAATACGAAAAAAAAATCTCAAAATTGAACTCCGTTGAAATACAGACAACTTCGAGGTTTTTTCATTAAAAATTCTCATTTTTGGAAATTTCCGAGAAGAAAGGCTGATGCTTCTTTTCCGATAGTGTAATTTTCAGAATATGATACAGGAGGTCACAAATTCTTTGTCAAAGTTGGAAAACTCGTTTCTTTCAAATTGGAACCCCATTTTTCGAAGCATTTTCGAAATCTTCGTCAAAAAATAATAGGAGCATACGTCCAAGACTTTCATGCCAAAATGAATATTTTTCGAGATATTCAGGGAAAAACGATTTTGTCTTCAATTTTCAATCTCATTCCGAATGTGTTTTTTTACTGGAATATAATTAGCGGTCAAGTGAAATTTTTGGAAATCTCTGTTATCGATAAAATATTTTCTTATAGTTCAGACGAGTTCAGTTTTTACTTATTCTTATTTTTTAAAAATTAGGAAAAGCGTAGAAAATTATTACAAATCATTTTTTTCTGCATTCCTGAGAATTTTTTACGTTGACTTCACTAATACTCACACTGAGAACTTTAAACTCGTCTGAACAATAGAAAATACTTTCCCGATATCAGATTTCCAAATATTTTACTTGACCGCTAATTATTTTCCAGTAAAAAAACACATTCGGAATGAGATTGAAAATTGAAGACAAAATCGTTTTTCCGAATATCTCGAAAAATAATCATTAAGGCATGAAAGTCTTGGACGTATTTTTTAACGAAGATTTCGAAAAAATGGGGTTCGAATTTGACAAAAACGATTTTTTGATGTTTCGTCACTTCTAACTTTGACAAAGAAATTGTGACCTCCTGTATCATATTCTGAAAATCACGCTATCGGAAAAGAAGCATCAGCCTTTCATCTCGGAGATTCTCAAAAATGAGAAAAAATCTCGAAGTTCTCTGTATTTCAACAGACTTCAATGTTGAGATTTTTTTTCGTATTTCCTCATTTGAAGAAAAGATAGATAGATAACAGTACTTTATTGACATCATCAAATGGCCATCGACCCAAGTCCTTCAGCTTACATAGTATTCAAATTATTTTAGGAATTTTTAGGAAAAAAAAAGATAACAATATTAGAATTCAAAAGTTTTTGTAGTAAAGTGCAAATTGGGAATTTTCTGCTCGCGTGTACCATTGGATCGTTGTGCATCAGCTCACATATGTCTTCTAATTTTTCTAGCCTCTCCATAAAGTTCTTGTTTAATTTTTTGATACGCTCTCCGATGGGTTCTATCCTTGTTGTCTGGTATAGCAAAAGATTGCAGGGTTATATAGTGGGTTATTTGGGTGCCTTAATTTTGTTATTGTTCTGAGGGATGTTGTTTCAGCTACCTCCAAGATCTTCGTTACTGATTCTCTGCAATTTGCGTACAATGGATGTCCATATTCAAGTATTGGTCGGCATATGGATTTGTAAATGATTGCTGCTGTTTTCATGTTGATTCCTTGGTCCTTATATGTCAGACATCTAAAGTGATTGGCTCTACTAACAATTTTTTTTCTTACATTTTTAGCGAGGAGTTTCAGGCTAGCTTTGTTGTCTGCCGAGATAATTTATAGATGGTGTTGGTTTGACTCTTATGTTGTTTATCAGTATAGTTGGGGACTGAACTGTGATGTTGTGGTTGAATATAATCAGTTGAGATTTTCCTGGATTAGCTTTTAGTCTCCATTTAGCGAATTTGAAGAAAATTTTCTTGGGAAAATTCAAGCTGTTGGAATCATAAAGATTCAGAATTCAATAGAGAATCTATTTATGCAATAAAAAATGGGTCTTTCCATTCGAAAAACGAAAGTTGATGTCACTTCTGGAAAAACCGGAAGTCTCAAAACCTTCTTCTCACTTGAAGCTCACATTTAGAATTCCAATCCTGAATCTTGTGTCTTCGTAAATAACCCTGTATAATGCGATCGCGCTTCCAAACTAGAAAATTCTAATAAAAACTTCCCTTTTCCAAAAAACCCTACTACTTCGAGTTTTTCACTCCTCGAAACTGCCTAATATTTCTCCAACTACTAAAATAAGACTTTAACTTTTTCCCCAACGGACTTTAGCCGTTACCCGATAACCCTTTTCCGAGCAATCTGGAAACAGTCCCGAACCGTACCCCCAGATCTACTAAATCCACCCTTAGGAATCGAATTTGCTTTCTGTCTACCAGGCTGCAGAGGAATACAACAGGTTGCCTGAGGAATTAAAAAGTGTACAATCTTTAAAACTATTTAATAGATCACTCAGGGCTCATGTAATGTCACTTTCAACCTGTTGAAGTATTATATCTCACTTTAATGATATTAATTTTTACAAAAAATGTTATTCTACGGTAACATCGATATATTGATGATTTGGAGACTTATGTGTTAAATAAATAAATCTTTTTTCTTCCTTCTCCCATCAGGCGTATCCGAAAAAAATACTGAATTTTGCATTTCAGCTAAGATTTTCCATTTCACGGCCACTTTTGCTAGATTAGCGTTTTCATGCGTGGGAACTGTTAAAAGTAACTGGTTAATGGCTTGGGAAATATTTTTATCTCCAGACGGCGGGTACTTAAAATGCCACTAACTCTTAGAGGTTCGGATGTCAGTTTTCAAAAGAAGTGGATGGAGAAATTAATCTCATTTTTCTTTCCTACATGTTTGTACTATCTGATAAGAGAAATGAGAAAGTATTTCATTTATCTAGCTCCCTACTTTTTGCTGCAGAATCAGTAGAGTTGCGAACATTTGGTGAAAAGGCGCATTGTTGAGTTGAAGCTGTATTCTTTTAAATGCAAAAAACACGCAGGTTAATTGTTAGAAAATGTTTTATTAGTCAATTTTTTTTGTATAATGATATATACAATAAGGACATGAAAAATGCAACAATCTCAAAAATATAAATGAAAAAAAAACCATACTAATTAATTTTATATACAATGATAAAATTAAAATATATTACACATCTAAACAAAGATCCTCTGCCACCCATTATTTCGCATTTTCAACAATGGGTTGATTCGTAACTTCCTCATTCTCCTTATTATTAATCTCCTCAATCTTCTTCTTCCAATTCTTGGCCATCGCCAACAATTTCAAATTAGGCCTGTTCGTCTCATCTTCCGGAAATATGTAATCGAATATTTCCTCCCATCCTTGCTCGGTCCCATCTTCATCAATAACCTTCCTTCTTTTCTTGATCCTCTTAGGTAACTTGCTCTTAATTTTTTCTCTAGTTTCGTCATTGCCATGCGCATCTTCGAACTCCTTCCAATTCTCGAGGAGGATGACCCTCGATTCTTTGTCTTCGGTTTGTTTCAGACTTTCGTTGCCTCTGTTGAACACTTCTCTGGTTAGAATGATGTTGAGGTCGTCTTCGGTTTGATTGTTGAGTTCGAACTTGGCGTAGGAAAGCCAAACTTTGACATGGGACGTTTTTTCGAGTAGTTTTTCGTAGAGGAGACGAGCTCTTTCTGTTTCTTCTTGGGAGATCTCGAAATCTGTAACGGAAGCAGAAAAGATTGAATAAAAATTCACTGCAATTGGACAAAATGATTACCGATGGTGTCGGTGTTTACAGAAACGAGGTTTGTTTCGTGTTTACATTAGATTTCTGTTTGTATTTGTGGGATTTTTTAGTTTAAACATTTATTGACTATCAATAATCGAAGTTGTTTCCTTAATTGTGGATCCTGTGGATTATATTGTAAGTGCAAGTATAGGTGATATTGTGCTTTTTGTTATATTTTATGTAAAGTATTGGGGTGAGCACTATTCAATTTTGAATGCTTTTCTGATCATCTGGCAAGATGTTTACCAAAGGTTTCTCTAGTTGAAGGAAATTTTCCAATATTTACATGCTCACAGATGCTGTGTAGAGGGTGAGCAAGTGTTGCAATGCAATCATTTGATTCTATGTGGGAATAAATTATTTCCAAACATTGGAATTCTACAAGGACAACCCCATCATATTGAGGAAATAATGTCTTATAAAAATGATGGTGTGAAGGTTGACAAGATTATATACACACACCAAGCAAAATTGTCTGGAATTTGCAAGCATATTTTAGCTTTGCTACTGTACAAGGTTGTGCGTACTACAAAATATCTTGACAATTCTACTGATTGCGAAGGTAAAATTCATTGTTTAGTTTTGTCTCTGCTGTTTTTTCTTTTTGTTTTCCATAAAAATGAAATGTACAAAACATAAATATTCGATGAAAACTAAGATAAGGATTAGTTTGAGACCTAACAGAACATGAAAACATGCATGATTGTTATGTAATTGAACAACAGCATGAACAATATATTCATTTACTAGAAGCTACTAAATTTTTTTCTGTTTAGGAAGGGAAAAAATCTATGAAAAGAAAATGGGTGATAACTTCTGAATAAAAATGGACACTCTTCAGAGAACTGTATGTATGCAGAACATGACGTGATCATCGATTAATCAAGTTGAAGAGTTCATTACGCTAGATTTTAATGTATTATTTATTTATTGCATCTCACTTGTGTCTTAGGCTGCAGTTATAATAAAATAAAATTATTCAACTTATCTATTGATTGATTGCACCTTTTCCGTTGCTAAATGAACGTCAATACTATCAAGTTATTTTTAATATTAAATTGATACATATATGTATAATATATTGTTTAAAATTGCCAATTCTCAGAATTTATTTGAAATTCCAAATGTAGATTTGATCATTGCTGAACATAAGTTCAATTTTGCAACAATCAAGAGAATCACTTAAACTCACACGGTCCCTAGTTTCATTGCACATTATCGCTTGCATTCAGCACTTTCAACTAGGCTCCTTGAATTGTTGAGACTTCCATATATTCAAAAATATCAAGTAGACTCAAAGTAATTTATTTCGATAAGAATGAAAATTATTGTACAAGAAAGATCTGAACAAAAATTTAAAATGACTTGACTTGAACTGCTTTTTTTGGTAGGTTTTGTGAAGGTACAGCTTTCTTCTTCAGTAGCAGAAATGTTTTCATAGGGAGAGTTTCTGATATAATTCAAAACATATGAAGCATTGTTTTCAATTGACATCAGTTTCCACTGTTGCCTGTTTTCATTCTATAATCTTCTGGTCGGAAATGGGGTGAGCATACTCTAATATGTTTAGATACAGGTTTTTCCATTATCGAAGCATGCCCCCAGGATTTACGTCTATTAATTTCCTCTACGATTTCTAGTATGTTGGTAAAGTAAACATTTTGAATTTTACCACGAAAATTGGCTCCAGGATTCCTAGATTTTTTAGAATTACATCCATAAACAAAACAATTAGTGTTTTTCGCGGTTTTTTCCTAGGCATATCTTTTTATCGCAATAAAAACAAATAAACACAGCTTTTACGTACTAACTGTCAAAACAATACTCGTTTCGGGCTTAGTTCCAGCTAACGCCGGCGGTGTCGCATAGAGTCCTGTTTTGCTCAATACTTTAATGTTAAACTCACCTATGTAACTTTTCCACAATAATTCCGGCATATCAAGTCTTGACTGTTGAATGGCTATGTCATAAATAGCCCTGGCTCTTTCTATGTCACCTAAAAGAGTCTCCAGTTCGGCGAATTTTATCCAAGTTATGCAATTTTCCGGTCCGAATTCCAAGAATTTTTGGTATAAAGTACGGCATCTGTCGAATTCACGAAGCTGAAGTTCCAAATCGATGTAGCCCCTGAACAGTTTATCTTTAGGGCACTTTCCAATCGACGTACCTATAATTAACAGAAAAAATACACTGAAATTAAGGATCAGACTGATATTTATAAAAAATACATCTTGAAATCTCGGATTTAAATCGAATGAACTAACCTCACCTAACCTAGAATCACAAGAAAAATTTTACAATCGAAAGAAAAATAAACTTCAAGTAAATATTTAGAAGGAATCAGCTAACCTAACCTTCAATCTTAAGAAAAATTAACTCAAATTCAAGACAAGAATTGCAAATTCTAACCTACAATTGCAATGATTGCACTCGTTTAATCGGAGCTACGTTGCCAGATTGGAAAATACATCATGTATTTGGAGAAAGTTTTATACTCAAAAAAATCGTTTTTTTCAAATTGGAACCCCATTTTTTCGAAGCATTTTCGTTCGAAATCTTCGTAAAAAAATAATAGGAGCATACGTCCAAGACTTTTATCCCAAAATGAATATTTTTCGAGATATTCATTCAGGAAAAACGATTTCGTCTTCAATTTACAATCTCATTCCAAATGTGTTTTTTTACTGGCAAATAATTAGCGGTCAAGTGAAATTTTTGGGAATCTGTTATAGAGAAAATATTTTCTATAGTTCAGACGGGTTAAGTTCTTGAATTATCATCTGTAATGCGAGAGCAACAATTGGTTTAAAGTTCTTAATGTGAGTATTAGTGAAGTCAACGTAAAAAATTCTCAGGAATGCAGAAAAAATAATTTGTAATAATTTTTAACGCTTTTGAAAAAGTAATCAACAGAACATGTAACAATTCCATTACTGAAAATTCTAATTTCCTTACCATGACAAAAAAGAAATTCTGGATAATTAAGAATTTGCGCAAATTATCCTAAGCTTTAAAAAATAAAGAAAAACTCGTCTGAACTGAAAATATTTTCTTAATAACAGAGATTTTCAAAAATTTCACTTGACCGCTAATTATTTTCCAGTAAAAAACATTCAGAATGAGATTGAAAAATGAAAAAAAAATCTTTTTTCTGAATATCACGAAAAATATTCATTTTGGGATAAAAGTCTTGGACGTATGCTCCTATTATTTTTTGACGAAGATTCCGAAAATGCTTCGAAAAAATGGGGCTCCAATTTGAGAAAAACGATTTTTTAATGTTTCGTCACTTCTAACTTTGACAAAGAATTTGTGACCTCCTGTATCATATTCTGAAAATCACGCTATCGGAAAAGAAGCATCAGCCTTTCTTCTCGGAGATTCTCAAAAATGAGAATTTTTAATGAAAAAAACCTCGAAGTTGTCTGTATTTCAACAGAGTTCAATTTTGAGATTTTTTTTCGTATTCCTCATTTGAAGAGAATTTTCTCAGGAACTTTTAGAATCAAAAAGACTCAGAATTCAATGGGAATTTATTTATGCCATAAAGAATGGGTCTTCCCACTCTTCTTACTTGAAGCTCACCTTTAGAATTTCAATCCTGAATTTTGTGTCTTTCCTAAAAATATTCTATAGAGCCATATTCGTGAATAACCCTGTATATAAAAACATTTTGACTTGGTTTGTATAGAAATTTGGTATAAAAAATTATGGCAGTGAAAGAAAAATTTGTTGATTGTTCAACTATTCGACTGAAAAATGCAAATATCGAAATGTCAGAAAATGAAAACACAGCTAACCTAAACAACAATCAAAAGAAAAATAAACTTCGATTAAAGATCCGAATGAAATCAGAGAACCTTTCAATCAGAAGAAAAATTAACTAAAATTTAAGATCAGAATACCATTTTTAACCTACAATTACAATGATTACACTCGGTATATCTGCAGAATAGACAAGTGACCTTGAGAGATCACGTCAAATTCGGAGCTACGTTGCCAGATTGGAAAATTTATCATGCATTTGGAGAAAGATTCATACTTGTTCGTTCTTTAACTGTAATATCATTCTGATCCTGATCTGAAGTATTTTGGTAACAAACTAGAAGGTTAGATTTTTCTTTGGCGATGCTCTGATGTGGGATTACTTCAACAATTTCTTGAATTGAAAATCTAATGAAGAAAACTTCAAGCGAAAGTTACTACTTTTTTCATGAAAAATAAGAATCATACAATTAAAAAAAAAAAAAAAAAGTTGACCTTGGAACAACCTTGAAGTCAAGGTAAAAACAAAATATGTTCCCAATGAAGTTTTCACAATCTGGCAACAAAATCTACACATTTTCTATCACTCAATGAACTCACCTAATATTTTCCTACAAGCAGTCAAATTTTTCCTGCGGATTTCAAATTTGGCGAACATCAGCCAAATTTTGGCAAAGGTGAAAACCTTATGGGGTATTATATCGAGGCAGACTCGGTAAACTTGTCTGGCTCGTTCGTAATCCTCGCATTTGAGTTCTTCGAAAATCGCATATTTGATCCAGAGGTAAATATAGCGTCTCCAATATGTCTTCTCTTTAGAAAGCGGAATATTCGCTATAGCTTTTTCGTAAGTTTCTCTAATCAATTCCACATTCTCCTCACTTTCTATAATCTTAATGTAATCATACCAAGCGTCGTAATTCAAAGGATTTTGTTGAATTTCCTGTTCATACTGGTATTTCCTTTTGGAGACAATCACATCTTCGATTCCACTTCTATCTCCATATTTTTTCTCGTGTATTATGTAAGCTTTCGAAAGTTCTTTCGTATCTTCTTTCGGGATAACGATCTAAGGCGTATTTGTAAATAACTCTGGCTCTTTCGTGCTCTTTTTGATTTTCTTCGAATTTAGCGAAAGCCATGAATAGCTTTTCATCCATGTAATCGTCTCCGTAAAATTCAACAGCTCTTTCGTAAATTTTCCTGGCGGAATGAATAAAACCGTGATTTTCCTCGAATCTTGCGAATTTTATCCAATGTTTGACTTCAGGGTGGGTGATAACGAATGTTTCATAAATTTGTCGTGCTCTGTCTATTTCTTTGTATCTTAACTCGAAGTTGATGTAAGTTTGCCACGCTTGTTCGTCTGGTTGCCATTCCATCCATCTTTCGAAGACAGCTCGAGCACCTGGGACATTCTCCAACATTTCTTCCATATAGGTATATTTATACCAGAGCTGATTCACTCTAGGTAATATCGTAACTGCTCGATCCCATAGATTTCTCGCATGGTTTATCTGTTTGTTCCTCATCTCCATCTCCGCATACTTCAGCCATATCGTAATATTCCTGTAATCCACGTCTAAAGCTCTTTCGTAAATAGACCTTGCTCTTTGAATCTCCTTTTGAGATTCTTCCCATTGTGCGTATTTCAGCCAGTTTGGAATTACAGTTCTATTCTTTCGGATGTTGTCCTCAAATTGCTTTCTTCTTCGTAGCTGGTAGTCCGCGAGTTCTTGGGGATCCGAGATCTTCTGTTTGGGTGGGGGTGGTAATATTTCCAAATCCCTCTCTTTGGCTTCTCGGAGCAGTTGCTCGGCAGTTATCTGAATTTCTGCTGGAGCTTTGTTTTTGACCTGAAATACATGAAAATTTATTTTCACTTGCAAGTTCGTAATGGACAAAATTATGAAATTACCTTAGCCACTTTGGGCATTTTTTGCGGTTTGCTTTCCATGATTGAATCAAATTTTTGGAAATCTCATAAAAAAGCTAAACACTTCAATGAATAACCTGAAAATGAAAGTGAAAAATGCATAAATAACCACAGAACGTACGAAAGAACCATAGAAGAAGAACTGTCATATTCAAGCCCCCTCGTGGCGAAATTTCAAAGCTGCATAATAAGACTTAGGAATTCATTTTGTTTCGAGTTCGTAGTAATTGCACAAGATGTTTTCAGTTGTTGGTCAGTGATGGCTTGAAAGTATGACATATGCTTCTCTATATTTTATGTGTACTTCTCTGATGAGAAATACAGAAAGCAGGAAAAATGAGATTGAAAACGAATGAAAACGCCCCATATTTGGGTGATACAGTGGGCATTTTATGAAACGAACACATTTATTATGTATTTGAAAAAGCGCTCTGAAGCTCTAAACTTCATATCAGTGATTTTCTCTAATTTTTCACTTCATACAGACAAATCATAGAACTCGAAGTATGTTTTTGACATTTTAACTTTCCATTGATACGTTTTGAATATTTTACAATAGAATGGATTTTCCAGATCTTTACTTGAAGGATGGAATATCTCAAATAGATTACGTTATTGTTTATAGTTACGGAGACGTTACAAAGAGACGTTACTTCAAGAGAATATTTGAAAATTTGTTATCACAACTGGACGAATTCAATGTCGATTACGAAATTTCTAAAAGTGTTGTGAGTCTTACCTTAGTACCAATAGAATCTTATATCTTTGCGATAGAGCTGCAGTTCATAAATCGAAATTTCAGCACAAAGAAGACCTTCGCTGTTTGAAAATCCACGTATCCAGCATTATTCTGGAAGAATATGCGAATTTTCATAACATAGAAATAGCGTACAAGAGCAACTCGCCGCAGATCAGAGAAAAATTTCGATGGTTACGTTGCTTGCACACGCTTCTTACTCTTCCAGATCCAAAGAGTGAGGTGTTGAAAAGATTCAGGTATTTCACTGATTGAATTTCAACTTCCGATGTTGAAGTGTAGGCCTCACATTAAAAACACACTATAGAAAAAAATTATGTTACTGCTGCATATATACTCTCCGTCAATAAATTCCGGACAGGCAAAATTTTTATCAAATTCAACACCCTGTATCTTTTTTCGTGGTTCTCCGATTTTGTTGAAATTTTTACCAGGTATAGTATTGGGTCTTGTTATATTAACCTGAAATTTACTTTGCGAAAATACCTGTAGTTCATCCGTTATACGGGGTGAAACAAAACCTTGTTTTATACCCTTCATTTCTAAACACCCTGTGGTAAATTTGAGGCGGAAAATTTGATATCATTCAGTTTTAGGTTGAAGTGTGACCCTTTTTAACAAAATGTTTTTTGATTTATGTCAGTAGCTGATTAAAAAAAGATACATATTTTCAAAGAAAGTGTTGCATTTTTTCAATTTTCATAAAAATTTAAATCATTACAATACCTTATCGACTATTAAACATAAACAAACATCTGAAAATTAATAGCGTGTATTTTCACCTCGCTTTCTCATCACTTCTACCATACGACGAGGCATACTTTCAATGCATTTACGAATTGCTTCTGAGGGTATATTTTCCCGTACTTCAAGAAGGGCTGTTCGTAAATCGGGCAAGGTGTTGGGCTGCCGATTTCGAACACGTCTACCTAGGTAGCATATCCCATACATGTTCAATTGGATTTAAATCCGGACTCTGGCTGGCCATACCAATCGTTGAATATTCACCTCTTCTAAGTATTCTGTTACAACCCGTGCAATGTTAGGCCTAGCATTAGAGCAATAGAAGCAATTAGTAACTGCATTGAAAGTATGCCACGTCGTATGGTAGAAAGTGATGAGAAAGCGAGGTGGAAATACACGCTATTAATTTTCAGATGTTTGTTTATGTTTTCTAGTCGATAAGGTATTGTAATGTTTTAAATTGTTATAAATATTGAAAAAATGCAATACTTTCTTTGAAAATGTGTATCTTTTTTTTAAAGCAGATACTGACGTAAATCAAAAAACATTTTGTTAAGAAAGGGTCACACTTCAAATTAGAACTGAATGATATCAAATTTTCCGCCTCAAATCGCCACAGGGTGTTTAGAAATGAGGGGTATAAAACAAGGTTTTATTTCACCCTGTATAACGGATGAACTACAGGTATTTTCGCAAAGTAAATTTCAGGCTAATATAACCAGACCCGATACTATACCTGGTGAAAATTTCAACAAAATCGAAGAACCACGAAAAAAGATACAGGGTGTTGAATTTGACAAAAATTCTGCTTGTCCGGAATTTATTGACGGGGAGTGTATTTTATGATAACCCCGCCGCCGTAGAAGAATCCAACACAAAATCTCTTTCGCAACAAACAATCCAATTTGAGTTATAAATGTAACCAACAATATGGCCGACTTAGTTTTATATATTAAAATTTCTAGGTCAGGCATTCATAAGTATAAAACCCTATTAGAGTCATAATAATATTGCAGTTAATATAGAGAAAGAAGCGCTGAGGTCCTAGGATGCTTCCCTGAGGGACTCCCATCTTAAGTTCCTTCTCGAAGAAGTATATGAAAGTGTATGTTCCAGAACAATGAGTGGTGCGATGGAAACTCCTTTAACGCAAGCGGAAAGAATCCTCTTGACGAATTTTTTATTGGCAAATGTGAGGTTTGGCAAAGCGGTAGACGAACAGGGAGTTGAGAGGATTTTGAACATTGGAGTGGTGAAAGCTATGTTTCCGCTGCACGAAGGAGGGGCAGATTGGACAACGGAAGGACCTCTTACTGAAAGACAGGTAACGGAAATACACGGGGATGTTTGGTCTTCGATGAGGACCGGAATTTCTTCCATATGCCTCTCATCTCGAGTTTCCTCTGTTTCTTCTGCAGTAAATTGGTGAGAAGTGTCTTCTCTTCTTTCTTCGCCAATTTTCATTTTTTATTGTTTACTTTTCTCGCTTATCTTTTTTGTTTTCTCTCTAATTCGTTATTTCATCAGGTACTTGTTTTTATTTGTTTTTTCTTGGGGGGAATCTTTTGAATGTCTCTCAGTTTCTCATTCTTGTGTTCTTGTATCGCATCTTCTAATTTAACATTCTCTTTGTTTACCATTTCTTCTTCATTTGTTTCGATTTTGAGATCTTTCCTGATTTGCTCGTAAGTGAGATACCAAGAGGCACTGGAAACTATTGGAATTAATAATTTCTCAATTCACTTATTCAAAATGAAAAGAAAATACAATGTTGCAAATTTTGATTGGAAGAGCTGAAATATTACAATATATATGGAAACAAAAAAGTACCTAGCTGGGGTTAGTGCAACACAGGAAAACCATACAGGTCAGTAGTATGATAAAATGAGGACAGAGAATAAAAACCCTGACCCCATCCATGTTAGAAAAAAATTTAATAAAAATATCATATCAGAGGATCTTGGAGGACATCTACGTGATCAAAAGAACATCTTCATGTAGTTCTTCTATGGGCAGCAGAGAAAAATAGACTCTTCACCAATCTACCCGAAATTCTAGATCTGAAATAAAAAAAAGCAGAAAAAACTAGTTATTTATAATCAAATAAATGGTTTTTGAATTAACCATCCATTTAAGAAATTCTTTCTTTATGAATTAGTTATGACAGAAATGTCACAATGTTTGAAAGAAATGAAAAAAACCCAATCAATTTTCCCTTTTCGAATTGTTGAACATAGAAAAACTTATAACACAACAAGCTAAACCGTAATTTGGACTAAGTGAAAAATCAATGAGTACCTACATAACTTTCAATTGTCCTCCTTCACGAAGAAGTTCCTCTATTACCATGTGGATTTCTTAGAAGATCTCAACACCATATTCAGTGGCTAATTTCGGAACGCAATCATTCTTGTCCTTCGAATTCCTCCAATATTTAAATTTAAATTTTCAGCCTCTCTGATCGTGAGGGTTCTTTCGAACCAGGTACGACCATCCTAGTGATGATTTTTCGGAACTTCAAATGTTTGAAGACCGCTACAAGACCCTCATGAAAAGAAATCATCTCCCATAGATAAACCAAACATCTTATAACACAAGAAAACAGAATATTTTTCAGGACCAAAAATTACGACATATTCAGAGAATTGTCGAAATGACTTAGTTGTATTTTAAGCACCCGATGTCTGGAGATAAACGAATAATTCCTTTCGGCCAATGTGAAATAAAATACCTCCAAATATTTTTATCAGTGTTTATAAATAGTCCCACGAATGAGACTTCGATTTGGCATCTCAGCAGAAAAAACCGTGTGACGAAAATCTTCGCTGATGTGCTAACTTGTATTTTTGTTTGGAGACGCCTAATAGGAAATGATTTCGAAAAATCTAATTGGTAATGCGAAAATTTAACGTATGAAAGACCATAGATAGAAGGTGAAAAGTTAATTCGATTCCTGAGGGGACATTCAGTAGATCTGCGGATACGGTACGGAAAAGTCTTCCAGATTTTTCGAAAAAAGTAGAAACAGGTACTACGGAACGAGAGTAAATCTGGAAATACGGTACGGAATAGTCTTCCAGATTGCTGGAAAAAGGTACGAAAAGGTAATAGGTATTTGAAGTATTTTCGATGTTTTCCACTCAAGTCGAAAAAAGTTTCACGAAAAAATTTCAATCGAAAATCATAAAATTGAATATTGAACATTTTTTCCTCAATAATCGCATGATCAGCCTTCATTCTCAATTTCTTTCCAGCTGATATTTCGCTACTGGACAGGAGTGAGAAACATAGCAAAATTTCAACCTCTCCGCAGCAATTGAGAAGTATTTCGGACCAGAAATGGCTTTCTTGTACGCCTATTTTGGAGCTCACCACTCAGATGCAGCTTATTGCCAGCATTTTGGGGTTTTATTCTTCATCATAGGAATATCTGCGGAGTCGCAAACTTCCAAATCTATAAGGTAATCAGATTTCGATTCCAATTTATTCTGGAAGAAATATGCATTTTTCAAATTTCTTTGGTCTGAATTCTCTCATTTAGAAGAAAGGCTTTTTCAATTCTGGGTCAAATCCGTTCTGCAACATCTTTATAGAACAAAATCATGCGAGGATATCTTATTCTCTCGCATAATTTTTTATGAAGAAAGTAGAAAAATATTCTGAAGATTCATTTTTAAAACAAACAGGTAATCAACTGATTGAAATTTGATTTCAGTTTGAAGGGCATTTCCGGTATAAGCATAACCCCAGTTTGAAACTCTGGTCCAACTATGAAAATAAATCTTTTGACTAACGTGTTCTCACATAAGCCAGTGTTTTCTTCTTCTTCCTATTCATCTTTGAAAACGTTTATCGTCCCTACTAACTAATGAACTACTTTTTTTTTATTAAACGTGCTTATTTGTCGTGGTCTATCAGAATTATTTCGCACAACTATTCGCCTACATCTGCGGTAAGCATCTTCAGAAGGTTCCAAATACAAAAAATCAAATTACAAAATTGAAATGAGAGAGAGAGGAGATATTTCTGGACAATAAACTCAAACTTTCTGGGACATTCAAAATTGAAAAGCTCTGACCTTTTTCCTGGTTTTCTTCCAGATTTTATTGGGCTACACTTCCTTTCACGTAGTAATTCACGAACCTAATTACTCTATTATGAAGGATTTTCACTCTTACATTCTTATATTTCCATAATCTTCAGGAATAAATAAATTGGGAAGTGTTCGTTTTTTTTATACGTGCTGACTAAGCGTTATCGCATTAGAAGTCCTGAGCTACGAAAAACAATTAATTCTTCGAGATCCCAATGAGTTTCTCTGATAATTCCAGCTGCAACATTGTATACGCTTTTGAGTTTTTAAAATGTGAATTGAGAAAATTACTAATTTCCACATTCACGATAGTAATAAAAACAAAAAGAAAATTCTTTGCCTTTACGAAGGCACATCGAGAACATTTTTGAAACATAGATGAATTCAAAATAGTAATCACCGAAATGAATACCATTTTCAATTCCCAGGCTCAGAGATCTTTTATCATGAGGTTGGAGAAATGATATTAGATTTTGTCACTGAGATGAGAGATATACCGGTTTCGGCCTTGTTGGGCCTCATCAGTATCCCGCACATCTCAGGACAAAATCTTCATAAAAAACTTCAGAATTTGAAGCAATTGGTTGTGAAGTAATGAGTAAAATATTACAAAGTACTAAGGTGGTGACATCCAATTGCGTCAAAATGAAGTTTCACATCTCCAATTAAATGCAAAAAAAGAAATCTGTACCTCCTCTTTCCCTGAATGAGATTTCAGCAGTGGCTCTATTCAGGGCCTGCTTGCTAGTTCTCTCAAAGTGATGGAAACGCCCAATTCATTTTGTGACTGTGAAGCCAGATGTTTTTAAGAAAAAGGAAATTCTTTGCCTTTACGAGGGCACATCGAGAACATTTTTGAAACATAGATGAATTCAAAATAGTAATCATCGAAATGAATACCATTTTCAATTCCCAGGCTCAGAGATCTTTTATCATGACAAAATCACAGTCACAAAAAGAATAGGGCGTTTCCATCACTTTGAGAAACTAGCAAGCGGGCCCTGATCTAATATCATTTCTCCAACCTCATGATAAAAGATCTCTGAGCCTGGGAATTGAAAATGGTATTCATTTCGATGATTACTATTTTGAATTCATCTATGTTTCAAAAAAGTAATAAAACACATAAATTTAAGAAATGCTGATGCCATTTTGCGATTGACAAACACCTAATACTCAATGCTTCTGGTACAAAAAATACCTGTTATGAGTTCGATACTTTAATATTCTTTCGATTCCAGGAGCTATATTTGTTCCAGCGAGAAGCTAATGTGCCCAACATGTGACCCAAGATATTGCAAACCTAGACACTTGAAAACCTATTGCGGCTTCATTTTCAGACTCAACCAAAGTTTCGATAACGTTGAAATGTTACTCTTGGGAATCTGTATCACCTTATGGGGTTGGTATTATTTATGTGTTATTTTAAAACGTTTGTCTTCTGTACTAATTAATTTACTATATTTTTTACTCAGCGGGCTTATTGGACGTGGTCTATTAAGCATTATTTCACATAACGTTTCGCCTGCATCTGCTGAAGAATCTTAAAGATTCTCGTTTTGGTCTTCTATTATTTGTTATTCCATTATAATTTCTGGGAAATATATGGTCCTCAGCAAACAATAGTGAAATCCCATCCAGAATTATTTTGGATGAGCAATTTATATTTATCAATAATGGAATAAGGCCAAGAAAGAACTCTGTGATATATCTTTCGAAGAACTTATTTTTTTTCGGAATAAACATATCATACAGCTGAACGAATTCGAAACCATTTATTTAGACCTCCTCCAACACCAATTCGAATATACAGGGTGCGGCACGGAGGACGGATGGTTTTAAAAAAAATAATAAAAGCGTTAATTTTTTACTCAAAAACACATTTATCGACGGAATCAGATTCTCAAGGAAATAGCATTTGAGACAGTCAAGTGTGGAAAATCACATCAGGCATGTGGTGGCCGAAATCGGTGATGCAGAGCTGGAGGCGCTCTTGGAAGTTCGCGTAGACACTCTCCAACATCGCTCTCTCAACTTGGGCAACTTCCACGCGAATAGCCCTTTTCAATTCGTCCAGAGTTCGGGGCTTGGTCTCGTATACTCTAGCCTTGAGGTGTCCCCATAACGAATTGAAAAGGGCTATTCGCGTGGAAGTTGCCCAAGTTGAGAGAGCGATGTTGGAGAGTGTCTACGCGAACTTCCAAGAGCGCCTCCAGCACTGCATCACCGATTTCGGCCACCACATGCCTGATGTGATTTTCCACACTTGACTGTCTCCAATGCTATTTCCTTGAGAATCTGATTCCGTCAATAAATGTGTTTTTGAGTAAAAATTAACGCTTTTATTTTTTTTTTAAAACCATCCATCCTCCGTGCCGCACCCTGTATCTTCATCAAATTCTTCAAACAAATCTGAAGATATGATTTGAAAACTCTTGGAGGTTCTAAATACAAGAAAAAATTTCAGGTACCATTTTCATGGAGATTTGGAAGAGAAGGCAAAATTCATACAGGTTGAGGTGGAATCTGACTTCTTTGGGAAATGACCTAGAAATAAGGTGAAGACTCATGATTCAACTTTATAATCTAGGTATAAAAAAGAAACATAAGAAAATACATAAAATACGTGGTTTGCCAACAGAAACTATGCTAAACGCCTTTGAATGTGGACATTTCTTGCAGATAAGTGCTAATAACTTAGAAATGAGAAATTACAGACATCCATAATTGATTCCAAAAGTTTGAATTTTAACTAGAAAATTCTTTTTAAATGAGAAAATACGAGAAAAAAATCTCAAAATTGAGCTCTGTTGAATTCCAGACAATTCCGAGGTTTTTTCATTAAAAATCGTTTTTTTTCAAATTAGAACCCCATTTTTTCGAAGCATTTTCGAAATCATCGTCAAAAATTAATATTTCGAGATATTCAGGAAAAACTATTTTGTCTTCAATTTCCAATCTCATTCTGCATGTGTTTTTTCACTGGAAAATAATTAGAGTTGAGTGAAATTTTTGGAAATCTCTGTTATCGAGAGAATTTTTTCTTACAGTTCAGACAAGTTCAGTTTTTCTTCATTTTTTGAAGCTTAGGATAATTTCCGCAAATTCCTATTTCTGGAGAATTTCTTTTTTGTCATGGTAGGAAAATTTGAATTTTCAGTAGTGAAATTGTTATATTTTCGGTTAATTATTCTTTCAAAAGCATTAAAAATTATTACAAAAAATTTTTTTGTGCATTTCTGAGAATTTTTCACGCTGACTTCACTTAAACACTCACATTGAGAACTTTAAATCAATTGTTGCTCTCGCATTACAGATGATAATCCAAGAACTTAACTCGTCTGACCTATAGGAAATATTTTCTCGATAACAGAGATTTCCAAAAATTGAGGTTGAAAATTGAAGCAAAAATCGTTTTTCCTGAATATCTCGAAAAATATTCATTTTGGGATAAAAGTATTGGACGTATGCTCCTATTGGGGTTCCAATTCGGAAAAAAAAGATTTCTTGATATTTCGTCACTTCTAACTTTGACAAAGAATTGGTTCAAATTCTGAAAATCACGCTATCGGAAAAGCAGCATCAGCCTTTCTTTTCGGATAATCTCAAAAATGAGAAATTTTTAATGAAAAAACCTCGAAGTTGTATTTCAACAAAGTTCAATTTTGAGATTTTTTTCCCGTATTTCCTCATTTAAAGGGAATTTTCTCGGAAAATTCAAACTTTTAGATTCAAAAAGACTCATAATTCAATGGAGAATCTATTTATGCAATAAAAAATTTTGGTCTTCCCATTTGAAAAACGAAAGTTGATGTCACTTCCGGAAAAACCTAGAACCTTACAAAATATATCGTCTTCTTACTTGGAGCTCACCTTCAGAATTTCAATCCTAAATCTTGTGTCTTTCCTAAGAATATTCTATAAAGCCATATTCGTGAATAACCCTGTATAATAATATGAAGGATGTTTCCTCTTAAAAAAGTGTAACTTCATGTCACCATACTGTATATATTAATTTTTTCTGATGATTCTGTATCCCTCTTAGTTTTCCTTATGAGAGATTAGGACTTCCTTAGCGGATCACCCTGTACATTCGGTTCTTTTTCAGGACAGGTTACGAAAAGAGAGCCAATCTCCTAGTCCTATCTCCCTTCACGAACCAGTTGGAACCTGCCATGTCCACACCAGACGTAGCAGCGAGAGTCTTCATTTCAGCAGCCTCTGTTGTTTTGTTGGTAAAAAAAAATTTGTTATTAACATACTATGGACTCAACAGATCAGTCGTGCAACACACCAACAAAAAAAACAAACAGACATACACACATTTGGAATTTACCATAGAAATTAGCTAACCTTTACCCAAATGAACGAAGCTACAATCCTATAATCAAATTTAAAAACAAATTCTGATACAATTGGAATCCGAATGAAAAGTCTTATTTCCACTTCAAATAAAATACCTTGAATGATTTTTATGGTTACTTCACTGAGCAATAGGTCGTTTCAAGAATTGAATGAGCTTTAAGCTATAGGATTAAACGCAATATGAACACAATCGTCAACGATGTCTCCTCTCTAGTATGCAACTACTAAAATCAATAGATGAGGACAGAGCCGGAACTAGAATTCTAGCGCTTGTGGCAAACTTTCAAAATGCGCCCTTGAAGAAATTCATTTTTCAATAAATACATGTTTTTCATAATTGATATTTATTGATTATATTTTGAAGAACTTTTTTATTTAGAATAATGTCCCATATTTCTTAAAAGGTAATGAAAAAAAACTAAATCAACAAAATGAATAGAAAACGATAAAAAAAATTATTATTTTTTTTCTCAAAATAATATATATACTGCTCGATATACAGTTATATACAGGATGTACCAAGTTCGACGGCCTATTAGGTGTTTCTGGAGAACTGGATATATTTGAAATCTGAAAATTGGGATTATGTTATTGTTTGACATTATCTACCGATCTATAATATTCTTGAAACCTGACCACTTTCAGTTAAACAGCGAGTGGGAAAAAAAACTTTCAAATTGTTGATTTCGAATTTGATAGAGTATGCAATTCTGAATACATTCGTGATCAAATCGTTGCATTCGTCAAAATACTTTCCAAAATATCGAGAAAAAACTGAAGAAAAAGGGAGATAAAAGTTTTCGGTATTATGCTTTTTATTTCTAACCTATATATCGTAAGCAAAAACGGTTTTCACATTTCTGAAGGTGAAGACTGTGGAAATATTGTACATTTTCAGAATTTTGAAAAACCCGTCACAGGGTCACAGGGTGTTCCAAATGTTGGTTCATATATTTGGGATCAAGATTGGCTCATAACTTTCGTTTTTTCAAATCATAACCCTATTTTTTATGATTGCATTGGATTCTACGAAGAAAAATGATGATAATGTTCCCAAATGTTGATGCTCCTAAAATTAATAATTCTTGAGTTATTCAGGATTTCCTGATTTCATGTCGTAATTACCGTCAAATTCATAGAATCTGTTTCATATCAACGATGACCTTGGTCATAGAAGATAAATTATTCAAATAACTCACTAGTGACTACCTCTTTTCTGAATTAATTTATCATTGTTGATATGGAACAGATTTCATGAATTTGACGCTACGTGCGACAGAAAATCAGAAAATCCTAAATAACTAAAGAATTATTAATTTTAGGAGCATCAACATGTTAGAACATTATCATCATTTTTCTTCGTAAAATCCAACGCAATCATTAAAAAATAGGGTTCTAATTTGAAAAACCAAAGTTATGAGCCAATCTTGATCCCAATTTTCGAACCAACATTTGGAACAACCTGTGACGGGTTATTCAAAATTCTACAAGTGTACAATATTTCCACAGTTTTTGCCTACAAAAATGTGAAAACGGTTTGTACTTACGATAACTAGGTTAGGATTAACAAAGATAATACCGAATACTCTCATCTCCTTTTTTTCTCCAGTTTTTTCCCGATATTTTGGAAAGTATTTTGACGAATGCAACAATTCGAGTACGAATGTTTTCAAAAATTGCATACTCTATCAAATTCGAAAACAAAAAAACAGAAAAAAATAATTTTGAAATTTTTTTTACTCCCTTTGTAACTGAAAGTGGTCAGGCTCCAAGAATATTTTGGATCGGTAGATAATGTTGAACAATAACATAATCCCAATTTTCAGCTTTCAAATAGGTCCAGTTCTCCAGAAACGCCTAATAGGCCGTCGAATTTGGTACACACTGTATAAACATTAAATAAGGTGTTAAAACATGAAGACAACAATAAATAAATGAGTGAACGAATGAAATAGCTAAAAAATAATTCTTACAAAAGATATTCTAACAAAGTAAATAAATAACTCCCATCAACAAAATAAATGAAAAAATGAATACTTAATAACAGAAATCATCAATATTATCTTTGGAAATAAATAAACTAAAACTTAACATTTCTTGCTTAGGTTTCACAGCGAAAACATCAATTATATCATCAGTTTTCATGTGCACCGAGTTGTGTTTCACGCCATGTATAATTTTCTAGGATTTTGTTCCGTTTTGGCAGCTTTCGTTAACTACGTGTTTCTCAACTTTGTAAACTGGTAAATACGCCACTCTGAAATATAGAGCTTGTAGTCAATCTTTATTTAAAATGGAATATATCATATTTCACATTTTGCGCCCCTAGGTCGTTTGCGCCCGTGGCAAATGCCTCCTTCGCCACGCCCACGGTCCGGCTCTGGATGAGGAACAGTTCAAGATCAACTGTGGGATCTACCCTAGTCTTCAATTTCAATCATTCCGCATTAAATTTCAGATTTGCGTTGTGTTCGGCGGCCTGGAGATCCTCGTCATAATGATGAAGATGCAGACCAAAATTTGGATAGATCAATACGACGTGACACACGTGATCAACAGAAACGTCGAGGCTATCGTTTCACTTGTAGGAAGTGGTGCCACAGTGGTCGTGATCTTGCTGATCGATTTGGTGAGAATCCAGCAGGATATTTCTTGAAGTATTTTTTTTTTTTTTGAGCTAAAACGTTTACTGAATCACTTTTCTATGATGGAGATCAGTCTTGCTCTGTATTTTTTTTAAGCTATTGCATAGCTTTTATCTCAGGCTTCGAGCGCGGGAACCGAATGTAGAAATTCCGTAACGAAAAAACCTAACACAGCCGTGTATTGTCGGTTCAGTTCGGCGGACTTCGTCACGGTGTTTGGGTGCTTGCGACTAGACGGATGCGTGCAGCCACTCTAGCAGTTCAAAATGGAGTCGGCAATCTCGCTGTCTCCATTGAATTACGAACGGCAAATATTTCATAAACATCGGATAGAAAATATATAGACAAACGCTAACATTTTCCATTAACTTCAGCTCTTGCTCTAACTATACATAAGTCGCAAAGGTGGAACTTTTGACGAAATAGTATATGAGTATAGTAAATTACATTCTCAGGAACTCGTCTATGTTGCACTCTCTCGGGTGACTAATATTGAAAAATTGTATATTACGCCAAAAATGATAATTCTGCATTTAAGTTTTATTATAATTGGAGGCAAGCTGCATCTTTGTTGCAAGAATTCAGAAGATTGTGTTTAAGTAGTGTTCAGACGATAGCTCAAAGTGTTTCAGATTTCATTAGTAATAGAAATGGCACTTCTATAATGACAATTGCCAAAGTCTACATAGTCACAAATACGATTTACAAGATTCAGTTACGAGACAAACCAATGTGTTACTTCTTACCGAAACATGCATGACGCGTGATAATCCGATTGAAATACCTAATTTCAATTGTATTGTTCAATTCAAACGAGATACTGTTCCGAAAGGTGGGGTAGCTATTTACCAAAACAGTAATAATGTTACCAATATTATGACTCCGAATATTGAAATAAATATTGAAGACGTTAGCGATGTTAATGTTAGACGCTCATTTGTTGGAGATATTTGTGCATACTTATGCAAACTTAGAAATGGCCTACACATAGTCATGGTAGCAATTTACATTTCTCCGAATCCAAAATTGGACGAGGTAGAGCATTTTATTCATCGCACTTTACTGGAGTTCACTGAAGAAGGGTCGAAAATACTTGGTACAAATGGTAATAAATTTCCACTTATCTTGGCTGGCTATTTCGAAATTAACTTCGCTGATAAAAAATCAGAGCGGTTGTTAATTTTTATTTCGGAAAAATTGAATTTAAAAATGAATAATGATCTACGAGAATTCACAACAAAATATCGGACCACTATTGACGCGGTATTTCTCAGATATTTAGAAGACATTAAGTCTCAAAATTATGTTTCTTATTTCAGTTATCATAAACTTATAGTTGCAATGATAAAAATTCCTGAATAACCTATATGTATTGTAAGATAAAAAAATATTTTAAATCAACAATATTATCTTCTTATTTTTGAATAGATGCTATGCAATAGCTTTACCGCGGCAGTCCTCGAGTGCCACACGTTTTTTTTACTTCGATCTAGATCAGCGTATAATTGTCTTCTTCATAATTTAGATTTGTACCTGCTCGTTTTCATAACCCCAGAAATGTTGTAGCGACCTTTGACTCAACGTATTTTTGTAGGTCTGTAAGGCGATTTCGAAACTTCTAACGGACTGGGAAAATCCAAGAACTCAAAAGCAATACGATAATTCTTTCATGATGAAATGCTTTCTGTTTGCTTTCGCCAATAACTACACTATGGTTCTCTATATAGCTTTTTTTCAAGGTGAGCATTTTTCGTTAAAAAGGTACCTGAGACAACTGAGGCACCCTCGAAGAATTTGATTTCATTTTCAGAAACTACTGAGCCAAATGATCGACAATTCAACTAATTATTACCTATAGGTAGACTTTGGTAGACTTACAGGGTCATAAAAAAAATGTGACCCCCTCTCTAATTTAGATAGGAAACTGAAGAATAATAGGAGTTTGTTCAGTAAAAAATTTTCGTATCGCCATAGGTATCAAAGATACAGGGCGTTGAAAAAGAATAAAATATACACATTTTTTACGATCTTCACGAAACTACTGGCAACATTGTAATGGAATTTTATACGAATATGTTTTGGAAGCTGATACATCTAATGAGTGTGTTTTGATGTCTGACTCCCATAGAGGGCGCTAGTTACACGGTTCGTACCAAGTTGCTTTGAACATGACTTTTTCGATATTAGAATGTAGTCGTATCAAATAATTTGATCCTGAAATGGAACTGATCGCTATTAATTGAAGTACGTAAAATCTTCTGAAAAGTTTCAATTTCAGCTCACAAAGGGCACTGGCTTCATCAGATGCATGGCCCTATTTGGCTCAGGTGCTTTATTTGGAGATCTGAGTGTTTGCAATGTTCCGGCACTGTTTTAGTTCGAAAAAAAAACTAATTATCAATCTGAATCTAAATACTCGTTCCTCTGATTTTCAGGGAAAATTCTTCACGAATCCAGGAGATGAGACTATGCACGATATCAGGGGAGCTTATATCGTCGACAACTGTCCGTTGGGCGAATGCAATTCTGATTTAGCCGTCCAAGTGATGGTCATTCTGGGGGTCAAACATCTTTTCTTCAAATGCATGGGAAGATATCTCCTCAAGTAACTATTGTAAAGTTCATTCACTCTTATAAAATAAGGTTGGCCTTTATCTGATATACTGTGCAGGCAAATTTGGAAGGTTAAGAAGCTCATCAAAATATACTGCTCCACAAGAGTTAGGGATATCGTATTCATTCGTTTTGAGAAGTATGTAATCTTCGAGAAAATCGCTGTAAATTCATTCAGAACTCCATAACAACTCGAATGGATCCAATAAAAATCAGTATGAGACATTTCGTCAATCTGGTCCCCTTTTTTCTGAGGTTTGGTTCTTTGCATATGCTTCACGAATGTTCTTATCTTGAAAAGGAGTCAGTTTATCAACGGCTTCGATCTGAAACGAGTTTTCTGAGAATGCAAGGACGTAATTTAATAACTATTCACTATTCAGAATGTGTCAGGATTTTTGCAATTTTAATCATGTTTTAGACATTTTTAGCTGCACTCCATCAGATGTAAGAAGAGCTGTGTTAGGCTGATAATATTAGTTATAAGCTGATTTCCATTTAGAATTATGTGTAATAATGGTTTATCTTTTTTTTTTTACTTACAATTCTGTTTTTTTTCCATCTGTAATAGGCTAAGGCTGTAGATTGGTGTGTAGTTATTGAATTAAAAAAATTTAATTAAACGCTGAGTCTAATAGGGCTATCGGAATACTACAGGGTGGCCTAACTCAGGTGTTGTAGCGGAAAGGCTCCAAGTCAGGCAAAGTGTGATATCTCGACTTTGGAAAAGGTTCAGGAAGAAGTGTTACGTGTTGGAAAGACCAAGGCTTGGTGTACGACGAAATACAACACCTGCTCAGGATCGTTTCATCACCGTCTCGCGCGAGAAAAAAGCCTATATCTACGTGTAGAATGCTACGGAATACTCTTCAAAATGCAGATCTGGTCCAAGTTTCCATCGAAACCATCAGACAACGTTTGAGAGAGATTAATCTTCCCAGGCGTCCATTAAGAGGAGTTCCATTAACACGTGATCATAAGCGTCAAATACTGGAATGGGCAAGGCAACATATCAATTGGAACGATCAATGGCGTAGTGTCCTTTTCAGTGATGAATCCAGATATGGACGATTTTCAGATTCTCGAAGAATGAGGGTATGGACAATCCCACGCATACCCCTAAATCGTCGCTATGTCCAAGAAGTCCATCCATTCCGAGGGGTAGTGTTTTATGGTATGGGCCGGGATATGTTTCAACGGGCGTACAGATCTACACATTTATCCTGGGAATATGACCGCCTGACACTATATGTAACATGTCATTGACAATGTTTTGCAGAATTTTCACGCTGCTATTATGGTGAACCTTCAATTTCTAGAAGATAACGCTAGACCGCACCGTTCAGCCATAGCTGAGAATGCGCACGAGGAGCTTGGTATTCCACATTTAACCAATACCTCCGCACTCACCAGATTTGAACTG
>CM076609.1:10524593-10708871 GCA_038502775.1 Hippodamia convergens | reverse complement strand
CGTAAGGTGAATTTCGCTTCTAAGTTGACCTTTTTTGAGACCACCTACCTCTTTTATTGTTAGGGTTTTCGATATTGAAACTGATATAGAAATGTTCAGGGACATCCCAAATTGACATGCATGGAAAAATCTACTTGCTCTAAATACGGTCTGCTCCATTCAACACCTTTTACGAAAGGTGAATTTCGCTTCTAAGTTGACCTTTTTTGAGGCCACCTATCTCTTCATTCTTCGGGTTTTCGATATCGAAATTGATATAGAAATGTTCAGCGACATCCCAAAATTGACATGCATTGGGAAAAATCTACTTGCTCTAAATACGCCCCCTCTATTCAACACCCTTTTACGAAAGGTGAATTTCGCGCCTAAGTTAACCTTTTTTGAGATTTAATATCTCTTTATTCTTCGGGTTTTCGATATAGAAATTTATATGAGAAAGTTCAAGGACATCCCAAAATTGACATGCATTGGAAGAATCTACTTGCTCTGAATAAGGTCCCCTCCATTCAACACCTTTTACGAAAGGTAAATTTCGCGTCTAAGTTGACCCATTTTTGAGACCACCTATCTCTTTATTGTCAGGGATTTCGATATGGAAATTTATATGGAAATGTTCAGGGACATCCCAAAATTGACATGCAATGGAAATCTACTTGCTCTAAATACGGTCCCCCTTATTCAACACCTTTTACGAATGTTCAATTTCACGTTTAGGTTACCCATTTTTGAGACCACGTATCTATTTATTTTTTTGAGTTTTCGATATAAAAATTTGATATGGAGATGTTCAGGGACATCCCAAAATTGACATGCAATGGAAAAATCTACTTGCTCTGAATACGGTCTCCTCCATTCAACACCTTTTACGGAAGGTGAATTTCGCGCCTAAGTTGACCTTTTTTAAGACCACCTACCTCTTTATTCTTCGAGTTTTCGATAGGAAATTTATATGGAAATGTTCAGGGGAAATCCAAAACAGACATGCAATGGAAAAATCTACTTGCTCTAAATACGGTCCCTTCGATTCAACACCTTTTACGAAAGGTGAATTTCACGTCTAAAGTTGACCTTTTTTGAGATTATATATCTCTTTATTCTTCGGGTTTTCGATATGGAAATTTTTATGAAAATGTTCAAGGACATCCCAAAATTGACATGCAATGGAAGTATCTATTTGCTCTAAATATGGACCCCTCCATTCAACACCTTTTACGAAAGGTAAATGTCGCGTCTAAGTTGACAAATGTCAACTTAGAGACCACCTATCTCTTTATTGTCCGGGTTCTCGATATGGAAATTTTTATATGGAAATGTTCAGGGAAATCCCAGAATTGACATGCAATGGAAAAATCTACTTGCTCTAAATACGGTCCCCCTTATTCAACACCTTTTACGAATGTTCCAATTTCGCGTTAAGTTACTCATTTTTGAGATCATGTATCTATTAATTCTTTGGGTTTTCGATATAGAAAATGATATGGAAATGTTCAGGGACATCCCAAAATGGACATGCAATGCAAAAATCTACTTGCTCTAGATACGGTCCGCTCCATTCAACACCTTTTACGAAAGGTGAATTTCGCTTCTGAGTTTACCGTTTTTGAGACCACCTATCTCTTCATTCTTCGGGTTTTCGATATTGAAATTGATATAGAAATGTTCAGCGACATCCCAAAATTGACATGCATTGGAAAAATCTACTTGCTCTAAATAAGGTCCCCCCCATTCAAAACCTTTTACGAAGGGTGAATTTCGCGCCTAAGTTAACCATTTTTTTGCAATCTCTCTATATCTTTATTCTCCGGTTTTTCGATATATAAATTGATATGAGAATATTCAGGGACATCCCAAAATCGACATTCAATGAAAAAAATCTACTTGCCCTGAATACGGTCCCCCTTATTCAAAACCTATCACGAATGTTCAATTTCGCGTCTAAGTTACCTATTTTTGAGACCACGTATCTATTTATTCTTTGGGTTTTTGACATGAAGATTAATATAGAAATGTTCAGGGACATCTCAAAATAGACTTGCAATGGAAAAAATCTACTTGCTCTAAATACGGTCCCCCCCATTCAACACCTTTTACGAAACGTGAATTTCTTGTCTAAGTTGACCTTTTTGAGATTATATATCTCTTTATTCTTCGGGTTTTCGATATGGAAATTCATATGAGAATTTTCAAGGACATCCAAAATTGACATGCAATGGAAAAATCTACTTGCTCTAAATACGGCCCCCCTTATTCAACACCTTTTGCGAATGTTTCAACTTCGCGTTTAGTTACTCATTTTTGAGACCACGTATCTATTTATTCTTTGGGTTTTTGATATAGAAAATGATATGGAAATGTTCAGCGACATCTCAAAATTGACATGCAATGGAAAAATCTACTTGCTCTAAATACAGTCCCTTCATTCAACACCTTTTACGAAAGGTGAATTTCGTGTCTAAGTTGACCTTTTTTGTGACCACCTATCTCTTTATTGTCCGGGTTCTCGATATGGAAATTTATATGGAAATGTTCAGAGAAATCCCAAAATTGACATGCAATGGAAAAATCCATTTGCTCTAAATACGGTCCCCCCTTATTCAACACCTTTTGCGAATGTTCAATTTCGCGTTTAGTTACTCCTCTTTGAGACCACGTATCTATTTATTCTTTGGGTTTTCGATGTAGAAAATGATATGGAAATGTTCAGGGACATCCCAAAATTGACATGCAATGCAAAAATCTATTTGCTCTAAATACGGTCCCCTTCATTCAACACCTTTTACAAATGGTGAATTTCGCTTCTAAGTTGACCTTTTTTGAGACCACCTACCTCTTTATTGTCAGGGTTTTCGATATTGAAACTGATATAGAAATTTTCAGGGACATCCCAAAACTGACATGCATTGGAAGAATCTACTTGCTCTAAATATGGTCCCCTCCATTCAACACCTTTTACGAAAGGTAAATTCGCGTCTAAGTTGACCTTTTTTGAGACCACCTATCTCTTTATTGTCAGGGTTTCGATATGGAAATTTATATGGAAATGTTCAGGGACATCCCAAAATTGACATGCAATGGAAAAATCTACTTGCTCTAAATACGGTCCCCTTATTCAACAGCTTTTACGAATGTTCAATTTCACGATTAGTTACCCATTTTTGAGACCACGTATCTATTTATTTTCTGAGTTTTCGATATAAAAAATGATATGGAGATGTTCAGGGACATCCCCAAATTGACATGCAATGGAAAAATCTACTTGCTCTGAATACGGTCTCCTCCATTCAACACCTTTTACGGAAGGTGAATTTCGCGTCTAAGTTGACCTTTTTTAAGACCACCTACCTCTTTATTCTTCTAGTTTTCGATAGGGAAATTTATATGGAAATGTTCAGGGAAATCCCAAAACAGACATGCAATGGAAAAATCTACTTGCTCTAAATACGGTCCCTTCGATTCAACACCTTTTACGAAAGGTGAATTTCGCGTCTAAGTTGACCTTTTTTGAGATTATATATCTCTTTATTCTTCGGGTTTTCGATATGGAAATTTTTATGAGAATGTTCAAGGACATCCCAAAATTGACATGCAATGGAAGTATCTATTTGCTCTAAATATGGACCCCTCCATTCAACACCTTTTACGAAAGGTAAATGTCGCGTCTAAGTTGACCTTTTTGAGACCACCTATCTCTTTATTGTCCGGGTTCTCGATATGAAAATTTATATGGAAATGTTCAGGGAAATCACAGAATTGACATGCAATGGAAAATACTACTTGCTCTAAATACGGTCCCCCTTATTCAACACCTTTTACGAATGTTCAATTTCGCGTTAAGTTTCTCATTTTTGAGATCATGTATCTATTTATTCTTTGGGTTTTCGATATAGAAAATGATATGGAAATGTTCAGGGACATCCCAAAATTGACATGCAATGGAAAAATCTACTTGCTCTAAATACGGTCCGCTCCATTCAACACCTTTTACGAAAGGTGAATTTCGCTTCTGAGTTGAACCTTTTTTGAGACCACCTATCTCTTCATTCTTCGGATTTTCGATATTGAAATTGATATAGAAATGTTCAGGCGACATCCCAAAATTGACATGCATTGGAAAAATCTACTTGCTCCAAATACGGTCCCCCCCATTCAAAACCTTTTACGAAGGGTGAAATTTCGCGCCTAAGTTAACCATTTTGAGATTATATATCTCTTTATTCTTCGAGTTTTCGATATGGAAATTCATATGAGAAATGTTCAACGCCTTCCCAAAATTGACATGCATTGGAAGAATTTACTTGCTCTAAATATGGTCCCCTCCATTCAACACCTTTCACGAAAGGTAAATTTTCGCGTCTAAGTTGACCTTTTTTGAGACCACCTATCTTTTTATTGTCCGGGTTTTCGATATGGAAATTTATATGGAAATGTTCAGGGGCATCCCAAAATTGACATACAATAGAAAAATCTACTTGCTCTGAATACGGTCCCCCTTATTCAACACCTTTTGCGAATGTTCAATTTCGCGTTTAGTTACTCCTCTTTGAGACCACGTATCTATTTATTCTTTGGGTTTTCGATGTGGAAAATGATATGGAAATGTTCAGGGACATCCCAAAATTGACATGCAATGCAAAAATCTATTTGCTCTAAATACGGTCCCCTTCATTCAACACCTTTTACAAATGGTGAATTTCGCGCCTAAGTTAACCTTTTTTGAGATTATATATCTCTTTATTCTTCGGGTTTTCGATATGGAAATTGATATGAGAATGTTCAGGGACATCCCAAAATTGACATTCAATGGGAAAATCTACTTGCTCTAAATACGGTCCCCCTTATTCAACACCTTCGCGAATGTTCAATTTCGCGTTTAGTTACTCATTTTTGAGACCACGTATCTATTTATTCTTTGGGTTTCGATATAGAAATAAAATGGAAATGTTCAGGGACATCCCAAAATTGACATGCAATGGAAAAATCTACTTGCTCTAAATACGGTCCCCTCAATTCAACACCTTTTACAAATGGTGAATTTCGCGCCTAAAGTAACCTTTTTTGAGATTATATATCTCTTTTTCTTCGGGTTTTCGATATGGAAATTTATATGAGAAAGTTCAAGGACATCCCAAAATTGACATGCATTGGAAGAATCTACTTGCTCTAAATATGGTCCCCTCCATTCAACACTTTTTACGAAAGGTAAATTTCGCGTCTTAGTTTGAACTTTTTTGAGACCACCTATCTCTTTATTGTCAGGGTTTTCGATATGGAAATTTATATGGAAATGTTCAGGGATATCCCAAAATTGACATGCAATGGAAAACTCCACTTGCTCTAAATACGGTCCCCTCCATTCAACATCTTTATTCTTCGGGTTTTCGATATAAAAATTGATATGGAGATGTTCAGGGACATCCCAAAATTGACATGCTATGGAAAATTCTACTTGCTCTGAATACGGCCCCCTCCATTCAACACTTAATCGAGAGGTGAATTTCGCGTCTGAGTTGACCTTTTTTGAGACCACCTATCTCTTTAATGTCCGGGTTCTCGAAATGGGAAATTTATATGGAAATGTTCAGGGACACTCAGAATTGACATGCAATGGAAAAATCTACTTGCTCTGAATACGGTCCCCTTTATTCAACACCTTTTACGAATGTTCAATTTCGATTTAAGTTACTCATTTTTGAGATCATGTATCTATTTATTCTTCGGTTTTTCGATATAGAAAATGATATAAAAATGTTCAGGGACATCCCAAAATTGACATGCAATGGAAAAATCTACTTGCTCTAAATACGGACCCCTTTATTCAACACCTTTTACGAATGTTCAATTTCGCGTTTAGTTACCCATATTTGAGACCAAGTCTTTATTTATTTTTTGGGTTTTCGATATGGAAATTGATATGGAGATTTTCAGGGACATCCCAAAATTACATGCAATGGAAAAATCTACTTGTTCTAAATACGGTCCCCCCATTCAACCCCTTTTACAAATGGTGAATTTCGCGCCTAAGTTAACCGTTTTCGAGATTATATATCTCTTTATTCTTCGGGTTTTCGATATGGAAATTTATATGAGAATGTTCAAGGACATCCCGAAATTGACATGCAATGAGAGAATCTTATTCAACACCTTTTGCGAATGTTCAATTTCGCGTTTAGTTACTCATTTTTGAGACCACGTATCTATTTATTCTTTGGGTTTTCGATATAGAAAATGATATGAAAATGTTCAGGGACATCCCAAAATTGACATGCAATGGAAAAATCTACTTGCTCTAAATACGGTCCCCTCCATTCAACACCTTTTACAAATGGTGAATTTCGCGCCTAAGTTAACCTTTTTGAGATTTAATATCTCTTTATTCTTCGGGTTTTCGATATAGAAATTTATATGAGAAAGTTCAAGGACATCCCAAAATTGACATGCATTGGAAGAATCTACTTGCTCTAAGTATGGTCCCCTCCATTCAACACCTTTTACGAAAGGTGAATTTCGCTTCTAAAGTGACCTTTGTTGAGACCACCTACCTCTTTATTCTTCGGGTTTTCGATATTGAAACTGATATAGAAATCTTCAGGGACATCCCAAAATTGACATGCAATGGAAAAATCTACTTGCTCTAAATACGGTCCCCCTCATTCAACACCTTTTACGAATGTTCAATTTCACGTTTAGTTACCCATTTTTGAGACCACGTATCTATTTATTTTTCGGGTTTTCGATACAAAAATTGATATGGAGATGTTCAGGGACATCCCAAAATTGACATGCAATTGAAAAATCTACTTGCTCTAAATACGGTCCCCCCTTTATTCAACACCTTTTACGAATGTTCAATTTCACGTTTAGTTACCCATTTTTGAGACCACGTATCTATTTATTTCTTGAGTTTTCGATACAAAAATTGATATGGAAATGTTCAGGGACATCCCAAAATTGACACGCAATGGAAAAATCTACTTGCTCTGAATACGGTCTCCTCCATTCAACACCTTTTACGGAAGGTGAATTTCGCGTCTAAGTTGACCTTTTTTAGACCACCTACCTCTTTATTCTTCGAGTTTTCGATAGGGAAATTTATATGGAAATGTTCAGGGACATCCCAAAACAGACATGCAATGGAAAAATCTACTTGCTCCAAATACGGTCCCTTCGATTCAACACCTTTTACGAAAGGTGAATTTCGCGTCTAAGTTGACCTTTTTTGAGATTATATATCTCTTTATTCTTCGGGTTTTCGATATGGAAATTTTTATGAGAATGTTCAAGGACATCCCAAAATTGACATGCAATGGAAGTATCTATTTGCTCTAAATATGAACCCCTCCATTCAACACCTTTTACGACAGGTAAATGTCGCGTCTAAGTTGACCTTTTTGAGACCACCTATCTCTTTATTGTCCGGGTTCTTGATATGGAAATTTATATGGAAATGTTCAGGGAAATCAAAGAATTGACATGCAATGGAAAATCTACTTGCTCTAAAATACGGTCCCCCTTATTCAACACCTTTTACGAATGTTCAATTTCGACTTAAGTTACTCATTTTTGAGATCATGTATCTATTTATTCTTCGGGTTTTCGATATAGAAAATGATATAAAAATGTTCAGGGACATCCCAAACTTGACATGCAATGGAAAAATCTACTCGCTCTAAATACGGTCCGCTCCATTCAACACCTTCTACGAAAGGTGAATTTCGCTTCTGAGTTGACCTTTTTTGAGACCACCTCTCTCTTCATTCTTCGGGTTTTCGATATTGAAATTGATATAAAAATGATCAGCGACATCCCAGAACTGACATGCATTTTAAAAATCTACTTGCTCTAAATACGGCCCCCTCTATTCAACACCTTTTACGAAAGGTGAATTTCGCGTCTAAGTTGACCTTTTTTGAGAACACCTATCTCTTTATTGTCCGGGTTCTCGATATTGAAATTGATATAGAAATGTTCAGCGACATCCCAAAATTGACATGCAATGGAAAAATCTACTCGCTCTAAATACGGTCCGCTCCATTCAACACCTTCTACGAAAGGTGAATTTCGCTTCCGAGTTGACCTTTTTTGAGACCACCTATCTCTTCATTCTTCGGGTTTTCGATATTGAAATTGATATAGAAATGTTCAGCGACATCCCAAAACTGACATGCATTTTAAAAATCTACTTGCTCTAAATATGGTCCCCTCCATTCAACACCTTTTACGAAAGGTAAATTTCGCGTCTAAGTTGACCTTTTTTGAGACCACCTATCTCTTTATTGTCAGGGTTTTCGATATATAAATTAATATGGAAATGTTCAGGGATATCCCAAAATTGACATGCAATGGAAAACTCTACTTGCTCTAAATACGGTCCCTCCATTCAACACCTTTTACGAATGTTCAATTTTACGTTTAGTTACCCATTTTTGAGACCACGTATCATTTATTTTTTAGGTTTTCGATATAAAAATTGATATGGAGAATTTCAGCGACATCCCAAAATTGACATGCAATGGAAAAATCTACTTGCTCTGAATACGGTCTTCTCCATTCAACACCTTTTACGGAAGGTGAATTTCGCGTCTAAGTAGACCTTTTTTAAGACCACCTACCTCTTTATTGTCAGGGTTTTCGATATTGAAACTGATATAGAAATGTTCAGGGACATCCCAAAATTGACATGCAATGGAAAAATCTACTTGCTCTGAATACGGTCTCCTCCATTCAACACCTTTTACGGAAGGTGAATTTCGCTTCTAAGTTGACCTTTTTTGAGACCACCTACCTCTTTATTGTTAGGGTTTTCGATATTGAAACTGATATAGAAATGTTCAGGGACATCCCAAAATTGACATGCAATGGAAAAATCTACTTGCTCTAAATACGGTCTGCTCCATTCAACACCTTTTACGAAAGGTGAATTTCGCTTCTAAGTTGACCTTTTTTGAGGCCACCTATCTCTTCATTCTTCGGGTTTTCGATATCGAAATTGATATAGAAATGTTCAGCGACATCCCAAAATTGACATGCATTGGAAAAATTTACTTGCTCTAAATACGCCCCCCTCTATTCAACACCTTTTACGAAAGGTGAATTTCGCGCCTAAGTTAACCTTTTTTGAGATTTAATATCTCTTTATTCTTCGGGTTTTCGATATAGAAATTTATATGAGAAAGTTCAAGGACATCCCAAAATTGACATGCATTGGAAGAATCTTACTTGCTCTGAATAAGGTCCCCTCCATTCAACACCTTTTACGAAAGGTAAATTTCGCGTCTAAGTTGACCCATTTTTGAGACCACCTATCTCTTTATTGTCAGGGTTTTCGATATGGAAATTTATATGGAAATGTTCAGGGACATCCCAAAATTAACATGCAATGGAAATCTACTTGATCTAAATACGGTCCCCCTTATTCAACACCTTTTACGAATGTTCAATTTCACGTTTAGTTACCCATTTTTGAGACCACGTATCTATTTATTTTTTGAGTTTTCGATATAAAAATTGATATGGAGATATTCAGGGACATCCCAAAATTGACATGCAATGGAAAAATCTACTTGCTCTGAATACGGTCTCCTCCATTCAACACCTTTTACGGAAGGTGAATTTCGCGCCTAAGTTGACCTTTTTTAAGACCACCTACCTCTTTATTCTTCGAGTTTTCGATAGGGAAATTTATATGGAAATGTTCAGGGAAATCCCAAAACAGACATGCAATGGAAAAATCTACTTGCTCTAAATACGGTCCCTTCGATTCAACACCTTTTACGAAAGGTGAATTTCACGTCTAAGTTGACCTTTTTTGAGATTATATATCTCTTTATTCTTCGGGTTTTCGATATGGAAATTTTTATGAAAATGTTCAAGGACATCCCAAAATTGACATGCAATGGAAGTATCTATTTGCTCTAATATGGACCCCTCCATTCAACACCTTTTACGAAAGGTAAATCTCGCGTCTAAGTTGACATTTTTGAGACCACCTATCTCTTTATTGTCCGGGTTCTCGATATGGAAATTTATATGGAAATGTTCAGGGAAATCCCAGAATTGACATGCAATGGAAAAATCTACTTGCTCTAAATACGGTCCCCCTTATTCAACACCTTTTACGAATGTTCAATTTCGCGTTAAGTTACTCATTTTTGAGATCATGTATCTATTAATTCTTTGGGTTTTCGATATAGAAAATGATATGGAAATGTTCAGGGACATCCCAAAATTGACATGCAATGGAAAAATCTACTTGCTCTAAATACGGTCCGCTCCATTCAACACCTTTTACGAAAGGTGAATTTCGCTTCTGAGTTGACCTTTTTTGAGACCACTATCTTTCATTCTTCGGGTTTTCGATATTGAAATTGATATAGAAATGTTCAGCGACATCCCAAAATTGACATGCATTGGAAAAATCTACTTGCTCTAAATAAGGTCCCCCCCATTCAAAACCTTTTACGAAGGGTGAATTTCGCGCCTAAGTTAACCATTTTTTTGCAATCTCTCTATATCTTTATTCTCCGGTTTTTCGATATATAAATTGATATGAGAATATTCAGGGACATCCCAAAATCGACATTCAATGAAAAAATCTACTTGCCCTGAATACGGTCCCCCTTATTCAAAACCTATCACGAATGTTCAATTTCGCGTCTAAGTTACCTATTTTTGAGACCACGTATCTATTTATTCTCTGGGTTTTTGACATGAAGATTAATATAGAAATGTTCAGGGACATCTCAAAATAGACTTGCAATGGAAAAATCTACTTGCTCTAAATACGGTCCCCCCATTCAACACCTTTTACGAAACGTGAATTTCGCGTCTAAGTTGACCTTTTTTGAGATTATATATCTCTTTATTCTTCGGGTTTTCGATATGGAAATTCATATGAGAATTTTCAAGGACATCCCAAAATTGACATGCAATGGAAAAATCTACTTGCTCTAAATACGGCCCCCCTTATTCAACACCTTTTGCGAATGTTCAACTTCGCGTTTAGTTACTCATTTTTGAGACCACGTATCTATTTATTCTTTGGGTTTTTGATATAGAAAATGATATGGAAATGTTCAGCGACATCTCAAAATTGACATGCAATGGAAAAATCTACTTGCTCTAAATACAGTCCCCTTCATTCAACACCTTTTACGAAAGGTGAATTTCGTGTCTAAGTTGACCTTTTTTGTGACCACCTATCTCTTTATTGTCCGGGTTCTCGATATGGAAATTTATATGGAAATGTTCAGAGAAATCCCAAAATTGACATGCAATGGAAAAATCCATTTGCTCTAAATACGGTCCCCCTTATTCAACACCTTTTGCGAATGTTCAATTTCGCGTTTAGTTACTCCTCTTTGAGACCAGTATCTATTTATTCTTTGGGGTTTTCGATGTAGAAAATGATATGGAAATGTTCAGGGACATCCCAAAATTGACATGCAATGCAAAAATCTATTTGCTCTAAATACGGTCCCCTTCATTCAACACCTTTTACAAATGGTGAATTTCGCGCCTAAGTTAACCTTTTTTGAGATTAGATATCTCTTTATTCTTCGGGTTTTCGATATGGAAATTGATATGAGAATGTTCAGGGACATCCCAAAATTGACATTCAATGGGAAAATCTACTTGCTCTAAATACGGTCCCCCTTATTCAACACCTTTCGCGAATGTTCAATTTCGCGTTTAGTTACTCATTTTTGAGACCACGTATCTATTTATTCTTTGGGTTCTCGATATAGAAAATGAAATGGAAATGTTCAGGGACATCCCAAAATTGACATGCAATGGAAAAATCTACTTGCTCTAAATACGGTCCCCTCAATTCAACACCTTTTACAAATGGTGAATTTCGCGCCTAAATTAACCTTTTTTGAGATTATATATCTCTTTATTCTTCGGGTTTTCGATATGGAAATTTATATGAGAAAGTTCAAGGACATCCCAAAATTGACATGCATTGGAAGAATCTACTTGCTCTAAATATGGTCCCCTCCATTCAACACTTTTTACGAAAGGTAAATTTCGCGTCTTAGTTGAGCTTTTTTGAGACCACCTATCTCTTTATTGTCAGGGTTTTCGATATGGAAATTTATATGGGATATCCCAAAATTGACATGCAATGGAAAACTCTACTTGCTCTAAATACGGTCCCCTCCATTCAACATCTTTATTCTTCGGGTTTTCGATATTGAAACTGATATAGAAATGTTCAGGGACATCCCAAAATTGACATGCAATTGAAAAATCTACTTGTTCTGAATACGGTTCTCCTTATTCAACACCTTTTACAAATTTTCAATTTCACGTTTAGTTACCCATTTTTGAGACCACGTATCTATTTATTTTTTAGGTTTTCGATATAAAAATTGATACGGAGATGTTCAGGGACATCCCAAAATTGACATGCAATGGAAAAATTTACTTGCTCTGAATACGGCCCCTCCATTCAACACCTTAAACGAGAGGTGAATTTCGCGTCTGAGTTGACCTTTTTTGAGACCACCTATCTCTTTAATGTCCGGGTTCTCGATATGGAAATTTATATGGAAATGTTCAGGGACATCTCAGAATTGACATGCAATGCAAAAATCTATTTGCTCTAAATACGGTCCCCTTCATTCAACACCTTTTACAAATGGTGAATTTCGCGCCTAAGTTAACCTTTTTTGAGATTAGATATCTCTTTATTCTTCGGGTTTTCGATATGGAAATTGATATGAGAATGTTCAGGGACATCCCAAAATTGACATTCAATGGGAAAATCTACTTGCTCTAAATACGGTCCCCTTATTCAACACCTTTCGCGAATGTTCAATTTCGCGTTTAGTTACTCATTTTTGAGACCACGTATCTATTTATTCTTTGGGTTCTCGATATAGAAAATGAAATGGAAATGTTCAGGGACATCCCAAAATTGACATGCAATGGAAAAATCTACTTGCTCTAAATACGGTCCCCTCAATTCAACACCTTTTACAAATGGTGAATTTCGCGCCTAAATTAACCTTTTTTGAGATTATATATCTCTTTATTCTTCGGGTTTTCGATATGGAAATTTATATGAGAAAGTTCAAGGACATCCCAAAATTGACATGCATTGGAAGAATCTACTTGCTCTAAATATGGTCCCCTCCATTCAACACTTTTTACGAAAGGTAAATTTCGCGTCTTAGTTGAACTTTTTTGAGACCACCTATCTCTTTATTGTCAGGGTTTTCGATATGGAAATTTATATGGGATATCCCAAAATTGACATGCAATGGAAAACTCTACTTGCTCTGAATACGGTCCCCTCCATTCAACATCTTTATTCTTCGGGTTTTCGATATTGAAACTGATATAGAAATGTTCAGGGACATCCCAAAATTGACATGCAATTGAAAAATCTACTTGTTCTGAATACGGTTCTCCTTATTCAACACCTTTTACAAATTTTCAATTTCACGTTTAGTTACCCATTTTTGAGACCACGTATCTATTTATTTTTTAGGTTTTCGATATAAAAATTGATACGGAGATGTTCAGGGACATCCCAAAATTGACATGCAATGGAAAAATTTACTTGCTCTGAATACGGCCCCCTCCATTCAACACCTTAAACGAGAGGTGAATTTCGCGTCTGAGTTGACCTTTTTTGAGACCACCTATCTCTTTAATGTCCGGGTTCTCGATATGGAAATTTATATGGAAATGTTCAGGGACATCTCAGAATTGACATGCAATGGAAAAATCTACTTGCTCTAAATACGGACCCCTTTATTCAACACCTTTTACGAATGTTCAATTTCGCGTTTAGTTACCCATATTTGAGACCAAGTATTTATTTATTTTTTGGGTTTTCGATATGGAAATTGATATGGAGATTTTCAGGGACATCCCAAAATTAACATGCAATGGAAAAATCTACTTGCTCTAAATACGGTCCCCCCATTCAACCCCTTTTACAAATGGTGAATTTCGCGCCTAAGTTAACCGTTTTCGAGATTATATATCTCTTTATTCTTCGGGTTTTCGATATGGAAATTAATATGAAAATGTTCAAGGACATCCCGAAATTGACATGCAATGAGAGAATCTTATTCAACACCTTTTGCGAATGTTCAATTTCGCCTTTTGTTACTCATTTTTGAGACACGTATCTATTTATTCTTTGGGTTTTCGATATGGAAAATGATATGGAAATGTTCAGGGACATCCCAAAATTGACATGCAATGGAAAAATCTACTTGCTCTAAATACGGTCCCCTCCATTCAACACCTTTTACAAATGGTGAATTTCGCGCCTAAGTTAACCTTTTTTGAGATTTAATATCTCTTTATTCTTCGGGTTTTCGATATAGAAATTTATATGAGAAAGTTCAAGAACATCCCAAAATTGACATGCATTGGAAGAACCTACTTGCTCTAAATATGGTCCCCTCCATTCAACACCTTTTACGAAAGGTAAATTTCGCGTCTAAGTTGACCCTTTTTTGAGACCACCTATCTCTTTATTGTCAGGGTCTTCGATATGGAAATTTATATGGAAATGTTCAGGGATATCCCAAAATTGACATGCAATGGAAAACTCTACTAGCTCTAAATACGGTACCCTCCATTCAACACCTTTTACGAAAGGTGAATTTCGCTTCTTAAGTGACCTTTTTTTGAGACCACCTACCTCTTTATTCTTCGGGTTTTCGATATTGAAACTGATATAGAAATGTTCAGGGACATCCCAAAATTGACATGCATTGGAAAAATCTACTTGCTCTAAATACGGTCCCCCTCATTCAACACCTTTTACGAATGTTCAATTTCACGTTTAGTTACCCATTTTTGAGACCACGTATCTATTTATTTTTCGGGTTTTCGATACAAAAATTGATATGGAGATGTTCAGGGACATCCCAAAATTGACATGCAATGGAAAAATCTACTTGCTCTGAATACGGTCTCCTCCATTCAACACCTTTTACGAAAGGTGAATTTCGCTTCTGAGTTGACCTTTTTTGAGACCACCTATCTCTTTATTCTTCGGGTTTTCGATATTGAAATTGATTAACAAATGTTCAGCGACATCCCAAAATTGACATGCATTGGAAGAATTTACTTGCTCTAAATATGGTCCCCTCCATTCAACACCTTTCACGAAAGGTAAATTTCGCGTCTAAGTTGACCTTTCTTGAGACCACCTATCTTTTCATTGTACGGGTTTTCGATATGGAAATTTATATGGAAATGTTCAGGGGCATCCCAATATTGACATGCAATAGAAAAATCTACTTGCCCTAAATACGGTGCCCCTTATTCAACACCTTTTACGAATGTTCAATTTCGCGTTTAGTTACCCATTTTTGAGACAACGTATCTATTTATTTTTTAGGTTTTCGATATGGAAATTGATATAGAGAGTTTCAGGGTCATCCCAAAATTGACATGCAATAGAAAAATCTACTTGCTCTAAATACGGTCCCCTTCATTCAAAACCTTTTACGGAAGGTGAATTTCGCGTCTAAGTTGACCTTTTTTAAGACCACCTACCTCTTTATTCTTCGAGTTTTCGATAGGGAAATTTATATGAAAATGTTCAGGGACATCCCAAAACAGACATGCAATGGAAAAATCTACTTGCTCTAAATACGGTCCCTTCGATTCAACACCTTTTACGAAAGGTGAATTTCGCGTCTAAGTTGACCTTTTTTGAGATTATATATCTCTTTATTCTTCGGGTTTTCGATATGTAAATTTTTATGAGAATGTTCAAGGACATCCTAAAATTGACATGCAATGGAAGTATCTATTTGCTCTAAATATGAACCCCTCCATTCAACACCTTTTACGACAGGTAAATGTCGCGTCTAAGTTGACCTTTTTGAGACCACCTATCTCTTTATTGTCCGGGTTCTTGATATGGAAATTTATATGGAAATGTTCAGGGAAATCTAAGAATTGACATGCAATGGAAAAATCTACTTGCTCTAAATACGGTCCCCTTTATTCAACACCTTTTACGAATGTTCAATTTCGATTTAAGTTACTCATTTTTGAGATCATGTATCTATTTATTCTTCGGTTTTTCGATATAGAAAATGATATAAAAATGTTCAGAGACATCCCAAAATTGACATGCAATGGAAAAATCTACTCACTCTAAATACGGTCCGCTCCATTCAACACCTTCTACGAAAGGTGAATTTCGCTTCCGAGTTGACCTTTTTTGAGACCACCTATCTCTTCATTCTTCGGGTTTTCGATATTGAAATTGATATAAAAATGATCAGCGACATCCCAAAACTGACATGCATTTTAAAAATCTACTTGCTCTAAATACGGCCCCCTCTATTCAACACCTTTTACGAAAGGTGAATTTCGCGTCTAAGTTGACCTTTTTTGAGAACACCTATCTCTTTATTGTCCGGGTTCTCGATATTGAAATTGATATAGAAATGTTCAGCGACATCCCAAAATTGACATGCAATGGAAAAATCTACTCGCTCTAAATACGGTCCGCTCCATTCAACACCTTCTACGAAAGGTGAATTTCGCTTCCGAGTTGACCTTTTTTGAGACCACCTATCTCTTCATTCTTCGGGTTTTCGATATTGAAATTGATATAGAAATGTTCAGCGACATCCCAAAACTGACATGCATTTTAAAAATCTACTTGCTCTAAATACGGTCCCCTCAATTCAACACCTTTTACAAATGGTGAATTTCGCGCCTAAATTAACCTTTTTTGAGATTATATATCTCTTTATTCTTCGGGTTTTCGATATGGAAATTTATATGAGAAAGTTCAAGGACATCCCAAAATTGACATGCATTGGAAGAATCTACTTGCTCTAAATATGGTCCCCTCCATTCAACACTTTTTACGAAAGGTAAATTTCGCGTCTTAGTTGAACTTTTTTGAGACCACCTATCTCTTTATATCGAACTAAAATATTGCTTAGTGTCCTCCAAGATTTAATAATGGAAATATTATTGTGGGAATAGGACAATTACAATATGTCAGAGTGTCTAATACATATATTTGGCGACGTTTCGCAAATTCACATTTGCTTCCTCAGGCCTACAAAATTAAAATCATTAACAACATTTTCCTTCTCTTACACTAGATTGGAAAAGGAAATCAATTAATGTTAAGAAAGTCACTTTATCCAATGATGTATACGCTGATATTGTGTGCCAGTTCTTCTGTATGACATTTTTTGTGTGACTGTGTGTAACGTTAGTAAACAACGATACAACATCCAGTGAAACCAGGATATAGTCTTCAGGTAGGACCACAGTTTTTGAGAATTCCACAAACTCAAAAGAGTTATTTATTTCTTCATAGAGAATCACCGGTTAGATTTTCCCAATGTGAAAATTCTTGAAAAAGAAAAACAATATCAAAAAAGAAATATCTTGGAGATGATTCACATTAATTTAAACAAATCTATTAATTTTAGATCTGATACTAGTCATCTTAGTTGTTTATATAATCCAATATTATTTAAGTATAAGAATTTGACAAAAAGATGAACTAGTTAGTTCAAACGTGAAATAGTTCCATATTCGACAACTAAAATACGATTTGTTTTGTGATTCACATTTATGGTTTATGGTTTGTTGTTTCAAACTATCTAGTGTACATGTGTCATTTTCCTTGATTGACTCACATTTTAAATTTTTCTACATTATATGGTCGGTATTTGTGATTTTTAACATATTGAGGTATGTGATTTTGTATCTGTGTAAGAGAAGGAAAATGTTGTTAATGATTTTAATTTTGTAGGCCTGAGGAAGCAAATGTGAATTTGCGAAACGTCGCCAAATATATGTATTAGACACTCTGACATATTGTAATTGTCCTATTCCCACAATAATATTTCCATTACTATCTCTTTATTGTCAGGGTTTTCGATATGGAAATTTATATGGAAATGTTCAGGGATATCCCAAAATTGACATGCAATGGAAAACTCTACTTGCTCTAAATACGGTCCCCTCCATTCAACATCTTTATTCTTCGGGTTTTCGATATTGAAACTGATATAGAAATGTTCAGGGACATCCCAAAATTGACATGCAATGGAAAAATCTATTTGTTCTGAATACGGTTCCCCTTATTCAACACCTTTTACGAATTTTCAATTTCAAGTTAAGTTACCCATTTTTGAGACCACGTATCTATTTATTTTTTAGGTTTTCGATATAAAAATTGATATGGAGATGTTCAGGGACATCCCAAAATTGACATGCAATGGAAAAATCTACTTGCTCTGAATACGGCCCCCTCCATTCAACACCTTAAACGAGAGGTGAATTTCGCGTCTGAGTTGACCTTTTTTGAGACCACCTATCTCTTTAATGTCCGGGTTCTCGATATGGAAATTTATATGGAAATGTTCAGGGACATCTCAGAATTGACATGCAATGGAAAAATCTACTTGCTCTAAATACGGACCCCTTTATTCAACACCTTTTACGAATGTTCAATTTCGCGTTTAGTTACCCATATTTGAGACCAAGTATTTATTTATTTTTTGGGTTTTCGATATGGAAATTGATATGGAGATTTTCAGGGGCATCCCAAAATTAACATGCAATGGAAAAAATCTACTTGCTCTAAATACGGTCCCCCCATTCAACCCCTTTTACAAATGGTGAATTTCGCGCCTAAGTTAACCGTTTTCGAGATTATATATCTCTTTATTCTTCGAGTTTTCGATATGGAAATTTATATGAGAATGTTCAAGGACATCCCGAAATTGACATGCAATGAGAGAATCTCAATTTGGAAAAATCTACCTGCTCTGAATACGTTCCCTTTTACGAAAGGTAAATTTCGCGTCTAAGTTGACCTTTTTTGAGACCACCTATCTCTTTATTGTCCGGGTTCTCGATATGGAAATTTATATGGAAAAGTTCAGGGACATCCCAGAAGTGACATGCAATGGGAAAATCTACTTGCTCTAAATAGGGTCCCCCTTATTCAACACCTTTTACGAATGTTCAATTTCGCGTTTAGTTACCCATTTTTGAGACAACGTATCTATTTATTTTTTAGGTTTTCGATATGGAAATTGATATAGAGAGTTTCAGGGTCATCCCAAAATTGACATGCAATAGAAAAATCTACTTGCTCTAAATACGGTCCCCTTCATTCAACACATTTTACGGAAGGTGAATTTCGCGTCTAAGTTGACCTTTTTTGAGACCACCTATCTCTTTCCATATAAATTTATATGGAAATGATCAGGGACATCCCAGAATTGACATGTTATGAAAAAATATACCTGTCTAAATACGCTCCCCTTATTCAACACCTTTTGCGAATGTTCAATTTCGCGTTTAGGTACTCATTTTTGAGACCACGTATCTATTTATTCTTTAGGTTTTCGGTATAGAAAATGATATGTAAATGTTCAGGGACATCCCAAAATTGACAGGCAATGGAAAAATCTACTCGCTCTAAATACGGTCCCCTCCATTCAAAACCTCTCACGAATGTTCAATTTCGCGTCTAAGTTACCTATCTTTGAGACCACGTATCTATTTATTCTTTGAGTTTTCGATACAAAAATTGATATGGAAATGTTCAGGGACATCCCAAAATTGACACGCAATGGAAAAATCTACTTGCTCTGAATAGGGTCTCCTCCATTCAAAAACTTTTACGGAAGGAGAATTTCGCGTCTAAGTTGACCTTTTTTAAGACCACCTACCTCTTTATTCGTCGAGTTTTCGATAGGGAAATTTATATGGAAATGTTCAGGGACATCCCAAAACAGACATGCAATGGAAAAATCTACTTACTCTAAATACGGTCCCTTCGATTCAACACCTTTTACGAAAGGTTAATTTCGCGTCTAAGTTGACCTTTTTTGAGATTATATATCTCTTTATTCTTCGGGTTTTCGATATGGAAATTTTTATGAGAATGTTCAAGGACATCCTAAAATTGACATGCAATGGAAGTATCTATTTGCTCCAAATATGAACCCCTCCATTCAACACCTTTTACGACAGGTAAATGTCGCGTCTAAGTTGACCTTTTTGAGACCACCTATCTCTTTATTGTCCGGGTTCTTGATATGGAAATTTATATGGAAATGTTCAGGGAAATCAAAGAATTGACATGCAATGGAAAAATCTACTTGCTCTAAATACGGTCCCCTTTATTCAACACCTTTTACGAATGTTCAATTTCGATTTAAGTTACTCATTTTTGAGATCATGTATTTATTTATTCTTCGGGTTTTCGATATAGAAAATGATATAAAAATGTTCAGGGACATCCCAAAATTGACATGCAATGGAAAAATCTACTCGCTCTAAATACGGTCCGCTCCATTCAACACCTTCTACGAAAGGTGAATTTCGCTTCTGAGTTGACCTTTTTTGAGACCACCTATCTCTTCATTCTTCGGGTTTTCGATATTGAAATTGATATAAAAACGATCAGCGACATCCCAAAACTGACATACATTTTAAAAATCTACTTGCTCTAAATACGGCCCCCTCTATTCAACACCTTTTACGAAAGGTGAATTTCGCGTCTAAGTTGACCTTTTTTGAGAACACCTATCTCTTTATTGTCCGGGTTCTCGATATTGAAATTGATATAGAAATGTTCAGCGACATCCCAAAATTGACATGCAATGGAAAAATCTACTCGCTCTGAATACGGTCCGCTCCATTCAACACCTTCTACGAAAGGTGAATTTCGCTTCCGAGTTGACCTTTTTTGAGACCACCTATCTCTTCATTCTTCGGGTTTTCGATATTGAAATTGATATAGAAATGTTCAGCGGCATCCCAAAACTGACATGCATTTTAAAAATCTACTTGCTCTATATATGGTCCCCTCCATTCAACACCTTTTACGAAAGGTAAATTTCGCGTCTAAGTTGACCTTTTTTGAGACCACCTATCTCTTTATTGTCAGGGTTTTCGATATATAAATTTATATGGAAATGTTCAGGGATATCCCAAAATTGACATGCAATGGAAAACTCTACTTGCTCTAAATACGGTCCCCTCCATTCAACACCTTTTACGAATGTTCAATTTCACGTTTAGTTACCCATTTTTGAGACCACGTATCTATTTATTTTTCAGGTTTTCGATATAAAAATTGATATGGAGAATTTCAGCGACATCCCAAAATTGTCATGGAATGGAAAAATCTACTTGCTCTGAATACGGTCTCCTCCATTCAACACCTTTTACGGAAGGTGAATTTCGCGTCTAAGTAGACCTTTTTTAAGACCACCTACCTCTTTATTGTCAGGGTTTTCGATATTGAAACTGATATAGAAATGTTCAGGGACATCCCAAAATTGACATGCAATGGAAAAATCTACTTGCTCTGAATACGGTCTCCTCCATTCAACACCTTTTACGGAAGGTGAATTTCGCTTCTAAGTTGACCTTTTTTGAGACCACCTACCTCTTTATTGTCAGGGTTTTCGATATTGAAACTGATATAGAAATGTTCAGGGACATCCCAAAATTGACATGCAATGGAAAAATCTACTTGCTCTAAATACGGTCTGCTCCATTCAACACCTTTTACGAATGGTGAATTTCGCTTCTAAGTTGACCTTTTTTGAGGCCACCTATCTCTTCATTCTTCGGGTTTTCGATATTGAAATACTTGCTCTAAATACGGTCCCCCTTATTCAACACCTTTTACGAATGTTCAATTTCACGTTTAGTTACCCATTTTTGAGACCACGTATCTATTTATTTTTTGAGTTTTCGATATAAAAATTGATATGGAGATGTTCAGGGACATCCCAAAATTGACATGCAATGGAAAAATCTACTTGCTCTGAATACGGTCTCCTCCATTCAACACCTTTTACGGAAGGTGAATTTCGCGTCTAAGTTGACCCTTTGTAAGACCACCTACCTCTTTATTCTTCAAGTTTTCGATAGGGAAATTTATATGGAAATGTTCAGGGAAATCCCAAAACAGACATGCAATGGAAAAATCTACTTGCTCTTAATACGGTCCCTTCGATTCAACACCTTTTACGAAAGGTGAATTTCGCGTCTAAGTTGACCTTTTTTGAGACCACCTATCTCTTTATTGTCAGGGTTTTCGATATATAAATTTATATGGAAATGTTCAGGGATATCCCAAAATTGACATGCAATGGAAAACTCTACTTGCTCTAAATACGGTCCCCTTTATTCAACACCTTTTACGAATGTTCAATTTCGATTTAAGTTACTCATTTTTGAGATCATGTATCTATTTATTCTTCGGGTTTTCGATATAGAAAATGATATAAAAATGTTCAGGGACATCCCAAAACTGACATGCAATGGAAAAATCTACTCGCTCTGAATACGGTCCGCTCCATTCAACACCTTCTACGAAAGGTGAATTTCGCTTCTGAGTTGACCTTTTTTTAGAACACCTATCTCTTTATTGTCCGGGTTCTCGATATTGAAATTGATATAGAAATGTTCAGCGACATCCCAAAATTGACATGCAATGGAAAAATCTACTCGCTCTAAAAACGGTCCGCTCCATTCAACACCTTCTACGAAAGGTGAATTTCGCTTCCGAGTTGACCTTTTTTGAGACCACCTATCTCTTCATTCTTCGGGTTTTCGATATTGAAATTGATATAGAAATGTTCAGTGACATCCCAAAACTGACATGCATTTTAAAAATCTACTTGCTCTAAATACGGCCCCCTCTATTCAACACCTTTTACGAAAGGTGAATTTCGCGTCTAAGTTGACCTTTTTTTAGAACACCTATCTCTTTATTGTCCGGGTTCTCGATATTGAAATTGATATAGAAATGTTCAGCGACATCCCAAAATTGACATGCAATGGAAAAATCTACTCGCTCTAAAAACGGTCCGCTCCATTCAACACCTTCTACGAAAGGTGAATTTCGCTTCCGAGTTGACCTTTTTTGAGACCACCTATCTCTTCATTCTTCGGGTTTTCGATATTGAAATTGATATAGAAATGTTCAGCGACATCCCAAAACTGACATGCATTTTAAAAATCTACTTGCTCTAAATATGGTCCCCTCCATTCAACACCTTTAACGAAAGGTAATTTCGCGTCTAAGTTGACCTTTTTTGAGACCACCTATCTCTTTATTGTCAGGGTTTTCGATATATAAATTTATATGGAAATGTTCAGGGATATCCCAAAATTGACATGCAATGGAAAACTCTACTTGCTCTAAATACGGTCCCCTCCATTCAACACCTTTTACGAATGTTCAATTTCACGTTTAGTTACCCCATTTTGAGACCACGTATGTATTTATTTTTTAGGTTTTCGATATAAAAATTGATATGGAGAATTTCAGCGACATCCCAAAATTGACATGCAATGGAAAAATCTACTTGCTCTGAATACGGTCTCCTCCATTCAACACCTTTTACGGAAGGTGAATTTCGCGTCTAAGTAGACCTTTTTTAAGACCACCTACCTCTTTATTGTCAGGGTTTTCGATATTGAAACTGATATAGAAATGTTCAGGGACATCCCAAAATTGACATGCAATGGAAAAATCTACTTGCTCTGAATACGGTCTCCTCCATTCAACACCTTTTACGGAAGGTGAATTTCGCTTCTAAGTTGACCTTTTTTGAGACCACCTACCTCTTTATTGTCAGGGTTTTCGATATTGAAACTGATATAGAAATGTTCAGGGACATCCCAAAATTGACATGCAATGGAAAAATCTACTTGCTCTAAATACGGTCTGCTCCATTCAACACCTTTTACGAAAAGTGAATTTCGCTTCTAAGTTGACCTTTTTTGAGGCCACCTATCTCTTCATTCTTCGGGTTTTCGATATTGAAATACTTGCTCTAAATACGGTCCCCCTTATTCAACACCTTTTACGAATGTTCAATTTCACGTTTAGTTACCCATTTTTGAGACCACGTATCTATTTATTTTTTGAGTTTTCGATATAAAAATTGATATGGAGATGTTCAGGGACATCCCAAAATTGACATGCAATGGAAAAATCTACTTGCTCTGAATACGGTCTCCTCCATTCAACACCTTTTACGGAAGGTGAATTTCGCGTCTAAGTTGACCCTTTGTAAGACCACCTACCTCTTTATTCTTCGAGTTTTCGATAGGGAAATTTATATGGAAATGTTCAGGGAAATCCCAAAACAGACATGCAATGGAAAAATCTACTTGCTCTAAATACGGTCCCCCTCATTCAACACCTTTTACGAAAGGTGAATTTCGCGTCTAAGTTGACCTTTTTTGAGATTATATATCTCTTAATTCTTCGGGTTTTCGATATGAAAATTTATATGAGAATGTTCAAGGACATCCCAAAATTGACATGCAATGGAAAAATCTACTTGCTCTTAATACGGTCCCCCTTATTCAACACCTTTTACGAATGTTCAATTTCGCGTTTAGTTACTCATTTTTGAGACCACGTATCTATTTATTCTTTGGTTTTCGATATAGAAAATGATATGGAAATATTCAGGGACATCCCAAAATTGACATGCAATGGAAAAATCTACTTGCTCTAAATACGGTCCGCTCATTTCAACACTTTTACGAAAGGTGAATTTCGCTTCTAAGTTGACCTTTTTTGAGACCACCTATCTCTTCATTCTTCGGGTTTTCGATATTGAAATTGATATAGAAATGTTCAGAGACATCCCAAAATTGACATGCAATGGAAAAATCTACCTGCTCTAAATACGGCCCCCTCTATTCAACACCTTTTACGAAAGGTGAATTTCGCGTCTAAGTTGACCTTTTTTGAGACCACCTATCTCTTTATTCTTCGGGTTTTCGATATTGAAAATGATATAGAAAGATTCAGGGACATCCCAAAATCGACATGCAATGGAAAAATCCACTTGCTCTAAATACGGTCCCCTCCATTCAACACCTTTTACGAAAGGTGAATTTCGCGTCTAAGTTGACCTTTTTTGAGACCACCTATCTCTTTATTGTCCGGGTTCTCGATATGGAAATTCATATGGAAATGTTCAGGGACATCCCAGAATTGACATGCAATGGAAAAATCTACTTGCTCTAAATACGGTCCCCCTTATTCAACACCAACGTTCAATTTCGCGTTTAGTTACCCATTTTTGAGACCACGTATTTATTTATTTTTTCGGTTTTCGATATGGAAATTGATATGGAGATTTTCAGGGTCATCCCAGAATTGACATGCAATTGAAAAATATACTTGCTCTAAATACGGCCCCCCCATTCAACACCTTTTACAAATGGTGGATTTCGTGCCTAAGTTAACCTTTTTTGAGATTATATATCTCTTTATTCTTCGGGTTTTCGATGTGGAAATTTATATGAAAAAGTTCAAGTGTAACGTGTTTGAACAGTTTTATATAATTTTATATTATCAACTGATTGAAACACTTTGTGATGAGGCAACTCTTTATTTCTTCTCATACACGACAACTCTCTGTCTACCATCTAACTGAACTCCCATCACATGTCCGGTCTTGTACAATTCACATTGCGCATGCAATTAAACCAGAGAAAACAAATGATCTTCTTAATACCTTACATCCCCTTCTATAAGATTACAAAATTTTCTCCTTTATACATATTATATACAATTCAATTTATCTTACATAATAAGTACATTCAGATATATTCACACAAAATTTCAATCACACTTCTTAAAAAGTATGGTTCTCTTATAGGTGTGCCATTTTTAACAACTATATGCTGTCTATTTCGTCTATACAATTTCCCTGAGTCATCCCCAACTATGAAAGATCTTGGTGCATCACAAGTTTTCTGTATAGTACCATTTTCCCAATTATCATTTAATCTGAATAAAATTTTATTACCAACATTTCCTTCAGGAAGAATTTTTGTATGTTTATCATAGTGCAATTTTTGCTTTTCTTGACGTAGTTGTAGAGTTTTATGAAAGTCTTTTTTGTTTATTAGTTTGGGTTCAAGTAAGGTACCCACAGTAGGTAGATTATCCTTTAAACGTCTATTAAACAGAATTTGTGCTAGTGACTAGCCAATATCCGCTATCGGAGTATTTCTGTATTTTAGAAGATACATATCTAGATTTCCTCCCTCAGCGCAACATTTTTTCAACATGTTCTTGCAAATATTCACACATTTTTCAGCTAATCCATTTCCACGAGGATAATTTGGACTAGACGTTACTAAAGTTACGTTATATTCTTCAAAAAACTTTCTCAGATGAACTGAATTAAACGGTTGATTATCAGCTATAAAAATGTCAGGAAATCCGTGATAAGCAAATATTTTCATTAAAACTCTAGACACTTCCTGTGCTGTCTTGTTCCTTAAGCTCTTTAGTTCTATCCATTTTGAGTAATAATCAATTAATGCCAGATATATTTTCCCTTTGTATTCGCAAATATCCCCACAAATTTTTTGCCATGGTCTCTTAGGTATATCATGAGATAACATTGGTAACCTAGGGTTGTTATTTTTGAATTTGAGACAAATATGACAATTGTTAACGTAATCTACTATATCCCTGCTTATACTTGGCCAATAAATGCTTTGATTTGCCCTAATTCTACATTTATTTATTCCTAAATGACCTTCATGTAATTTCTGTAACATTTGAAGTCTCAAGTTTTTTGGTATTATTATTCTATCACCATAAAAAATCAAATCATTATCAATACTCAGTTCATGTCTAATTTGGAAAAAACGTTTGATTGTATCTGGTAACCTTTTAAAATTTTTTGGCCATACAGTAAATATGTATTTTCGTACTAAAGTGAGAACCCCATCCTTTTCAAATTCTCTCTTCAGATCACGTATACATTTTTCGCTCATAGGAATAAACTTGTTAATTGAACTGATGATATGAAAATCTTCTGTTTGTTCTTGGGTGGAACATTTCAAAGGTGATCTAGACAACATATCAGCAATAAGCATATTTTTACCAGGCAAATAAGAAACATCAAAATTATATTTAAGTAATTTGAGTCGCATTCTTTGTAACCTGCTTGACAGTTTATTCAAATCCTTTTTGAAAATATTAACTAAGGGTTTATGGTCTGTCTGCACCAGCACATTATCATGACCATATATGTAATAGTTGAAATGCTCTGCTGCAAACAGAATTGCACCCATTTCCCTTTCAATACAGGCATATCTTTTTTCGCAGTCTGTAAGAGCTCTACTAGCAAAAGCTATTGGTTGACCTTTTTGCAACAAGCAAGCTGGTGATGTCAAAAATTCTTTTAATATATTCTACTCTTTCCGAATGAATTTTTTCCCAATTCCAAAGGACATTATTACAAGTAAGTTGCCTTAAGGGCGCTGTTATTTGAGATAAATTTGGTATAAACTTGCCTAAATATTTAACCAGACCTAGAAATCTAAGCAGTTCCTTTTTATTCTTTGGATTCTCCAAATTTGTTATAGTTGCTATTCTATCAGAATCAACTTCTATACCCTTTTCTGAAACTTTAAATCCTAAAACCTTAATTTCCTTCTTTTTGAACTGAAATTTATTTTTGTTGAAAGTGATACCGTGTTTCTTAGCTCTTTCTAATACTTTTCTCAATAACTCATCATGCTCCTCTTCAGTACTTCCTGATATAATCAAATCATCTATGTAGATTCTATTACCAAGAATATCACCGAAAATAATAGTATTTTGTCTCTGAAAAACCTCAGCAGCGGTATTTATACCAAAAGGCAATCTCAAAAATCGATATCTCCCTAAATGTGTTGCAAAAGTTGTGAGTTTTGAAGAAAATTCATCTAATTTTATTTGATAAAAAGAGTCTTTGAGGTCTAAGATTGAAAAATACTTTTTTTTGTTAAGGTCAGCCAATAACTCATTAGGTGAGGGTATTTGAAAATGTTCCCTCTTAATATATTTATTTAAAACAGTTGGGTCTAGGCAAATTCTTAAACTTTTGTCACTTTTTTCTGTCACAACTATGTTATTTACCCAATCAGTAGGTTCTATTTGTTTGGAAATCACCGCTTCCCTTTCTAATCTATTTAAACATTTTTCAAATTCGGGCAAGAGTCTCTTGGGTATTCTTCTAGCGGGAAAAACGCAAGGTTTAATATCATCTTTCAATGCGAAACTATATGGTTTACCAGGAAAACATCCCAATCCCTCAAAAACTTCACGATATTTTTCTAATACTTTGTTTTTAGAAGGAAAAAAAATGTTGCTCTGAGAGTGAATATCTGATTCACAAGAAATATTATCTACCACTTTGAGTAAATTTAATTTCAATATAGATTTCAATCCCAGAATTGGCTTACCATCATTACTTACAATGAAAAATTTCAGACGGTGATTGTTACCTCGAATCGTACAATCTAACTCTGTGGACCCCTTCACTTGAAGTCTGTTTCCATTATAGGCTGTCAAAATTACATTCTGAGGTGTGATCGATGCCATTGGATCAATAGCTTCCAAAACTTTGACAGGTAACACGTTGCATTCTGCACCAGTGTCTACTTTGAAGGAAACGAGTTCATCATTAATAATAATATTTTCTACTAATTCAATTTTCTTACGATTAGTACATAGTGAATCTAATCGTTCATCATTGTTATAGTCTAAATTATAAAGTAATTCTACATTATCAATGAAAAAGTCATCATCTGAATTATCAGAGAAACATTGAATATTATTAACATTTTTCTTGGAATAATTATTATTTTTATCATTGACTTTTTTCTTGAAACAACATGATTCGAAATGGTTTTTCTTTTTACATAAAAAGCAAATTTTTCCAAATGCTGGACATTTACCAAAGTCATGAATACTGTTACATTTATGACACTTTTTTAGTTTAAATTTTTTTCCATTATTATTTTTATATTTCTGATTTTCTGAAAATTTGTTGTGAGAATCACTTATCTTTTTGTTCCTTTGGGATCTGACAGCATCGATGGATGTTGAAGGTTTGTCGTTCATTTCCTGCAGCTGCCGCTTGCTCTGTTCATGGACTCTGCAAATTTCCTCAGCCTTCGCCAAAGTTAGTTTTTCCGTTTGTAGAAGTCTTTCTCGTAGGCCTTGGTCCAATAATCCCATAACTATCTTGTCTCTAATAATATTGTCTCGTTCTTGATACTCGCACGAAGCTGCCAGCGATTTCAATTCAGTAATATACTGCGCCATTGTCTGATCTTCCTTCTGATAACATTGAAGAAACTTGTATCTTTCGAACACCAGGTTTTTTTTTGGTTCACAATATGTGTCGAATTTTTTTTTTATATCACCCAACTTCGCCTTATCAAATTCTATGTTGAATGTATTAAAAATTTCAACACCGTCTTCCCCAATTAAATTCAAGAATGTGGCAATTTTTACCGATTCATCTGCATCTGCTTTTCCCGACGCCAGAAGAAATATCTCGAATTTTCGGTTCCACGTGTTCCAATTCTTCGCAACATTCCCATGTTTGAAATCCATCGTCGGCGGAATTCTTAATGCATCCATTTCTTATTTGGTTAATTATTAACACACCTGACACCATGTAACGTGTTTGAACAGTTTTATATAATTTTATATTATCAACTGATTGAAACACTTTGTGATGAGGCAACTCTTTATTTCTTCTCATACACGACAACTCTCTGTCTACCATCTAACTGAACTCCCATCACATGTCCGGTCTTGTACAATTCACCACATTGCGCATGCAATTAAACCAGAGAAAACAAATGATCTTCTTAATACCTTACACAAGGACATCCCAAAATTGACATGCAATGGAAGAATCTACTTGCTCTAAATATGGTCCCCTCCATTCAACACCTTTTACGAAAGGTAAATTTCGCGTCTGAGTTGACCTTTTTTAAGACCACCTATCTCTTTATTGTCCGGGTTCTCGATATGGAAATTTATATGGAAATGTTCAGGGACATCGCAGAATTGACATGCTATGAAAAAATCTACTTGCTCTAAATACGGTCCCCCTTATTCAACACCTTTTGCGAATGTTCAATTTCGCGTTTAGTTACTCATTTTTGAGACCACGTATCTATTTATTCTTTGGGTTTTCGATATAGAAAATGATATGGAAATGTTCAGGGACATCCCGAAATTGACATGCAATGGAAAAATCTACTTGCTCTAAATACGGTCCCCTCCATTCAACACCTTTTACGAAAGGTGAATTTCGCGTTTAAGTTGACCTTTTTGAGACCACCTATCCCTTTATTCTCCGGGTTTTCGATATGGAAATTTATATGGAAATGTTCAGGGACATCCCAAAATTGGCACGCAATGGAAAAATCTACTTGCTCTAAATACGGTCCCCCTTATTCAACACCTTTTACGAATGTTCAATTTCGCGTTTAGTTACTCATTTTTGAGACCACGTATTACGTTATTCTTTGGGTTTTCGATATAGAAAATGATATGGAAATGTTCAGGGACATCCAAAAATTGACATGCAATGGAAAAATATACTTGCTCTAAATACGGTCCCCCTTATTCAACACCTTTTACGAATGTTCAATTTCGCGTTTAGTTACTCATTTTTGAGACCACGTATTACGTTATTCTTTGGGTTTTCGATATAGAAAATGATATGGAAATGTTCAGGGACATCCAAAAATTGACATGCAATGGAAAAATATACTTGCTCTAAATATGGACCCCTCCATTCAACACCTTTTACGAAAGGTGAATTTCGCGTCTAAGTTGACCTTTTTTGAGACCACCTATCTCTTTATTCTTCATGTTTTCGATATTAGTCCACTGAAATTAGACTTTTGCTTCGGACCAATTCATACAAAAGCAAATGAAGGCTTTTCGGGTAGGTTTCGGTGTCCCAAATGATATCCCAAAAGTCCCCTAGACGGGAGTGACCGCATAAAATTTGGCAACGCTGTAAAGGGCTAAAATCCTGCCCCAATGTGATTTTTCGTGAATATCTCGGTCCCTATGGAACTTACGACAAAAATACATCAGAGCAAAAAGAAAGCTGATAAAATTTTCTAGAAAAAAGGTTCTGGGTCGTTTTTTGATATAACCAATGGTTTCGTCCCAATCTTGCCTTCAATTTGAACGTATATGATATATGGATAATGGAGGTACACTATTCCACACCACTTTTGAGGATGACTACAGGGTTCGTTTTTCTCGAAGTTGTATCCCCTAATAGGCCTAATCCACGCCTTTTTTGAATTTTGGAAAGGCGTTCGAACGCTAATTTTCTTCTTCTTCGTCTTCTCCTTGCTATGAATGCATGTATATTTTCTTCGATGACATCCGTGGAGTCAATCTCAGAGTTTCGGATTCCTGCATCGGTCACATTTTATTTTTCTGAGGAATCTCCAAATGGTTCGGCATTCAGGCAGGATTTTCCATGACAATTGCCACAAATCGGTGAGCAACGAAGTCTCAAACTCCGACGGCCACACATTGATCCACAAACTTTCGTACAGTTGCAAAAAACATTTTTGAAAGACAATCAGGCGCAGGAAGTTGGGATGTCGTTTTTGGTTACAATATATTGTCTTTAACATCCACCCCCACTCCTCAGGATTCAAATTGTTACCAAGCCCAGCCATTATTGTACTTGATAGTACACCCGAAACAGATGTTCACAGATGTTGTTGTGCTGCGTCAAGGGTTGGAGGTAAAAGAGTCAATCTCACTGGTCTGCTTCTGCTCACAGCTCTAATCAGGTGAGAATACCGGTATTTATTGATGCGGTAACGAGGCTGACGAGGAGAAAGAGAATATAGCAAAAAAGGATAAGCGTAAAATAATTTGTCATATTTCAACCCTCATTTTCAAAGAAAATATTATATCACTTGCCGGAGATGATTGGGCAAAATCTTTTAAAAACCGTGTAACGTTTGATATAGTTGCAGCTGAAGCTAAATATCATCAAATTTGTTTCAACAAATTTAACTTGCCAGTCTCCGAGAAAATGAAGGTTGGTTATCCTGCGTATGAAAATGTTCTCAACGCAATGAAGGACATTTTTTCTTTCATTGAAAATCATGAAGACTCTCAGTTTAAATTGACTGGATGGATAGCAATACTGACAGAAAACATACCTGATGACAAGAAAATTAAGAGAAAACTCGAAGAGAAGTATGGAAACCGTATTGTTATCACCTCAAAGGAAAACAGGATATCTTGAATCAAGCTTGGTACAATAGGAAAGATTCTGAGGCAGAATTATCGGTACTTCTGCAGCACCAAGCGACACAACATCTGCTCTGTTCAATAAATGAAAAACCGCGGCTTTGAAAATTGTTAAGGAACGGCAGGACTTGAAAGAGGCAGCTGAAATCTTCAACAAAAATAATACTGCACATAACATTCAAGCGGACTGAAGTTTTTCCTCTTAATCTATGTTGCCCCCATTAAATAACTCTCCATAAATCACTACCGATATTCTTCCTTGATTAAAGCTGTTAGTAGAAGCAGACCAGTGGGACTGAATCTTTTACCTCCAACTCTTGACGCAGCAAAATAACATCTGTGAACATCTGTTCGCAGTGTAATATCAAGTACAACAATGGCTTGGTAAGAATTTGAATCCTAAGGAGTGGGGGTGGATGTTAAAGACAATATATTGTAACAAAAAAGGACATCCCAACTTCCTGCGCCTGATTGTCTTTCAAAAATGATATTTTGCAACTGTACGAAAGGTTGTGGACCAATGTGTGGCCGTCGGAGTTTGAGACTTCGTTGCTCACCGGTTTGTGGCAATTGCCATGGAAAATCCTGCCTGAATGCCGAACCATTTGAAGTTTCCTGAGAAAAATGAAATGTGACCGAAGCAGAAATCCGAAACTCTTAGATTGACTCCACGGATGTCATCGAAGAAAATATACATGCATTCATAGAAGGAAAAGACGAAGGAGAGGAAAATTTGCGTTCAAACGTCTTTTCAAAAAACAAAAAAGTCGTGGATTAGGCCTATTAGGGGATACAACTTTGAGAAAAACGCATCCTGTAGTCATCCTCAAAGGTGTTGTGGAATAGAGTACCTCCATTATCCAGAATATCACATACGTTCAAATTGAAGGCGAGATTGTGACGAAACCGTTGGTTATACCAAAAAACGACCCAGAACCTTTTTTCTAGGAAATTTTATCACCTTTTTTTTTGCTCTGATGTATTTTTGTCGTAAGTTTGATAGGGACCGAGATATTCACGAAAAATCACATTGGGGCAGGATTTTAGCCCTTTACAGCGTTGCCAAATGTTATGCGGTCTCTCCCGCCTAGGGGACTTTTGGGATATCATTTGGGACACCGAGACCTACCCGAAAAGCCTTCATTTTCTTTTGTATGAATTGGTCCGAAGTTTGGGTCTATTTCGACCTAAATGCAGTGGACTATATTGAAATTGATATAGAAATGTTCAGGGACATCTCAAAATTGACATGCAGTGGAACAATCTACTTGCTCTAAATACGGCCCCCTTATTCAACACCTCTTACGAATGTTCAATTTCGCGTTTAGTTACCCATTATTGAGACCACGTATCTATTTATTTTTTGGGTTTTCGATATAGAAATTGATATGGAGATGTTCAGTGACATCCCAAAATTGACATGCAATGGAAAAATCTACTTGCTCTAAATACGGTCCCCTCCATTCAACACCTTTTACGAAAGGTGAATTTCGCGTCTAAGTTGACCTTTTTTGAGACCACCTATCTCTTTATTCTTCATGGTTTCGATAAGGAAATTCATAGCAAAATGTTCAGGGGCGTCCCAAAATTGACATGCAATAGAAAAATCTACATATCGAATTCAAATTTGGCATACAGGTGGACTAGGAAACCTAAATCCTTTGACAGTTTCCCAAAAACTTGTTTCACAAAAGCGTCTAAAAGGATAGAGGAAACAGTAGTATCGCTTTCAAATTTGGCAAACAGGTGGTCTAGGACGCCTGAACCCGTTGACAGTTTCCCAAAAACTTGATTATTTTAGATTTTAAACAAGTTTTTCTGAAATTCATAAAAACGTCTGAAATGATAGAGAAAAAAGTCTTATCGGTTTCAATTTGGCACACAGGTGGACTAAAACACCTAAATGCGTTGACAGTTTCCCAGAAACTTGATTATTCCAGAATTTAAACAAGTTTTTCTGAAAATCACAAAAACGTCTACAATGATAGAGGAAATAGTCCTATCGGTTACACGCAGGTGGACTAGGACACCTAAATCCGTTGACAGTTTCCCAAAAACTTGATTATTTTAGATTTTAAACAAGTTATTCTGAAATTCACAAAAACGTCTAAAAGAATACAGGAAACAGTAGTATCGGTTTCAAATTTGCCACACAGGTGGACAAGGACACCTTAATCCGTTGACAATTTCCCAAAATCTTGATTATTTTAGATTTTAAACAAGTTATTCTGAAATTCACAAAAACGTCTAAAACGATAGAGGAAACAGTAGTATCAGTTTCAAATTGTGAAATTCACAAAAATGTCTGAAAGGATAAAGGAAACAGTCTCATCGGTTTCAAATTTGGCACACAGGTGAACTAGGACACCTAAATCCGTTGACAGTTTCCCAAAAACTTGATTATTTAGATTTTAAACAAGTTTTTCTGAAATTCACAAAAACGTCTGAAATGATGGAGGAAACAGTCTCATCGGTTTCAAATTAGGCACACAGGTGGACTAGGACACCTAAATCCGTTGACAGTTTCCCAATAACTTGATTATTTTAGATTTTGAACAAGTTTTTCTGAAATTCACAAAAGTCGAATCGGTTACAAATTTGGCACACAGGTGGACTAGAACACCTAAATCCGTTGACAGTTTCCCAAAATCTTGATTATTTTAGATTTTAAACAACCTGAAATTCACAAAAACGTCTAAAAGGATAGAGTAATCTGTAGTATCAGTTTCAAATTTGGCATACAGGTGTACTAGGACACCTAAATCCGTTGACAGTTTCCCAAAAACTTGATTATTTTTGATTTCAAAAAAGTTTTTTTGAAATTCACAAAAAAGTCTGAAAGGATAGAGGAAACAGTCTTATCGGTTTCAAATTTGTCACACAGGTGTACTAGGACAGGACACCTAAATCCGTTGACAGTTTCCCGAAAACTTGATTATTTTTGATTTCAAAAAAGTTTTTTTGAAATTCACAAAAAAGTCTGAAAGGATAGAGGAAACAGTCTTATCGGTTTCAAATTTGGCACATAGGTGGATTAGGATACCTAAATCCGTTGACATTTTCCCAAAAACTCGTTTATTTTAGATTTTAAACAAGTTCTTCTGAAACTCACAAAAACGTCTGGAAGGATAAGGGAACAGTCTTATAGGTTTCAAGTTTGGCACATAGGTGGACTAGGACACCTAAATCCGTTGACAGTTTCCCAAAAACTTGATTATTTTAGATTTTAAACAAGTTTTTCTGAAATTCACAAAAACGTCTAAAACGAGAGAGGAAACAGTAGTATCACTTTCAAATTGTGAAATTCACAAAAATGTCTAGAAGGATAGAGGAAACAGTCTCATCGGTTTCATATTTGGCACACAGGTGGACTAGGACACCCAAATACGTTGACAGTTTCCCAAAAACTTGATTATTTCAGATTTTGAAAATGTTCTTCTGAAATTCACAATAACGTGTAGAAGGATAGAGGAAACAGTGGTATCGCTTTCAAATTTGGCACACAGGTGGAGTAGGACACCTAAATCCGTTGACAGTTTCCCAGAATCTTGATTATTTTAGATTTCAAACAAGTTCTTCTGAAATTCACAAAAACGTCTAAAAGGATAAAGGAATCCGTAGCATCGGTTTCAAATTTGGCACACAGGTAGGTGAACTAGGACACCTAAATCCATTGACAGTTTCCCAAAAACTTGATTATTTTATATTTTGAAAATGTTCTTCTGAAATCACAAAAACGTATAAAAGAATAGAGGAAGCAGTAGTATCGGTTTCAAATTTGGCACACAGGTGGACTAGGACACCTAAATCCGTTGACAGTTTCCCAAAAACTTGATTATTTTAGATTTTGAACAAGTTTTTCTGAAATTCACAAAAACGTCTACAATGATAGAGGAAATAGTCGAATCAGTTACAAATTTGGCACACAGGTGGACTAGAACACCCAAATCCGTTGACAGTTTCCCAAAATCTTGATCATTTTAGATTTTAAACAACCTGAAATTCACAAAAAACGTCTAAAAGGATAGAGGAAACAGTAGTATCGGTTTCAAATTTGGCACACAGGTAGGTGGACTAGGACACCTAAATCCGTTGACAGTTTCCCAAAAACTTGATTATTTTTGATTTCAAAAAAGTTCTTTTGAAATTCACAAAAAGGTCTGAAAGGATAGAGGAAACAGTCTTATCGGTTTCAAATTTGGCACATAGGTGGATTAGGATACCTAAATCCGTTGACATTTTCCCAAAAACTCGTTTATTTTAGATTTTAAACAAGTTCTTCTGAAACTCACAAAAACGTCTGGAAGGATAAGGGAACAGTCTTATAGGTTTCAAGTTTGGCACATAGGTGGACTAGGACACCTAAATCCGTTGACAGTTTCCCAAAAACTTGATTATTTTAGATTTTAAACAAGTTTTTCTGAAATTCACAAAAACGTCTAAAACGAGAGAGGAAACAGTAGTATCACTTTCAAATTGTGAAATTCACAAAAATGTCTAGAAGGATAGAGGAAACAGTCTCATCGGTTTCATATTTGGCACACAGGTGGACTAGGACACCCAAATACGTTGACAGTTTCCCAAAAACTTGATTATTTCAGATTTTGAAAATGTTCTTCTGAAAGTCACAATAACGTGTAGAAGGATAGAGGAAACAGTGGTATCGCTTTCAAATTTGGCAAACTTGAATCCGTTGACAGTTTGCCGACAACTTGATTATTTTAGATTTTTAACAAGTTCTTCTGAAATTCACAAAAACGTCTAAAAGAATAGGGGAAACAGTAGTATCGGTTTTTTTGAAACATAGATGAATTCAAAATAGTAATCATCGAAATGAATACCATTTTCAATTCCCAGGCTCAGAGATCTTTTATCATGAGGTTGGAGAAATGATATTAGATTTTGTCACTGAGATGAGAGATATACCGGTTTCGGCCTTGTTGAGCCTTGATGTGCCGTCGTAAAGGCAAAGAATTTTCTTTTTCTTAGTAGTATCGGTTTCAAATTTGGCACACAGGTGGACTAGGACACCTAAATCCGTTGACAGTTTCCCAAAAACTTGATTATTTTAAATTTCAAAAAAGTTTTTCTGAAATTCACAAAAAAGTCTGAAAGGATAGAGGAAACAGTCTCATCGGTTTCACATAGGTGGACTAGGACACCTAAATCCGTTGACAGTTTCCCAAAAACTTGATTTTAGATTTCAAAAAAGTTTTCTGAAATTCACAAAAACGTCTCAAAGGATAGAGGAAACAGTAGTATCACTTTCAAATTGTGAAATTCACAAAAATGTCTAGAAGGATAGAGGAAACAGTCTCATCGGTTTCAAATTTGGCACACAGGTGGACAAGGACACCTAAATCCGTTGACAGTTTCCCAAAAACTTGAATATTTCAGATTTCGAAAATGTTTTTCTGAAATTCACAATAAAGTCTAAAAGGATAGAGGAAGCAGTAGTATCGGTTTAAATTTGGCACACATGTGGACTAGGACACCTAAATCCGTTGACAGTTTCCCAAGAACTTGATTATTTTAGATTTTGAACAAGTTTTTCTGAAATTCACAAAAACGTCTGAAATGGTAGAAAAATAGACTTATCGGTTTCAAATTTGGCACACAGGTGGATTAGGACACCTAATTCTGTTGACAGTTTCCCAAGAACTTGATTATTTTAGATTTTGAACAAGTTTTTCTGAAATTCACAAAAACGTCTAAAATGATAGAAAAAACAGTCTTATCGGTTTCAAATTTGGCACACCGGTGGACTAGGACACCTTAATCCGTTGACAGTTTCCCAAGAACTTGATTATTTTAGAGTTTAAACAAGTTCTCCTGAAATTCACAAAACGTCTAAAAGGATAGAGGAAACAGTAGTATCGGTTTCACCTAAATCTTTTGACAGTTCCTAAAAAACTTGATTATTTTAGATTTTGAAAATGTTCTTCTGGAATTCACAAAATTGTCTAAAACGATAGAGGAAACAGTAGTATCGCTTTCAAATTTGGCAAACTTGAATCCGTTGAAAGTTTGCCGAAAACTTGATTATTTTAGATTTTTAACAAGTTCTTCTGAAATTCACAAAAACGTCTCAAAGGATACAGGAAACAGTAGTATCGGTTTCAAATTTGGCACACAGGTGGACAAGGACAACTTAATCCGTTGACAATTTCACAAAATCTTGATTATTTTAGATTTTGAAAATGTTCTTCTGAAATTCCCAAAAACGTCTAAAAAGATAGAGGAAACAGTAGTATCGGTTTCAAATTTGGCACACAGGAGGACTAGAACACCTAAATCCGTTGACAGTTTCCCAAAAACTTGATTATTTTAGATTTTAAACAAGTTCTTCTGAAATTCACAAAAACTTCTACAAGGATAGAGGAAACAGTAGTATCGGTTTCAAATTTGGCACACAGGTAGGTGGACTAGGACACCTAAATCCATTGACAGTTTCCCAAAAACTTGATTATTATAGATTTTGAAAATGTTCTTCTGACATTCACAAAAACGTCTAAAAGGATAGAGGAAATAGTCGAATCGGTTACAAATTTGGCACACAGGTGGAGTAGGACACCTAAATCCGTTGACAGTTTCCCAGAATCTTGATTATTTTAGATTTCAAACAAGTTCTTCTGAAATTCACAAAAACGTCTAAGAGGATAAAGGAATCCGTAGCATCGGTTTCAAATTTGGCACTCAGGTAGGTGAACTAGGACACCTAAATCCATTGACAGTTTCCCAAAAACTTGATTATTTTATATTTTGAAAATGTTCTTCTGAAATCACAAAAACGTCTAAAAGAATAGAGGAAGCAGTAGTATCGGTTTCAAATTTGGCACACAGGTGGACTAGGACACCTAAATCCGTTGACAGTTTCCCAAAAACTTGATTATTTTAGATTTTGAACAAGTTTTTCTGAAATTCACAAAAACGTCTACAATGATAGAGGAAATAGTCGAATCAGTTACAAATTTGGCACACAGGTGGACTAGAACACCTAAATCCGTTGACAGTTTCCCAAAATCTTGATCATTTTAGATTTTAAACAACCTGAAATTCACAAAAACGTCTAAAGGGATAGAGGAAACAGTAGTATCGGTTTCAAATTTGGCACACAGGTAGGTGGACTAGGACACCTAATTCCGTTGACAGTTTCCCAAAAACTTGATTATTTTTGATTTCAAAAAAGTTCTTTTGAAATTCACAAAAAGGTCTGAAAGGATAGAGGAAACAGTCTTATCGGTTTCAAATTTGGCACATAGGTGGATTAGGATACCTAAATCCGTTGACATTTTCCAAAAACTCGTTTATTTTAGATTTTAAACAAGTTCTTCTGAAACTCACAAAAACGTCTGGAAGGATAAGGGAACAGTCTTATAGGTTTCAAGTTTGGCACATAGGTGGACTAGGACACCTAAATCCGTTGACAGTTTCCCAAAAACTTGATTATTTTAGATTTTAAACAAGTTTTTCTGAAATTCACAAAAACGTCTAAAACGAGAGAGGAAACAGTAGTATCACTTTCAAATTGTGAAATTCACAAAAATGTCTAGAAGGATAGAGGAAACAGTCTCATCGGTTTCATATTTGGCACACAGGTGGACTAGGACACCCAAATACGTTGACAGTTTCCCAAAAACTTGATTATTTCAGATTTTGAAAATGTTCTTCTGAAAGTCACAATAACGTGTAGAAGGATAGAGGAAACAGTGGTATCGCTTTCAAATTTGGCAAACTTGAATCCGTTGACAGTTTGCCGACAACTTGATTATTTTAGATTTTTAACAAGTTCTTCTGAAATTCACAAAAACGTCTAAAAGAATAGGGGAAACAGTAGTATCGGTTTTTTTGAATCATAGGTGAATTCAAAATAGTAATCATCGAAATGAATACCATTTTCAATTCCCAGGCTCAGAGATCTTTTATCATGAGGTTGGAGAAATGATATTAGATTTTGTCACTGAGATGAGAGATATACCGGTTTCGGCCTTGTTGAGCCTTGATGTGCCGTCGTAAAGGCAAAGAATTTTCTTTTTCTTAGTAGTATCGGTTTCAAATTTGGCACACAGGTGGACTAGGACACCTAAATCCGTTGACAGTTTCCCAAAAACTTGATTATTTTAAATTTCAAAAAAGTTTTTCTGAAATTCTCAAAAAAGTCTGAAAGGATAGAGGAAACAGTCTCATCGGTTTCACATAGGTGGACTAGGACACCTAAATCCGTTGACAGTTTCCCAAAAACTTGATTTTAGATTTCAAAAAAGTTTTCTGAAATTCACAAAAAGGAATAGAGGAAACAGTAGTATCACTTTCAAATTGTGAAATTCACAAAAATGTCTAGAAGGATAGAGGAAACAGTCTCATCGGTTTCAAATTTGGCACACAGGTGGACAAGGACACCTAAATCCGTTGACAGTTTCCCAAAAACTTGAATATTTCAGATTTCGAAAAAGTTTTTCTGAAATTCACAATAAAGTCTAAAAGGATAGAGGAAGCAGTAGTATCGGTTTAAATTTGGCACACAGGTGGACTAGGACACCTAAATCCGTTGACAGTTTCCCAAGAACTTGATTATTTTAGACTTTGAACAAGTTTTTCTGAAATTCACAAAAACGTCTGAAATGGTAGAAAAATAGACTTATCGGTTTCAAATTTGGCACACAGGTGGATTAGGACACCTAATTCTGTTGACAGTTTCCCAAGAACTTGATTATTTTAGATTTTGAACAAGTTTTTCTGAAATTCAAAAAAACGTCTAAAATGATAGAAAAAACAGTCTTATCGGTTTCAAATTTGGCACACCGGTGGACTAGGACACCTTAATCCGTTGACAGTTTCCCAAGAACTTGATTATTTTAGATTTTAAACAAGTTCTCCTGAAATTCACAAAAACGTCTAAAAGGAGAGAGGAAACAGTAGTATCGGTTTCACCTAAATCCGTTGACAGTTCCTAAAAAACTTGATTATTTTAGATCTTGAAAATGTTCTTCTGGAATTCACAAAATTGTCTAAAAGGATAGAGGAAACAGTAGTATCGCTTTCAAATTTGGCAAACTTGAATCCGTTGACAGTTTGCCGAAAACTTGATTATTTTAGATTTTTAACAAGTTCTTCTGAAATTCACAAAAACGTCTCAAAGGATACAGGAAACAGTAGTATCGGTTTCAAGTTTGGCACACAGGTGGACAAGGACAACTTAATCCGTTGACAATTTCACAAAATCTTGATTATTTTAGATTTTGAAAATGTTCTTCTGAAATTCCCAAAAACGTCTAAAAAGATAGAGGAACAGTAGTATCGGTTTCAAATTTGGCACACAGGTGGACTAGAACACCTAAATCCGTTGACAGTTTCCCAAAAACTTGATTATTTTAGATTTTAAACAAGTTCTTCTGAAATTCACAAAAACTTCTACAAGGATAGAGGAAATAGTAGTATCGGTTTCAAATTTGGCACACAGGTAGGTGGACTAGGACACCTAAATCCATTGACAGTTTCCCAAAAACTTGATTATTTTAGATTTTGAAAATGTTCTTCTGACATTCACAAAAACGTCTAAAAGGATAGAGGAAATAGTCGAATCGGTTACAAATTTGGCACACAGGTGGAGTAGGACACCTAAATCCGTTGACAGTTTCCCAAAATCTTGATTATTTTAGATTTCAAACAAGTTCTTCTGAAATTCACAAAAACGTCTAAAAGGATAAAGGAATCCGTAGTATCGGTTTCAAATTTGGCACACAGGTAGGTGGACTAGGACACCTAAATCCATTGACAGTTTCCCAAAAACTTGATTATTTTATATTTTGAAAATGTTCTTCTGAAATCACAAAAACGTCTAAAAGTATAGAGGAAGCAGTAGTATCGGTTTCAAATTTGGCACACAGGTGGACTAGAACACCTAAATCGGTTGACAGTTTCCCAAAATCTTGATTATTTTAGATTTTAAACAAGTTCTTCTGAAATTCACAAAAACGTCTAAGAGGATAAAGGAATCCGTAGCATCGGTTTCAAATTTGGCACTCAGGTAGGTGAACTAGGACACCTAAATCCATTGACAGATTCCCAAAAACTTGATTATTTTATATTTTGAAAATGTTCTTCTGAAATCACAAAAACGTCTAAAAGAATAGAGGAAGCAGTAGTATCGGTTTCAAATTTGGCACACAGGTGGACTAGGACACCTAAATCCGTTGACAGTTTCCCAAAAACTTGATTATTTTAGATTTTGAACAAGTTTTTCTGAAATTCGCAAAAACGTCTACAATGATAGAGGAAATAGTCGAATCAGTTACAAATTTGGCACACAGGTGGACTAGAACACCTAAATCCGTTGACAGTTTCCAAAATCTTGATCATTTTAGATTTTAAACAACCTGAAATTCACAAAAACGTCTAAAGGGATAGAGGAAACAGTAGTATCGGTTTCAAATTTGGCACACAGGTAGGTGGACTAGGACACCTAATTCCGTTGACAGTTTCCCAAAAACTTGATTATTTTTGATTTCAAAAAAGTTCTTTTGAAATTCACAAAAAGGTCTGAAAGGATAGAGGAAACAGTCTTATCGGTTTCAAATTTGGCACATAGGTGGATTAGGATACCTAAATCCGTTGACATTTTCCCAAAAACTCGTTTATTTTAGATTTTAAACAAGTTCTTCTGAAACTCACAAAAACGTCTGGAAGGATAAGGGAACAGTCTTATAGGTTTCAAGTTTGGCACATAGGTGGACTAGGACACCTAAATCCGTTGACAGTTTCCCAAAAACTTGATTATTTTAGATTTTAAACAAGTTTTTCTGAAATTCACAAAAACGTCTAAAACGAGAGAGGAAACAGTAGTATCACTTTCAAATTGTGAAATTCACAAAAATGTCTAGAAGGATAGAGGAAACAGTCTCATCGGTTTCATATTTGGCACACAGGTGGACTAGGACACCCAAATACGTTGACAGTTTCCCAAAAACTTGATTATTTCAGATTTTGAAAATGTTCTTCTGAAAGTCACAATAACGTGTAGAAGGATAGAGGAAACAGTGGTATCGCTTTCAAATTTGGCAAACTTGAATCCGTTGACAGTTTGCCGACAACTTGATTATTTTAGATTTTTAACAAGTTCTTCTGAAATTCACAAAAACGTCTAAAAGAATAGGGGAAACAGTAGTATCGGTTTTTTTGAATCATAGGTGAATTCAAAATAGTAATCATCGAAATGAATACCATTTTCAATTCCCAGGCTCAGAGATCTTTTATCATGAGGTTGGAGAAATGATATTAGATTTTGTCACTGAGATGAGAGATATACCGGTTTCGGCCTTGTTGAGCCTTGATGTGCCGTCGTAAAGGCAAAGAATTTTCTTTTTCTTAGTAGTATCGGTTTCAAATTTGGCACACAGGTGGACTAGGACACCTAAATCCGTTGACAGTTTCCCAAAAACTTGATTATTTTAAATTTCAAAAAAGTTTTTCTGAAATTCTCAAAAAAGTCTGAAAGGATAGAGGAAACAGTCTCATCGGTTTCACATAGGTGGACTAGGACACCTAAATCCGTTGACAGTTTCCCAAAAACTTGATTTTAGATTTCAAAAAAGTTTTCTGAAATTCACAAAAAGGAATAGAGGAAACAGTAGTATCACTTTCAAATTGTGAAATTCACAAAAATGTCTAGAAGGATAGAGGAAACAGTCTCATCGGTTTCAAATTTGGCACACAGGTGGACAAGGACACCTAAATCCGTTGACAGTTTCCCAAAAACTTGAATATTTCAGATTTCGAAAAAGTTTTTCTGAAATTCACAATAAAGTCTAAAAGGATAGAGGAAGCAGTAGTATCGGTTTAAATTTGGCACACAGGTGGACTAGGACACCTAAATCCGTTGACAGTTTCCCAAGAACTTGATTATTTTAGACTTTGAACAAGTTTTTCTGAATTCACAAAAACGTCTGAAATGGTAGAAAAATAGACTTATCGGTTTCAAATTTGGCACACAGGTGGATTAGGACACCTAATTCTGTTGACAGTTTCCCAAGAACTTGATTATTTTAGATTTTGAACAAGTTTTTCTGAAATTCAAAAAAACGTCTAAAATGATAGAAAAAACAGTCTTATCGGTTTCAAATTTGGCACACCGGTGGACTAGGACACCTTAATCCGTTGACAGTTTCCCAAGAACTTGATTATTTTAGATTTTAAACAAGTTCTCCTGAAATTCACAAAAACGTCTAAAAGGAGAGAGGAAACAGTAGTATCGGTTTCACCTAAATCCGTTGACAGTTCCTAAAAAAACTTGATTATTTTAGATCTTGAAAATGTTCTTCTGGAATTCACAAAATTGTCTAAAAGGATAGAGGAAACAGTAGTATCGCTTTCAAATTTGGCAAACTTGAATCCGTTGACAGTTTGCCGAAAACTTGATTATTTTAGATTTTTAACAAGTTCTTCTGAAATTCACAAAAACGTCTCAAAGGATACAGGAAACAGTAGTATCGGTTTCAAGTTTGGCACACAGGTGGACAAGGACAACTTAATCCGTTGACAATTTCACAAAATCTTGATTATTTTAGATTTTGAAAATGTTCTTCTGAAATTCCCAAAAACGTCTAAAAAGATAGAGGAACAGTAGTATCGGTTTCAAATTTGGCACACAGGTGGACTAGAACACCTAAATCCGTTGACAGTTTCCCAAAAACTTGATTATTTTAGATTTTAAACAAGTTCTTCTGAAATTCACAAAAACTTCTACAAGGATAGAGGAAATAGTAGTATCGGTTTCAAATTTGGCACACAGGTAGGTGGACTAGGACACCTAAATCCATTGACAGTTTCCCAAAAACTTGATTATTTTAGATTTTGAAAATGTTCTTCTGACATTCACAAAAACGTCTAAAAGGATAGAGGAAATAGTCGAATCGGTTACAAATTTGGCACACAGGTGGAGTAGGACACCTAAATCCGTTGACAGTTTCCCAAAATCTTGATTATTTTAGATTTCAAACAAGTTCTTCTGAAATTCACAAAAACGTCTAAAAGGATAAAGGAATCCGTAGTATCGGTTTCAAATTTGGCACACAGGTAGGTGGACTAGGACACCTAAATCCATTGACAGTTTCCCAAAAACTTGATTATTTTATATTTTGAAAATGTTCTTCTGAAATCACAAAAACGTCTAAAAGTATAGAGGAAGCAGTAGTATCGGTTTCAAATTTGGCACACAGGTGGACTAGAACACCTAAATCGGTTGACAGTTTCCCAAAATCTTGATTATTTTAGATTTTAAACAAGTTCTTCTGAAATTCACAAAAACGTCTAAAAGGATAGAGGAATCCGTAGTATCGGTTTCAAATTTGGCACACAGGTAGGTGGACTAGGACACCTAAATCCATTGACAGTTTCCCAACAACTTGATTATTTTAGATTTTAAACAAGTTCTTCTGAAATTCACAAAAACTTCTACAAGGATAGAGGAAACAGTAGTATCGGTTTCAAATTTGGCACACAGGTAGGTGGACTAGGACACCTAAATCCGTTGACAGTTTCCCAAAAACTTGATTATTTTTGATTTCAAAAAAGTTCTTTTGAAATTCACAAAAAGGTCTGAAAGGATAGAGGAAACAGTCTTATCGGTTTCAAATTTGGCACATAGGTGGATTAGGACACCTAAATCCGTTGACATTTTCCCAAAAACTTAATTATTTTATTAGTGGAATAATATTCACAGGAATTTGGACAAAATATGTATATCAATTTAATTTCCTATCAATACATCGCCAACGTTTCGAATCTTTTGTGATTCTTTTTCAAGGCTAAAATATAAAATACAAACATTAATTCTGAACAAACCTAAGTAGCAAAGATCTGCAACTCACCTCATATTTTTATGGAATTAAATTTGTTTAGTTTTACTAGAGATTTGACCGTTTTGATGTTGAAAGAAAGTCATATTATTCAAATTATATAGATCTGAAAACATCATGAGTAATGTGTTGTTGATGTGATAAGAGAGGAACAGATCTGTCTACCGGTGAGTTCCGCAAGTCAAATCGAGCACCATGCAGATGGTATTAAATTTTTCTGTACACAATCACTACCTCAATCGTTTTTATTTTTTCCGTTTTTCTGCAATGGTCGAAAATTAAAATCATCAAAACAAGATACTAGACACAACGTAAAAACAACGGTAAAAAGTCAGTAAAATTTGTCAAAAATTATGGTGGATACGCCTGTCAATGAAATAATATTCCTAGTTTTCACTTGAATTCACACTTCTCAAGTGACAGACCCATCGTTAGTGTTCAGAATCAGACCATCATAAATCACACTCAAATGTTGGACGTCTTCCCTATAGTTCACTGTGTTGTTGGACCTTATATGGATCATCTCACTGATTAGGCGTCTTCTGTAGAAAGGTTCATAATCCAGAACTTTGACATTCTCGAAGTTGATTTGTGTCCTTCAGTATGGGCGTGTGCCGTAAGCGCTGTTTTTTGTACGCTGTTTGGTTTTTCTGTATCATTCTTATGTTGTCTTATCCTCTCTTGTAGTAATTGTTTTGTTTTGGCCTATGTAGCATTTTGGACAGTTGTTACATTCAATTTGTATACTACTTCTGACTGTTGTAAAATTGGTGTTTTTTCTTTTAGTTTTGTGTTAAAATTTCTTCTGTTATCTAGAATATTATAGAATGCAGCAGCCCCATTGTACTCTCTGAAAATTTTTTCTATTTTATAGGATAACACCGGATAAAACACTAGTTTGAAATATCTTTGGGGTGTTGAGATTTGTGATGTCGATATTTCCTGAGGAATGTTTAGTGTGTTTTACATCCCTAGTGGATCCGTTCAAGCTGATAGAATGTTCCTCGTGTTTATCTCTATTGAAGGCGTTTATACAGGTTTTAATGTAGTAACTTGGATAATTGTTCTGTTTCAGGATTTCAGTTACTTTTTCAGATTATCTGTTTTAAATTCACTATCACTCAGAGAAATTGCCCTATTTATTAAATTTCTTGCCACGTTCTTTTTTTTTTTTTTTGGGAGAAGCTGTGATGGAAAGAAAGTTTACACATCTACCTGTGTTTATTGGTTTCATGTACCATTCGTTTTCAATTTACAATTTTCCCTGATCACTAAAATGTCCAAAAATGGGATACTCTGGTTTTTTTCCCTTTCTAAGGTGAATTTTATTTTTTGGTGGAATGAGTTGAAGACGTCCAGAGTTTCTTCGATTTTTGCTTCAGGTAATAGAAGTAGTGTATCATCTACATAGAGTTTCATAATAGGAATGTGGAAATCTAGTTTAGAAACGGCATATTCGAATAGTGCTTGCATAACTAAGTTTGCAAAAGTTGGGCTTGTTGGTGATCCCATAGCTGTCCCGTCGATTTGTTCATAAAAAACACCCTCAAATGCGAAATATCCCCCCCTTCGAAACACAAATCAACCAGATGAATGAACTCTTTTTTTCCCAAATCTGTAAAATTTTTTATATAGTGCCATTGATTTTTTAATGTGGTGACAACTAATTCCTTTGGTATGTTTCGTGTATAAGGAAACTACATCCAATGACACTAATTCATAATTATTCGGTACTACTGTTGATCTCAGTTCTTCGACAAACTGAATGAACGAATTCTTTACATTAAATCTTGAGGTGGACAGCACATTATTAAGTATTTATGTAGAAATCTCGCAATCTTGTAGCTGGGTGATTTTATGCTACTAACTACTGGTCTTAATTTTAGCTCTTTTTTATGGGTTTTTCTAAGAAAGTAAATTTTTGGAGCTATACTATTGTGTGATATTAGCATCTTATATTGTGATTCGGATAAGATTGATTCTTTTTTTAGTGATTTCAGATAATTGTTCACCTTGTTTTGGATCTTTCTAGTAGGGTCTGATGTTAATTTTTTATATGTTTCTTCATCATTTAACATGTTTTTAGCTTCTGTTACATATTCATTTTTATACATTATTACTGTGGTGTTACCTTTGTCAGAGTTACTTATTATTATCTCCGGATGTTCCCTGATGAATGTAGCTGTGAGATCATAGTGTTGTTTGAATGGATCTTTGGGAGTTCGGTTCATTCTCATGAAGTTGTTGATTATTCCCACACATCTTCCTCTGATCTGATTTCTTTCTTCTTCTTCTTGTATGGCTGTTTGTGTGAAATTCTCTATTCTTTGATTAGTTGTAGTTTTGGTATGTGATTAGGTACAATCCCATGTTTCGGTCCAAGTCCCAATATTAGTTGAACTTCGCTAGGTATCGTGATATTCGTATAATTATTTATAAATCTGTCTGACCACTTAACGGATATAGGATGTTTCTGGTCTATAATCAAATTTTTCGAACTTTCTGATATTTTTCGATTTGACTATATGAAATGTTTTCTCGAAGTTTCTTATCCCTGCACTGATAATCGCGTTATATATGTTAAAATCTACTTTTTTTAACAACCAGTCTTCAGTTTTCCTCAGTCTGTACTTTGTGTTTTCTCTTTTCCAAATCGATATTTTGATTTCTATATTCAATATTGATTTACGGAATTTTCTCATAGTTTTAATGACCAAATGTGCGTATGGATGTTCTTCTACCTCTAATGTGTAAACTTGTCTGATATTATTTATTATATGAGACGGAAAATACCTCATTTGATCTACATTGTAACAGGAAAATTACTCTGTTGCTCAATGATGCAAGTTTTCTGTTTAAGTTGACAATCTCCTTACATCGTGAAAAACACCTCATAATCATAAGTATGTTTGATGTGACTCATTAATCCCCCCGGTATTAAATACTGATTACTGGTTACGTCCATGCTTTTTGATAGTGGAATAATATTCACAGGAATTTGGACAAAATATGTATATCAATTTAATTTCCTATCAATACATCGCCAACGTTTCGAATCTTTTGTGATTCTTTTTCAAGGCTAAAATATAAAATACAAAATTAATTCTGAACAAACCTAAGTAGCAAAGATCTGCAACTCACCTCATATTTTTATGGAATTAAATTTGTTTAGTTTTACTAGAGATTTGACCGTTTTGATGTTGAAAGAAAGTCATATTATTCAAATTATATAGATCTGAAAACATCATGAGTAATGTGTTGTTGATGTAATAAGAGAGGAACAGATCTGTCTACCGGTGAGTTCCGCAAGTCAAAATCGAGCACCATGCAGATGGTATTAAATTTTCTGTACACAATCACTACCTCAATCGTTTTTATTTTTTCCGTTCTTCTGCAATGGTCGAAAATTAAAATCATCAAAACAAGATACTAGACACAACGTAAAAACAACGGTAAAAAGTCAGTAAAATTTGTCAAAAATTATGGTGGATACGCCTGTCAATGAAATAATATTCCTAGTTTTCACTTGAATTCACACTTCTCAAGTGACAGACCCATCGTTAGTGGGTAGACAGATCTGTTCCTCTCTTATCACATCAACAACACATTACTCATGATGTTTTCAGATCTATATAATTTGAATAATATGACTTTCTTTCAACATCAAAACGGTCAAATCTCTAGTAAAACTAAACAAATTTAATTCCATAAAAATATGAGGTGAGTTGCAGATCTTTGCTACTTAGGTTTGTTCAGAATTAATGTTTTGTATTTTATATTTTAGCCTTGAAAAAGAATCACAAAAGATTCGAAACGTTGGCGATGTATTGATAGGAAATTAAATTGATATACATATTTTGTCCAAAATTCCTGTGAATATTATTCCACTATCAAAAAGCATGGACGTAACCAGTATCAGTATTTAATACCGGGGGGATTAATGAGTCACATCAAACATACTTATGATTATGAGGTGTTTTCACGATGTAAGGAGATTGTCAACTTAAACAGAAAACTTGCATCATTGAGCAACAGAGTAATTTTCCTGTTACAATGTAGATCAAATGAGGTATTTCCGTCTCATATAATAAATAATATCAGACAAGTTTACACATTAGGGTAGAAGAACATCCATACGCACATTTGGTCATTAAAACTATGAGAAAATTCCGTAAATCAATATTGAATATAGAAATCAAAATATCGATTTGGAAAGAGATAACACAAAGTACAGACTGAGGAAAACTGAAGACTGGTTGTTAAAAACAAAGTAGATTTTAACATATATAACGCGATTATCAGTGCAGGGATAAGAAACTTCGAGAAAACATTTCATATGGTCAAATCGAAAAATATCAGAAAGTTCGAAAAATTGATTATAGACCAGAAACATCCTATATCCGTTAAGTGGTCAGACAGATTTATAAATAATTATACGAATATCACGATACCTAGCGAAGTTCAACTAATATTGGGACTTGGACCGAAACATGGGATTGTACCTAATCACATACCTAAACTACAACTAATCAAAGATATAGAGAATTTCACACAAACAGCCATACAAGAAGAAGAAGAAAGAAATCAGATCAGAGGAAGATGTGTGGGAATAATCAACAACTTCATGAGAACGAACCGAACTCCCAAAGATCCATTCAAACAACACTATGATCTCACAGCTACATTCATCAGGGAACATCCGGAGATAATAATAAGTAACTCTGACAAAGGTAACACCACAGTAATAATGTATAAAAATGAATATGTAACAGAAGCTAAAAACATGTTAAATGATGAAGAAACATATAAAAAATTAACATCAGACCCTACCAGAAAGATCCAAAACAAGGTGAACAATTATCTGAAATCACTAAAAAAAGAATCAATCTTATCCGAATCACAATATAAGATGCTAATATCACACAATAGTATAGCTCCAAAAATTTACTTTCTTAGAAAAACCCATAAAAAGAGCTAAAATTAAGACCAGTAGTTAGTAGCATAAAATCACCCAGCTACAAGATTGCGAGATTTCTACATGAAATACTTAATAATGTGCTGTCCACCTCAAGATTTAATGTAAAGAATTCGTTCATGTTAGTCGAAGAACTGAGATCAACAGTAGTACCGAATAATTATGAATTAGTGTCATTGGATGTAGTTTCCTTATACACGAACATACCAAAGGAATTAGTTGTCACCACATTAAAAAATCAATGGCACTATATAAAAAATTTTACAGATTTGGGAAAAAAAGAGTTCATTCATCTGGTTGATTTGTGTTTCGAAGGGGGGTATTTCGCATTTGAGGGTGTTTTTTATGAACAAATCGACGGGACAGCTATGGGATCACCAACAAGCCCAACTTTTGCAAACTTAGTTATGCAAGCACTATTCGAATATGCCGTTTCTAAACTAGATTTCCACATTCCTATTATGAAACTCTATGTAGATGATACACTACTTCTATTACCTGAAGCAAAAATCGAAGAAACTCTGGACGTCTTCAACTCATTCCACCAAAAAATAAAATTCACCTTAGAAAGGGAAAAAAACCAGAGTATCCCATTTTTGGACATTTTAGTGATCAGGGAAAGTTGTAAATTGAAAACGAATTGGTACATGAAACCAATAAACACAGGTAGATGTGTAAACTTTCTTTCCAATCACAGCTTCTCCCAAAAAAAGAACGTGGCAAGAAATTTAATAAATAGGGCAATTTCTCTGAGTGATAATGAATTTAAAACAGATAATCTGAAAAAAGTAACTGAAATCCTGAAACAGAACAATTATCCAAGTTACTACATTAAAACCTGTATAAACGCCTTCAATAGAGATAAACACGAGGAACATTCTATCAGCTTGAACGGATCCACTAGGGATGTAAACACACTAAACATTCCTCAGGAAATATCGACATCACAAATCTCAACACCCCAAAGATATTTCAAACTAGTGTTTTATCCGGTGTTATCCTATAAAATAGAAAAAATTTTCAGAGAGTACAATGGGGCTGCTGCATTCTATAATATTCTAGATAACAGAAGGAAATTTTACACAAAACTAAAAGAAAAAACACCAATTTTACAACAGTCAGAAGTAGTATACAAAATTGAATGTAACAACTGTCCAAAATGCTACATAGGCCAAACAAAACAATTACTACAAGAGAGGATAAGACAACATAAGAATGATACAGAAAAACCAAACAGCGTACAAAAAACAGCGCTTGCGGCACACGCCCATACTGAAGGACACAAAATCAACTTCGAGAATGTCAAAGTTCTGGATTATGAACCTATCTACAGAAGACGCCTAATCAGTGAGATGATCCATATAAGGTCCAACAACACAGTGAACTATAGGGAAGACGTCCAACATTTGAGTGTGATTTATGATGGTCTGATTCTGAACACTAACGATGGGTCTGTCACTTGAGAAGTGTGAATTCAAGTGAAAACTAGGAATATTATTTCATTGACAGGCGTATCCACCATAATTTTTGACAAATTTTACTGACTTTTTACCGTTGTTTTTACGTTGTGTCTAGTATCTTGTTTTGATGATTTTAATTTTCGACCATTGCAGAAGAACGGAAAAAATAAAAACGATTGAGGTAGTGATTGTGTACAGAAAAATTTAATACCATCTGCATGGTGCTCGATTTGACTTGCGGAACTCACCGGTAGACAGATCTGTTCCTCTCTTATCACATCAACAACACATTACTCATGATGTTTTCAGATCTATATAATTTGAATAATATGACTTTCTTTCAACATCAAAACGGTCAAATCTCTAGTAAAACTAAACAAATTTAATTCCATAAAAATATGAGGTGAGTTGCAGATCTTTGCTACTTAGGTTTGTTCAGAATTAATGTTTGTATTTTATATTTTAGCCTTGAAAAAGAATCACAAAAGATTCGAAACGTTGGCGATGTATTAATAGGAAATTAAATTGATATACATATTTTGTCCAAATTCCTGTGAATATTATTCCACTATCAAAAAGCATGGACGTAACCAGTAATCAGTAATCAGTATTGTCAATGATATGCTCACTATAGTGTGAGGCGGTCATATTCCAAGGACAAATGTGTAGATCTGTGCGCCCATTGAAACATATCCCGGCCCATATCATAACACTACCCCCTCGGAATGGATCTACTTTTGGACATAATGACGATTATGGGGAATGCGTGGGATTGTCCATACCCTTATTCTTCAAGAATCTGAAAATCGTCCATATCTGGATTCATCTGTGAAAAGCACACTACGCCATTGATCGTTCCAATTGATAAGTTGCCTTGCCCATTCCAGTATTTGACGCTTATGGTCACGTGTTAATGGAACTCCCCTCAATGGACGTCTAGAATCTAGATTCACCTCTCTGAAACGTCGTCTGATGGTTTCGATGGAAACTTGGACCCCATCTGCATTTTAAAGAGTACTCCGTAGCATTCTACACGTAGATGTAGGCTTTCTTCTCGCCGATACAGTGATGAAACGATCCTGACCAGGTGCTGCTTTTCGTTGCCCACCAAGACTTGGGCTTCCCAACACGGAACCTGTTTCCCTGAACCTATTCCAAAGTCGAGATATTACACTTTGGCTGACTTGGAGCCTTGCCGCTGCAACAACCTGAGTTAGGCCACTCTGTAACATTCCGATAGCCCTATTAGCCTCAGCGTTTATTACTTTACGTCTCAGCATTTTCAGAAAACTCGTTTCAAACCGGAGCAGTTGATGAACTTACTCCATTTCAAAATACGAACATTCATGAAGCATATGCAAAGAACCAAACTTCAGAAAAAAAGGCGACCAGATTGACGTAATGATACTAATTTTTACTGGATCGATTCAAGTTGTTATTGAGTGTTAAATGATTTCACAGCGATTTTCTCGAAGATTACTTTTCAAAACGATGAATACGATACCTCTTGTCTTGCGTGGAGCAGTAATAATAATTATAATAATAATAGTACTTTATTCCCAGAATCCTTATAAGAAAGAAAAGAGACACCGTCAATGTAAGAACAATAAAAATAAAAAAGTTTCTAAAAGATTTTTTTTTAAATACAAATTTTGATCAAACGTCAATAGTTCTCAGATTTGCTTCAAAAAACTCCCGAATACTATAAGGTTCCAGAAGAATCAGTAATCGGTTTACTTTTCTCTTGAAAAGTTTCGGACTATCAATAATTTGATATTTATGAGGAAATTTGGTGAATAATTTTATTGATACGTATTTTGCATTTTTCTGTACCAAACTCAAAGAGTGTGATGGATAATGAAAATATAGTTTGCGACGGGTACTATTCGAGTTTATAACAGACATTTTTAACAGACATCTACTGATATAAAGCCCAGTGAAGGTTAGTATACCCAACTTTCTGAAACATCCTCTACATGAGTCAGGTTTCGCATGTTCAGCATCAGTCGGACCGCAAATACTTCAATTGAAGTCAATGAGGAATGTTCACATTTTTCAATTTCTACATATTCCTATTCTCCGTAGAAAATGAAAATATTGTGTCCAAAAATTATTTGAATACTTCAAATAGCGCCCGAGATATCGAGTTATAAAGATGAGTTCGATGGATCCGTGTGACGTCACTTTACATCCAACGACTTGCGAGGTTCAGTACGTAGCCGGGTCCAATATAAGGGCCTCTCGTCTCACGGAGTGCGATTTGCGAATGTAGTATGACGTCACATCGCCGCGAGGAATTGAATATTCGCGGGGTTGTAAAATCCGAACTACTAGGTCTTTTCGACTGAAACAAAAACTAGTGATTTCATATTCATATAGGTTATACTGTGACGAAGTTTCGATCGATTTTGCATACCTGTGAACATTCCTCATTGGCTTGTAAATTTAAAAAAATTTTTATTTGAAAATTAATGAGATTAGACAGGTTTTCGAGTGCGTTGCGGGTTCCGTACGTTGAGTTGATCCCCAGTCATCGTCGTCAGATGCCAAATTCCAACCCAACATCGGAGAAATACCGAAAAGATGACAACAAGCGCGAGAATGCAAGGACGGAAAAGCCACAGATTATTATCTCCTTTTTATTGGTGATCATCGATCCGACTTATTTGTCACCAGCGCCGGGGCTGGCCAAAAACCACCCCTCGCGGACAGTTTCAATTTATCAGAGCCGGCCTGAACAGCACGCCATCAGGGTCCCAGCATCTCTTTAATATATGGTAATTATTCGTCGGGAACATAACTCATTGTTCAAAGGTCGTTATCGTAAATCGGCAATGTTGAAACATAACTAAAACGCTTAAGGTCGCTTTTTAGTGCTGTAGGAGTGAGAATGGGTAGCGATACAAGATATAGGTACCTATGCCGTTCACATCGTTTACTTTCACACCTAGGGCGTTGGCCGACGGAATTTGGGGACCGAAGTTATCTGATTCTCCGGGACAGGGGCGTACTTTAATATTTTTTATTGTGCTAGGTTTGTGCTGCTTCTCCCAGGATAGGTGATAACCTTGTCGTGGTATGCGAGCTTGAGTAGTTGTGATAAATCCTGAGAACCATGTTCTTAGTTAATAGTTTAAAAGGGGTTACATTCCACTGCTACCTGATGGTCTATTGTACCCCCTGACAAAGCTTTACTTACAGCTCGCCTTCCAGTCCCAGAGATCTTATGAAATCCAATATCTCGGAAGGCTTCAGTGAGGCTAATTCCTCACTCCTACAGGTCTCTTGGCCAAAGCATTGATTCCTTCGGCTTACCATGCCAAAGTATCCTGTGACTAGGTGAATAGGTGTTTCTTCCTCCTCCCCACAGAATCTACACTCGTCAGTGTCCGATACGCCCATTCTCAGCAAGTGCTTTCTGAGGCGACAATGAACTGTAAGAAAGCCAGTGAGAAGGTGTAGTTGGTTCTTACTGAGATCCAAATATTTTTTGGATCTCGCAGTTTCAAAATTCCGAAGGTACTTTTTAGAGTGATCCAACCCTGAGAAATTCTGCCAGAGTGTTTCTCTTTCAGTTTTCTCTCTGTTTTTAGGACGAGCAATAAAACCAAAAATGACCAGACCCTACAACTGTATAATTTACCAATTTCAATTTGAAAGATTTTTGGAACGTCCTGTATCGGAGATCAGTTGATATGCTGTCGGAGAGCTAGTCCTGCAATCTCTCCGTTGGACGGTCCCATTTTTAATTCACGTCATCTCGTTTTCGCACTGCATCTGAAAAGTTGTGGTACTGTTCCCTCGTTCTCGAGTGAACTCGATTATCTGTGGCGATTAATAAATATCGATGTGTACAAAGTTAATCAGACAACCATTATTTCATTTTTGCTAATAATAATAGTTCGTTTGTTTCATGTGAAGTGAAGTACTTGAGTAGCACGCTTGGGTTCTGCCATTTTGAGAGTCGTGTGACTTTTCATCCGATTTCCTCAATTATCTGATGAATCAACTTTCCTTCTAGATCAGTTTATCTAAGTTATAATTGATTGATTGAATTTCGCAATTACTTGATCCTCTGATTTATCTGTGCCAGTGTTTCGTCGAACACGTGGACATTTTTTTCTTTTCTTGAATTTTCTTTATGTGAACGAGTATTATCAGAGGTCTCGGGGAATTGTGGGATCCTGCCGATATAAAAAACTGATGCAAGTGTTTTTGATAGCCTTTTTGGAGGGAGCTAAACCTTCAACACCTTTTTGATGGGAGTTAAACCTTCACCTCGAAGTTACAACGTCTTTTTGGAGAGTAAAAAACTTCAGCTTTAGAAGAGCGGTGAGAAGTTGAAGATTCGTCATTTTAGTTGGGAAAAACTGCATCTTAACTCTGGAAGAAGTCGAGGGATAATCACTTGCCTTATCTGGCATTATTCAACTAATATAAGTTAACTACGAACGAAGAACGCTTGTGAATGAAAAATCTAACGAATTGTTCATATTTGTAGATACTATTGTCCTCATATTTTGATGTTTCAACTTGAAATAATAGATATTGTAAATAGCTATTGTCATCAGAGAAGAATAAATCTCGACTGTTCAAGTTTTGATTATCATTAGCCAGAGTAGCACCAAGCTGACTACAGAAACCAGAATCATGAGAGCCTAGGAATCACCTCAGACAGAGTTTGTAGGCAAAAGATTCGAGTGATGAGGAAATGAGAGCAGGTGAGGCTCGTGGGCTTTAGAAGCAGGGTTCACAAAAATCGAAGAAAGCTGTTGATTTTATTCAACAAGAAAGGTACATATATACTGCTACACAAGACTTATGGATATCATATTCAATCGTTCAGAAAAGTATGTATTCTTCGAGAAATCGCTGTAAAATCATTTTAAACTCAAAGTCAACTTGAATCGATCCAATAAAAATCAGTATGAGACATTTCGTCAATCTGGTCGCCTTTTCTCTGAAGTTTGGTTCTTTGCATATGCTTCTTGAATTTTCTAATTTTGAAATGGAGTCAGTTTATCAACGGCTTCGATTTGAAACGAGTTTTCTGAAATTTCCAAGTAAATTAACAAACGCTGAGGCTAATAGGCATATCGGAATGCTACAGGGTGGCCTAACTCAGGTTGTTGTAGCGGAAAGGCTCCAAGTCAGCCAAAGTGTGATATCTCGACTTTGAAATAGTTTCAGGGAGACAGGTTCCGTGTTGGAAAGATCAAGGCCGCTCAGTATCGTTTCATCACCGTTTCGGCGAGAAGAAAGCCTACATCTACGTGTAGAATGCTATAGAATACCCTTCAAAATGCAGATGAGGTAGAAGTTTCCATCGAAATCATCAGACGACGTTTGAGAGAGGTGAATCTAGGTTCCAAACTTCCATTATTAGGAGTTCTATTAACACGTGAGCATAAGCATCAAAAACTGGAATGGGTAAGGTAACATATAAATTGGAACGATCAATGGCGTAGTGTCCTTCTCACTGATGAATCCAGTTATGGACGATTTTCAGATTTTTGAAGAATCTGAAATGGTATGGACAGTTTTCTATGTCAGTTTTCCTATTGTTGGTTCCTAACCTGTTCTCAACGTTTTTGAGGATTATATCAATGGGTGAGGTGTTTAATTTCCTCATAAATCAGAATTGAAAAGAAAAACAGCCCAGCACAAGTAAATATGACAATTTATACTACACCTTTTTTTTCGACGAAATTTTTCTCATGATTGTGTCGCAACTGTGCTAATGTGTTCCTGTCAGATTTCTAGAAAAAAATCAACAGGTTCCCCCTCATATGGAGAAAGTAAGAAAAAATAATAAATTGTAGGAAAATAAGTATACCTGGCAACACTGTGTGTGAAGGTGGCCCAACACTTCTGGTTTCCCTAAAAAATGTTGATTGTTCTGAATTTTGCTAGGTTTGTGCTGCTTTGTGCTTTTGAAATTTTTTTTATCCCATACGGTTCCTAAGATATACTCCGCGCAACAATCAAAGGAAAAAAAAATTTTCAAAATTTGTTGGTGAATTTCAACAATGTAAGAAACGGTCGTATGGGAAACAAAGAAACTTACTTTTGAAGCTTGAAGACTCTATAGTCTTCGGTAGTCATGCAATCCTCAGATAAATCAGGAAGAAAAAATTTTCAAAATTTTTCTATTATAATTGTTGCCTACGCGCATGAAAAAATTTTTTGAGCTAGACCCATGCAAAGGTCGCATAGCCTGTTTATTCAGCTCTAATTTGCTTTTTACGACCTTCGAATATGACCAATTTTGAATGCAAAAAGATCATTTTTCAACCAACTGCTGATATCTCCGGAACTACTGATGACCTACAAAAATCTGTCATGCCTAATTTAAAAAACTCCTGTAACGTTAACGTGAATGAAGAGCAAAAAAATGCCATTTTGTCATTTTTCCTGGAGTCAGTTCTTTCCCGAATTAACCCATAGGTTCCCACCGAACAATTGGCCAGATTATTATTTTCACCCAACAAAATACAAGATGACTCCTAAATTTTCTTTTCATAATGATCAGGTTCCGTCAACAGAATTTTTGTGTTACCTATTCCACACCATCATGTGATCTTCGGTATTAGAACATCATCGCGATTTACCAATATCTCTATTTTTATGTTGATATCTTTAAAAGACTTCATGAACAGAAAATATCATGGAAAAATTTTTAGACTTTTTTCTCATTAAAAAGTTTTTATCATGAAATCATTTTGTGTTCTTAATACTTTTCGTATGTTGAATTTGAAACCAGTTTTTTTTCATTTTCTGAACTGTTCTCAAAATCACCAAATGATGAATAGATTTTTGTAGGGATTCTTCTGCAGGAAAAAACAGCCTGTCGGCTCATTAGATTGTCAGTAGTTTTGGAGATATCGGCAGTTGAGTGAAAAAGGATCCTTTTGCATTCAGAATTGAATATCTCGAAGACAAATAATCATTTCGGAGCGTGGTAAAAAGCAAATTATAGTTAACCAATAAATTAAGAAACTAGAGTCTTTAAGCTTCAAAAGTGTGTTTTTTATTTCCCATATGACCATTTTTCACTGAGATACAGCATGTTGAAAATCACCAAAAAATTTTGAACATTCTTCTGTTCCTTTAATTGTTGCTCGGAGTGTATTCCACAAAATGTATTGACGAGCACTTGTTTCATTCAACACATTCCCCACATAGAATATCTTGAGAACTGTATGGAATAAAAACAACCAAAACTTTTTCGAAAATCCAACAATTCCTTCAGCTTGAGCATAAACTCAGTCGCCCTCTAACTAGAGTCCGGGCGACTCGGATAGTTCCCACGGACGAGTGGTGGAATGTCGCAGCGGCTCTCCGGTCCTCCCTCGCCCACAGTCGGTCCTAATGGACCAGAAGAACAAAAGACTGCTTGCGTCCGAATCACGGACTCACCAGCTCCTTTCGTTCATCCGACCAGCCAGAGAAAGAGGAGCCTTCGAGAAAGAGCCGTTCGTCTTGCGAGGCTTGCGAGCTTTTTCGGGGGAAATTGCCGGGAAATCGATTTTCCGGAGGAAAATCGACCGGGAAAATCGTTCCATATCTGACCCAGAAAAAATTTTGGGAAAAAATTAAAAATCAAAATAATAACAAAAAATTCCACGAAATTACCAACGTTAATTTCATGATAGACCAAAGATTATAGAGTTAGAAAGATAGGAAACGCCCTTATATCTGTGGTACTAAAATCCGAATACGATTTTTGGATTAATAGGCGCGAAATTCGAATCATATTCCTCATAAATTTCCATTGAAGCTATTAAAGAAACATCCTGATCGACAAAACAAAAGCAAGGCTCCGCTTTTTGATCAGGATGATATTTTCCATCTACACATTGTTTTGAATCAAATGAAATACGCTTCTGGATTCTTTATATTTTTATTTGAAATGATTGTGTAAAATCAACTACAATACAATAATTATGAAATTGGGAACATTTGACAAATTTGTTACCATATTAGAGAATTATTATAACAATTTCAAGAACTTCTTCAAACAGTGAACTCTCGATAAAATGGACCCGATTCATACAGTGTATTTTCACCTCAATGAGTCTAGAGGGTCTAGTAGATGAGTCGAACTGCTGGAAGGGTCGTCAAGAGAACCTCCACCTCTATAAGTCGTTCTTCTAACCACCATTGCCCCTATGAGTGGTACTTTTTGATCTAAGAAATGAGACCCTATGAGATTCAGTTCGAAAACAAATCACCACACGTGATGAATATCATACGATTTTTCGACCTCTAAGGACATGTTTCCAGTGCTCAGACGCTAGTTTCTCATTGGTGATGATTTCGTGTTTACCTCAGTTTTTCTCTCAATGAAGTGAAGTCTCACTTGAATAGGTAACTCGAATGTTTGGTGAGTGGAACAATAGATAAGTCGAACAGTTCTTTTGGTCCCAAGGAGTTCGACTTAATGAGAGTCCACTGTATATTAATTACAGAATGTTGGAACAACAATAAGAGAAAAATATCAGAGGTGTACAACAAGACTTGTAGGTCAGCCCAGCAAAAGTTCTTTATGCTTTATCCAGAACAATATATTTTTGCCCAGAAAACTCTATCCATTTGACAGCACTGAGATTTAAAAGCAATGAACAAGACAGTAACATGATACGAGTTTCAGAACTTACATTTCCATTCTCTTTGGTAATGAGAAGATTGCACATTCAAGATTATTCTTACTGCAATTAATCACTATGCATTTTAAATGTCGGTCACTTTTTAACACAAAATTTATAACAGAAAAACACACGAACAAAGATTATAGAATGAGCTAGGTACTACTCTTGTAGATTTCGATTTATTTCAATGGAAAATACGCGTATACGAGAAAATACAATCGTCATTCAGCAAAAATATTTATTCGAGTATTTCTTTCAAAATTGGCAACAGTCTACTAATAATCTCTTTATAATCTTTGCCAAATGGACCCTAATTAAATATTTTAACCATAACCCGTTTACTTTTGAAACTACAGATGTCGCTCACATCACTGTAGTCGCTTCGTTTGCCATCTTCATACTCTATAATTTTTTTGATAGAGCTTTTGGCACTGTTACATTTCAGTTTCAATCTATAACTGTATCCAGTTATAGATTGAGCGATCCATTGTATGTGAGGACTGAGAAGTGGAGGATCAAATTCATCTTATTTATGGCTAAAAAACCAGTATATCTGCCGAAATGCTCGAAAGAACAGGTTACATTACACAATGAAGAATGTTCACAAATTTGAGGTTAAAATGTACAGTGTGTTCCTCTTGAAAAATTCCACGTTTGTGCTCAATCTCAGAAACAGTGCTCTGAAAAAAATGTTTAACTACGCCACTGACTTTTTTGTAAAAATTTCTATGAAAAGCAATTTCCGTTTCTGCATATACTTATACAGTGCCCGAGGAATAATTACATCTCGAATAAGTGAACATTTTCGTTTTCGCCCTATATTTCAGAAACAAAAGTATTTGGAATCATTTTGTTTGTGGATTTAAAATTTTCACAAAAAAGTGACAAAGGGTTGCGCGAAAGTGCAATTTGGGGCACAGTGCACATAATATAGACATAGCTCATTAGGAAAGTTTAGAATGTCCCTATCTTATTATCTAGGATGAAGAGAAAAAAATTTATTTTGACTTCAAGAATCTTAAAATATATGTCAATTACTACTCTGTATATAGCCAAAATGTAATTCCATCAATTTCACCTAGTTCGAAGTTTTCGAGTTTTTTCCTCAAACAAACGAAAAATCGAGATATCTCAAATTGGTTAATTGCGATCACAAATGTGGTCAAACAACTTTAGGAAATTTGATCATGGTTAATAAATCTGCAGTAAAATACAGGGTTTACCATGGGACAAATAAATGTTTGCTACCTACCATTTTCCTAAGACAACACTATGTATCTATATTTCGAAACAATTTCAGAATGCGTCGGAAAAAAATTCGAAAATTTAACTGCGTCACTAGTGCAACACTCTGTATATTCTCGATCAGAAGAGAAAGAGCTCGCCAAACCGAAACATGTTGTTGCATTTATATATTCCATTCAATATATAATCCACCTTACATAAATATAATTTTTTGAAATCATTTTGAAAAAAATCAGTTGATTTCGTGAAACGTTTGTGCATTATATTTTTTCGTTTTTTTATTTGAACAAAGTTGATAGTGAAAAATCTGATACATCATTGTTCTTAATAGTAGTTGAGCACATTATATAATATAGAAATCAAGAGAAGGAAGTCGGTAATCTCAGCATTGCCAAGGTAGTTTTTTTGCTACAAAATTCCCTATCAAGAAAAATTGAGTGAATAGAATTTGTGCATTCACACATTTATCAAACAATAGGGAAAATTATGGGAAATGTTAACAATTTTAAACAAAAAAATTTCTATTATGTGATGCGTCTTTACGAAATAGCCAGAAATGGTACTAACTAATTGTAACAATATTATCGGCATTATGAGTAATTAGCGATAATTTTGAATTAATATGATAAGGTCAGATATTTAACTACTCCATTGATTTATTGTTAATATTTCATAGAATTTCTCACTTACGATAACTCCAGAAGATTCTTATGCAACGTTGGGAAATGAAGCTGAAAATTGCATATCTATACATAAGAATTTTCCTTAATGTCGATTCGAGGAAAATATATCAACAAACATTGGATTCATTAGTGGAAAACGTATAAAACTGTTTTGTGCACATATTTTTATTAATCTCATGTAAGAAGAAGTCTATTTGAATACCCATTTGAAAATTCTTGGAAAAATTTATATTGGGGAAATCCTAGAAATTTCAAATACTCGGATTTTGAAGACAAATCAATTCATTTATTTTGGTATTGGACCTTGTAGTCGGAATCTAGGATTTTTCAAGATTTTTCGTGTTTCGAAGTGAAATTTGAATGATAATCATTACACACCTAACTGCGCGAGCTACCTAGTGTATTTGGATATTTCTTGTAAAGCAGTAATGCGATTATTTACAATGTGTCCCAAATTGGGTGAGACTGAACTATATCTCAGCTATTATTGAAGATAGAGGCATGCGGTTTTCGCGACCCTGTATCAATTTTTTGTGAAACTTTTAAATCCACGAATAAAAATATTCCAATTTCTTTTATTTCTGAAATACAGGGCGAAAACGAAAATGTTAATTATTTCTCAGACACTGTAAAATAATGAATATATATTTTTACGTAGAAGTCAGTGGCGTAGTTAGAAAAATTTTTTAGAGCAATGTTTCTGAGATTGAGCACAAACGGGGAATTTTTCAGATGAAACACCCTATATATTTCAACGTCAAATTTTTGCATTTATCTTTCTGAATATATTGATGTATCACCTTCAACGATTTTTAAAAATCACAAAATTCATATTAATGTTTGTTTTTTAATAGTAAGACATGAACTCTTTCACGCATGCATAAAAGTTTAATATGCAAGAATAAAAGATCCTTGCATAGAAGAATTTCAATTTAAATATTAAAATTTCTTTTGTTTTCAAAATTTTCAAGTTTATGTTGACTCATTATATTTTGAGTGTATGTTAAAAATGATGAAACAAATAGATTTAACTCACATCCGAATGGGATGCATGTTCTTTATCTAATAAAGATCTAATATCTGATCCATCAAATAAAGTTCCTGGTTTTAACCTTCCCAGGAAAATATGGTCCCCTTCTTAATAGAATAAGAACAGGTCATGGTCGTACCAATAACATGCTTTTCAAGTGGAATTCGGTTGATAGTCCTAATTGTAAATGTGGTGAATCAGAGGAAACAGTTGAACACCAAATTAATAATTGTTCGATTTATAAATTCCAAGATGGCATTAGAGCCATACACAATATATCAAACTCATTTTTGCAATGGGTTGAAAATTTTAGATCAATTTGATGAAGTATAAATTGAATTCTCTTGCTGTTCTGTCTTTTTTTTATTTTCAGGTTGGAGTTTATGTTTGGAAACCCTTCCTCCGAAGAGCCGTTCCGATAATCGTGATGTCCTTCAATATAAAATATTCAGATATAACAATTTTATTTTATTTTTTACGGGGAGGCAGGTTTTTTCGGCTGAAGTTCTTTCCCCTGGCTCTATAGTATCATATGATACTAGTGTTGATAGTATCGTTTGATACTATAGTATCATACGAAAAATGTTATGGTACCCCGTTCGTTTTTTACCTCAGCTTAGGTACTTTTTGTTCCAAAATGTATTGTATTATTTTAGCTCTGGAACTCATAAGAATATATACATCATAAATAACTATTCTCATCTTATTTACATTTTTTTCGGAGAATGAGAATATCTAGAAATTCAAAGTGTACAAGCTAGGCCCAGACTTCTACGGTAATTAGTCAGCGAATAATTATAATCTATCATTACTTAACACTTTGTTTATTAAGAACGGAAACAAAATCCGTTCTCATTGACCAAACGGGTCCGATGCTAATGATCACCATCTCATGAATGTCGCGACCGGTGATTAAATTGGAAGTCTAGCACCTTTAATTCCATCATTAGCGAGATCGACATAATTCTTTGTTCCCCTTCAAATTAGCGCAGACAACACAAAGCGAAACCGCGTATGGAAATTGGATATGGGACAGAACTTTTCCGAGAATCCGGCCAAAAAGAGATCGAGATTGATGCGGTCGAAACGGACGCTATTGTTGAGTCGAATGTATCAGATTGTGGGGCTCCAGTCGCGGATTTATGAAGATTTCGATAGGAAAAAATTGATACGGTTGAGGGGGAAATCAGGTAATCGAATACTGATATTTACGTAAACAATTATACTAACTGACGAAGAAACAGATATCAACTGATACAGTATCTGGATTCGATTAGACAGGGTGTACCAAGTTCGACGGCCTATTAGGCGTTTCTGGAGAACTAGACCTATTTGAAACCTGAAAATAGGGATTATATTATTGTTTTACATTATCTACCGATCTAAAATATTCTTGGAGCCTGACCACTTTCAGTTATACAGGGAGTGAAAAAAATTCAAAATTTTTTTTGTTTTCGAATTTGATAGAGTATGCAATTCTGAAAACATTCGTACTCAAATGGTTGCATTCATCGAGATACTTTTCAAAATATCGAGAAAAAACTGAAGAAAAAAGAGAGCTAAGTGGATTCGGTATTATGTTTGTTATTCCTAACCTAGATATCTTAAGCACAAACCGTTTTCACATTTCTGAACGCGAAGAATGTGGAAATATTGTACATTTTCAGAACTTTGAAAAACCCGTCACAGGGTGTTCCGAATGTTGGTTCAAAAATTGGGATCAAGATTGACCCATAACTTTCGTTTTTCGAATTAGAACATCTGAAAATTAATAGCGTGTATTTCCACCTCGCTTTCTCATCACTTCTAACATACGACGTGGCATACTTTCAATGAATTTCCGAATTGCTTCTGGGGGAATATTTTCCTGATCTTCAAAAAGGGCTGTTCATAAATCAGGCAAGGTGTCTACCTAGCATGTCCCATCCATGTTCAATTGGATTTAAATCTGGACTTCTGGCTGGCCACACGAATCGTTGAATATTTGCCTCTTCAAAGTATTTTGTTACAACTCGTGCAACGTGAGGCCTAGCATTGTTCTGCATTAACAGAAATTATTGCTTCCCCCAGAAGCAATTCGTGAATGCATTGAAAGTATGCCACGTCGTATGATAGAAGTGATGAGAAAGCGAGGTGGAAATACACCTTATGTTTACTAGTCGATAAGGTATTGTAATGTTTTAAATTGTTATAAAAATTGAAAAAATCCAACACTTTCTTTGAAAATGTGTATCTTTTTTTCAAAGCAGATACTAACGTTAATCAAAAAACATTCTGTTAAGAAAGAGTCACACTTCAAATAAAAATTTAATGATATCTAATTTTCATCCTCAAATTTTGGTTTTGATTCTCCCTGTATGACGGATAAACTACAAGTATTTTCGCAAAGTAAATCTCAGGTTAATATAACAAAACCCAATACTATACCTGGTGAAATTTTCAACAAAATCTGTTTTTTGAAATAAATTCCCGAAAATATATTCCATTGCACTCTGTAGAGAATATAACGTTTTGATATACTGGAGGGTAAAATGGGAGTCTCAAAGTTAGAAATAAAAAAATCCAAAAATTAAAATTCGATTTTTTCCAATAGTATTTTTTTTACTCACATATCACTTTGCAAGAAAAAAAGTAAAAAATGTACGATTTTCGAGATCTTTTTTTCTTAGAATCCTTAAAAATATTTATTATACTCTGGTGAGTGCGTTTTATGGTTTTTGCCGAAAAACCCATTTCTACTTTTACTCCTACTCTTTAGACTAATATTTTGATTTGATTAGATTTTTTCGATTATTTTATAAAATAAGCTACGAGCTTAATAATGTGTGGCACAATTAAATCACTAATATATCTTTTTTTCTGAGAATCCTTAAAAATATTTATAAAACTCTTCAATTAATTCTAATCTTCAATTCCTAGTTTCTACTATTCGCGGGATCTTATTGGTTATTGCTTTTTGGAACACACGAAAAAGCAACAAAATAAAGCAATTCATTATATATTGAATTATCAAGAAACTACTATTAATTTATACTAACGAGTGTTTCGCAGTTGATGGCCTATTAGATATTCACGGATAACGGATCAAAGGATTTTTCTGAAACCTTGGTTTTACGCTTTTGATCTATCAAGCTGAAATATTTTCAATGCGACGTTGCAGGTCAAACGAAAAAATTTCAACAAACCAGATTTTTTCAACTGGGACACCATATTTATTATGAATTTGCTCTTTTCGATCCCCATCAGAGTATTTTTGTTTCTATTTCCAAGAAAATTTCCGAAAATTTAGCAAGCTGAAAACTCTTTTCCACAATGAAGAAATAGAAAAAATTACCCTTCGCAATTTATTGTATTAAAAGTTAAGATGAAGAATTTTGGAAAACTCTGTATATCACAAACCAATTTTGTTCTACACGTTACTCATTCTCAGAATAAACCCAGTAATCTATTATCAGAAGTTTAGCTCTGTACAACATAAAAAGTCTTTTCTATGCCTATTTTTTTTTATCCATATTTTTTGGAATCAAGACGGTGATAAAGAAGCGGAAAATTCTTCATATATTCATCCATGTCAGTTTGAGATTCAGTTAACATTTTTTCTTATATATTTGAATATCCCTATTATGAACATGTACTTTCCTTGCAACAAGAACGCTCCATCACTGTTGAAAGCATTGAAGAAGGACCAATTCTTCCTTTACCTACATTGAAATTACCTATTTCAGAAACCTTTCCACAATCAGATAAAATTTCATCAAAGTCAATTGACTAATTCTATTGACAATTAAGTTGAGTTATTCTGAATATCATCATGTTTGAATTTTTGGTGGATGCGAGAGTTCATGTCATGTATACATAATTTCAGTACAAAAGCAAGGAGGGGAAGTTCTCACTCATTTTTCAATGAATGAACACAAAAGCCTTATATCACTTCAAAGATTCTCGATAATACCGTTGATTGAAATATTCTCAAAGAATACTTCAATCAACGGTAATACCTTGTATGTGTATATGAAAATCAATTTCAACTAAAATGGTGGATGCGTTTTGCCGAAAAACCCATTTCCACTTTTACTCTAGCTCTTTAGACTGATATATTGAATGAATCAGATTTTTCGATTATTTTATGAGTCAGTTATTCATAATTATGTCCTGATGTTTAATTCCAGGACTCTAGAGTCCCAAAGCTCTGTAGGATTGAATAAAATCAACAGTTTTGAAAATTTACCATATAATACATCTCACGTACAAAGTATATATTTCACAATTCATTGGTTATAGTGTGATCTCACTCGCAATACCATTTTTGGACATAATTTCAAGACACAAATGTACCTATACCATAATATTTTCTGCCTGGGATACAATGAAATATTTGCATTTGAAGAAAAAAATTCGATTATCTATGGGAATCCATAGAATTTCTGATAAGCAACATTCACACTGGTGTAACTGGTATACCCAAAGAAGAATTGTCGGTGTTCTTCTCCAAAACCAATATCTGGAGGTAGCTGTAGAGTATGAACCAACCAATGAAGAAAACAGCTGAAAAAACATCATAGATTTATTTTCCTATAATTTGCTATTTTAAGTCAACTCAACTGAAGTTTTTTTGTAAAAATATAAGTGTACAGGGTAAAGCAAATTGCTCGATTTTGACTGTTTCTGGTACTTTTGAACTAGATAGGTAAAAACGTTGAAAATAGTCTTTGTCTCGATTTTCGTGAAAACGCCATTAGTGGAAACCGTTTCATGATATCTTTTTTTTAGTATAACTAAATTTTGATATTTTATCGATATCGTAAATGTGCCATAACTTTTATATTTACGCAAATATTCAACTCGAATGGAGTAAAAAAATTATATAAAAAAGAGTAAATAGTAAACCAAAATCTGAATCAGTCAAAAAGAGAAAGAACATTGCGTATTTGTAGGACTTACCAAAGAGTGAAAAGAGAATCAAAAAATTGGAACTTGCAGATGTGCTAGCTTCTGAATAGATTGTTGTGGTTGAGATTGTCGTCAAGCTCAGCATAGGAAACAACAAAGCACATCTATGATTTTCCTGTAAGAGAATCAAGAATAATCTGATAATTACCTATTTGAAAAAGCAACGACTATTCGATATTTGTAATTTTCAACATTTTTATTGATAATAGCAAATAAGTTAGAAAGGTTTTCTTCTGAAAACGAAAAATGTGAGTCTGACATGTATATAAATTTCAACAATTTTTTTCGCTTACAATTTCTTCCGATCAGCGGAGAGAAAAAGACTTAGCCATTTTAAACTTTCATAATAAGCTATACCACCCTTGGAAATTTCCACTAAAGTATTTCCGAGCATTATATCTACTACTATAAATACATAATATTACAGCTTCAAAAACTTTCATACAGGGTGTTCCAAGATTGACGGCCTATTAGGCGTTTCTGGAGAACTAGACTTATTTGAAATCTGCAAATTGGAATTATGATACTGTTCGACATGATCTACCGAGTTAAAATGTAAAAGTCTGACCACTTTCAGTTATACAGGGTATTAAAAAAATTTTTCTTCAGAATATTTTTTTCTGTATTTTCGTCTCCAATTTTGATAGAGTATTAAAAACTGAATATATTCTTATTAAAATCATTGCATTCGTCGAAATATTTTTCAAAATATCGAGAAAAAACTGAAGGAAAAAAGAAGATAAGAGTATTCGGTATTATGTTGATTATTTCTATTTTCTAAATATCTCAAGCACAAACCGTTTGCACATATTTGAAGTCGAAGACTGTAGAAGTATTGTAAATTTCGATAATTTTGAAAAACTCGTCACAGGGTGTTTCAAATATTCGGTAAAAAATTGGGATCAAAATTGAAACATAACTTTCGTTTTTCGAATTAGAACTCTATTTTTTATGAGTGCGTTGGATTTTCGAAGAAAAATAATGTATGAAACTTCAAGAGTGTTGGTCTCGAGTCTTCCTTTCAAATATTTTTATCAACTTTAAAGTTGTGACAACAAGAAATTTTTATAACTGCTAATGTACCTAGAATTATATTTAGCTGAAGACAGTTCACAACAGATATTTCTCTCACCTTGTACAAAGCGATCGAGATAACAACTCCGAAAAGTATCAACACGAACGTAAGTATAAGAGCCACCCTCAAAAAACTCCTAGAATAACTGTCGTGCGGACTATTCAACTTCAAACTACACATCACGACGCCGGAGATACCGAAAATCTGAAAAAAAAATTTTAACACCTATTTAAAAAAAAATTCACTTGAATTTACAAGATCTATGAACATCATCGTCAACCATCTCGCTTTGAGCGTGTAACAGAATTTTCCGTCTTCGTCCATTTTCAGAAACAGCACTAACCGACAAGTTTCACTTTGATGTTTTGGCAAGTCCTGAGGGATGTTGCTTGGGCGTGCCGCAACTCAGATCCTCGGCATCCCCTATCAGATGTAACTCGAAAAAAGTACAGGCCACTGACTGAACCGTCAGTGCAGATCCCGAATATGAAAACAGATTTTTGTACAACTGCATTAAAAGTGACACTTTTAATGAAAGCAAACAATGTTAAAATTGATTGTTTACGTGGAAGCGTGTTAAAAATATTTTTAACATTAGTGTTAAAAATATTTTTAGCACTCCGATTTCTTATGATGAAATCAGATGAGAAAAATTCAGCAATTGCAATTTTTAATATCAATATTTAACAATTATTACTTATGAATATTAATATTAATCGTAAAACTAGAACAATTACTAACATTAATGCTCTGTGACGTAAGGGAGCTTCGCAACACATTATTAAAATCGTCAGCACCATCAGTACTTGTAGAAACCGGAAGTACAATATTGGATGATGATGATCCAAAATCTGTTGAGGTTGGGAGAATTTTTTCAGCAATGACATTTCTATATACAATGGAATGATCAACATAGTCCTCGGCTACCGTCGTAGACTTCCATCCACTATGTTTTTTTATATCCGTAATATTTGCTCCTGATTCTGCTAGCAATGAAGCGGAGGATCTTCGAAAACAGTGTCCTGTATATTGCTTTGGTTCTGGCAGTTTGAGGAATTCGGCAACAATAGATGGAATTTTCCCAAATGTATTAATACCAACTGGATTGGCAGTGCATTAATTATTCATGTATTTCAGGAAAAAACGACGATGTTTGATGACAGAAGGGCGCAGTTCAAAGTACTTATGAAAATAGTCTATGTACATACTTCCCAATGATACTGAAAGAACGACTGACTTTCGTTTTTGTATTTGGAAGTTGTATAACCAATGATTTATTTGTATTTCGATGTCTTCTACTGATAAATTACACAATTCTTCACGCCGACAGGCTCCAAATAATCCGAAAATAGTTGCTACCTTAACCATCAAGTATTTCTCATCTTGTGCCTCCTTCATAAACTTTTGAACTTGTTCACGATTGAGAATTTTCGATTTTTTGAGATATCCTTCACTTTTCCGTTTTAAATATGCTATTACCTTGAAATATTAACTAACATCCACACCATTTTTAACAAGGGCGCTTTACTTTATCATTGAAAATTTGCTCCACAAAGTTGATGAACTCCATATTTTTGATTTTTCTTCTAAGTATGCCAGGAAAACAGTTTCACTGCAGTTCCCTTCTACATTTTTCAATTCACTCCAGGCCAGGAAATTGCAATATCGTACTGCTGAACAGATTTTTTAGGTAGGAGTTCCAGATATGCTCTTCTTGCAGACTCTTCAATATCCAGAGGAACAACCAAATCGTCATTTTAATAGATAATTGGACTCTCGACAAACATATAAAACAGTTAAAAACTCAAGACGTAAATTGGACAGGAACGAAATTCAAATGACAGCATCTTTTCTTATTTGTTAGTAATCATAACGTTGGCAACGTTTGCCATTCACAACAACCTTTTGATTATTTGAATATTAAAATGCATTTTGAAGTTTATTTTCATTGCAAATTCGCCCATTTCATTATCAAAAGAGGGTAGTTGTACAAAAAACATTGTATGGTATTTGTGTTAAAAGTAATTTTATTTTGTTCGTGAAATTGTTAAATTCGCTTAGCTCATTTCACAAACTTTTTCACTCACAAAATAAAACGTCACTTTTAACACTCATATCAGAAATAACTATACTGAACAAACTCCTATCATTTTTCAGTTTTCTATCTATACTAGAGAGGGGGTCACATTTTTTTTAAACACCCTGTATACGCAGAATTGTATGGTTCCCCGTTGCACTAACCTCAGCTAGTTACTTTTTGTATCATTTCAGCCATCTCAATCGAGAAAATAGAAATTTATATCGGACAATCAGAGTTGTGGTTCGTTTTCATTCACCATAAAATAAAATTGCAGTGAAAATGCGATCAATTGTTACCGAACCCCCTTGACTTCCCCCCATTCATCTGGCGCCAGTAATCTTGACGCCAGACGAACTTCTCCCAACATCTCCAAGGGGAGAAAACTAAACACAAGTCACGTATGCTCTGGAATTATCCGTTGATCCCATGAAATTTCTTGTCTTTCGGAGACGTTCGCATCAATTAAGAACCAACTGCATCTATTTTTATTGGCGAAAAATGTATATAAATTGAGGATTGAAATTTGAAAAAAATTTATTTTATTTTTGGCCCCTCAAAATATACAGGGCGTGTATTCGACAGAAGATTTCTGAATACGAAAAGAACACCGTTTCCCTTCGTCACTTTTTCCAGTTTTGCTCGGTTGGAAAGATACAGAGGCTGTTGAGAATCCGTAAACAATTGTAATTCTTTAGGTTTTCATTCTTGTTTTGAATCTTCTTGAACACAAAATTCAATTCATATCTTTGGGATTCATAATTATGATCATTATGTTCATATCACATTGTCAGAAAGTTACCAAATCTCAGATAGAGCCAAGCACACTCTACATGCATCAACTTTACAAACTCTACACCTTCGTTAAAATAAGTTTTTCTACCGCCAAATGGTGTAATTGGAAAAAATTAACTTAATTTGACTTAATATGTCGATTGAATTTCAGAATAGTTTTTTATGATATGAGTGTTAAAAATGACGTTTTATTCTTTGAGTGAAAAAGTTTGTGAAATGAGCGGCGCGAATTGAACTATTTCACGAACAAACTGAAATCACTATTAACACAAATACCATACAATGTTTTTTGTACAACTGCCCTATTTTGATAATGAAATGGGCGAATCTGCAATGACAATAAAATTCAAAATGTATTTTAATATTCAAATAATCAAAAGGTTGTTGTGAATGGCAAACGTTGCCAACGTTATGATTACTAACAAATGACAAAAGACGCTGTCATTTGAATTTCGTTCCTGTCCAATTTTCGTCTTGGGTTTTTAACTGCTTAATATGTTTGTCGAGAGTCCAATTATTAATAAAAGTGACGATTTGGTAGTTCCTCTGGATATTGAAGAGTCTGCAAGAAGAGCAAATCTGAAACTCCTACCTAAAAAATCTGTTCAGCAATACTATATTGCATATAACAATTTCCTGGCCCGATGTGAATTGAAAAATGTAGAAGGGGACTTCATTGAAACTGTTTTCCTGGATACTTAGAAGAAAAATCAAAAATATGGAGTTCATCAACTTTGTGAAGCAAATTTTCAATGATAAAGTCAAGCGCCCTTGTTAAAAATGGTGTGGATGTTAGTAAATATTTTAAGGTAATAGCATAGGTATTTAAAATGGAAAAGTGAAGGATATCGTCCCAAAAAATCGAAAATTCTCACTCTTGAACAAGTTGAAAAGTTTATAAAGAAGGCACCAGATGAGAAATACTTGATGGTTAAGGTTGCAACTATTTTCGGATTATTTGGAGCCTGTCGGCGTGAAGAATTGTGTAATTTATCAGTGGAAGACATCGAAATAACAAAGAAATTATTGATTATACAACTTCCAAATACTAAAACGAAAGTCAGTCGTTCCTTCAGTATTATTGGGAAGTATGTAAACTATTTTCATAAGTACTTTGCACTGCGCCCTCCTGTCATCGAACATCGTCGTTTTTTCCTGAAATACATGAATAATAAATGCACTACCAATCCAGTTGGTATTATTACATTTGGGAAAATTCCATCTATTGTTGCCGAATTCCTCAAACTGCCAGAACCAAAGCAATATACAGGACACTGTTTTCGAAGATCCTCCGCTTCATTGCTAGCAGAATCAGGAGCAAATATTACTGATATAAAAAAACATGGTGGATGGAAGTCTACGACGGTAGCCGAGGGCTATGTTGATCATTCCATTGCATATAGAAATGTCATTGCTGAAAAAATTCTCCCAGCCTCAACAGATTTTGGATCATCATCATCCAATATTGTACTTCCAGTTTCTACAAGTACTGATGGTGCTGAGGATTCAAATAATGTGTTGCGAAGCTCCCTAACGTCACAGGGCATTAATGTCAGTATTTGTTCTAGTTTCACGATTAATATTAATGTTCATAAGTAATGATTGTTAAATATTGATGATGAAAATTTGCAATTGCTGAATTTTTCTCATCTGATTTCATCATAAGAAATTGGAGTGCTAAAAATATTTTTAAGACGCTCCCACGTAAACAATCAATTTTAACATCGTTTGCTGTCATTAAAAGTGTCACTTTTAATGGCAGTTGTACAAAAAAATATGTTCGATGTGACCTCCGTACCTACAGACAATAATTTTTTGTTTTTCCATTTCTTTCTTTCTTGTAATTTAGTAAGATACATTTCATCAAGGAAAATACCGAATAACTAGGTGTCCTCTAGACTCTAAACCGTTTCGATGTGTTTATCATGCACCCGAAGTGAAAAGAAAATAATCGATGGGATATAAATCACCCTCTCTACTTCCCCGATTCTCGTCCAGGAGATCCATAATAATGTTTACAACTTTCGCACGGAGCCAGAAAGTCTGTCCAGCCGACGTTGGAATGCTCCGATCCCCGCATTTTGCAGATTGCTCCATTCATTTTGCACGTTTTCCACCCCTGTACTGCCGCCTATGCCTTATTTTACGCATACTTGATCCGGCACCTGTCTAACTTCCTTCATTTCCGATATTTATGGATAACTTCGAAAGGGCTTGCAGTGCTTACAAATTCGGTTGGTTCATCCTCATGTTCATCAACTTTGTAAGTATCTAGCTGTACTTTTCGTCATGGAATATTTTCGGAATTTTTTCATCCCTTTGAAATAATTCTCTTGAATTTTTAAACTTGTGGGATTTTAACACCTCTCTCGATGTGCTCCAGACCTCTACAATTTTTTCTTTTACTATTTTTTTTATCTATTCTTTGTTTTAATTTTTTATACTTTTTTTCTCATAGTTTCGGTTATCCCATGACTCACCAGAAGAGTGTGTTCCGTTTTTTCTCCTCCTCTCTTCAAGAGTTTTCCTGAATTTCCATATTCTCGTATCCTCTTTTTTGTTTATTCCTTAGTTTTTCAAATTTCGGCGTGAATTTTTTATACTTTTAATTTTTCTTTTCTTGTGCTTGGTGTTCGATTAATCATTACATTTCATTAAAGGCAGGATCATTTAGAACGTTTTCAACCAATACCTATCACCATACAAAGCGTCATTACGAGAAATATTTTTTTTTCAGAATTTCATACATTCAGAAACTTTTTGACAAAATTTGTCCAATTCACTTTATGCTGCATATATTTGGTTTTAAATTGCAAAATGTATAAAAAAGTATAATGGAAATGAGCGGATCTCAAAGTTCATATTTTTGTATTTATTTTTAAAAGGCTTTTTATTCAAACTGAAAAAAATAGGCTTCCTTCTTAATATCAAAAAAGTTATGTTCAAAACAACTTGGTACGAACCGTGTAACTAGCTCCCTCTATGAGAGTCAGACATCAAACACATTCATGTATTAGCTTCCAAAACATTACAATGTTGCCAGTAATTTCGGAAAAATCGTAAAAAAGTGTATATATTTTTCTTTTTAACGCCCTGTGGTAACTCTGTATTCTTGATTTAAAAGAAACACTTATCACTTGAAATTAGAAATATATTTATTGAACTTGTCAGAGAAAGAACGTCGTCTTTCGTAATAGTGGACTGTCTTGAATACTTTGTAATACTTCTCTCGTCGGAGTAATAAGTCGTAATGGCCGCCCTTAAGACGCTTGGACTCTCGACTCGGCTAGCATGTCCGGCTCATCGGCGCATTAAGGGTTGGGGTGGTTTGCGCTTGCGACGTTGCCACTGTGAACTTTTGGCCTTAACACCCTGTATCTTGAATATGGATGGTTTACGAAAATTTTTTACTGAACAAAGCCCTATCTATCTTAGAGAGGGGGGTCACCTTTTTTTGAAACACCCTGTATAACTCACCCTTATTTTTGAATCGTGAAATATGCATTCGATTCCAGATGTTCGGTATATCAGGGATGACAGTCTGCAGTTTGAAATTGAAGTATGCCGAAAATAGCGATACGAGAAATGGTTTCTTCAAAATATCGATGATATTTGCATCGAGCAACCTTACTTTGAGCATTTTTCTACTGATAGCGATAATAAAGGTAGGATGCAAGGTCTTAACAAACTTTCCTTTGTTGAAGCATTGTTTTGGAACAAGACATGAAAGATATTTATTTTTTTAATGAAATATTTTTTATGCATAAAGGTTTTATATGGCTTCTAGCTAGTGCAATTAGATGATTCGATTTTTTTTAAGTATTATATTATTCACCAATGATATGGATTTTTTCAAGTGGGTACTGAATAATTTTTTTTTTTCAGAATAGCCAAAAATATGCGTTCTTATATGCATTCTTGAGCTTCATCAACTTATTCACTGCCGTTATATATATTGAAAGTAGCACAACAGCCAATTCCACTTTCATTATAGTATTCTCAGTTTTTGGTGAGTAATCTGTTTCATTTTCTTACAGGTTTTAATTGATTAAACCCTAGGAAACTTTTTTTTGGACTGATCTATATACCTACACAGCCAAAATATATAGTATTCAATCTTTCTGAGAAGTATGTAATCTTCAAAAAATTCGCTGCAAAATCATTCATAACTCAATAAAAACTTGAATCGATCCAATAAAAATCAGTATGAGACATTTCGTCAATCTGATCGCCTTTTTTCTGGTTCTTTGCATATGCTTCATGAATGTTCTGATTTTGAAATAGAGTCAGTTTATCAACGGCTTCGATTTGAAACGAGTTTTCTGAAAATGCTAAGACGTAAATTAACAAACGCAGAGGCTAATAGGGCTTTCGGAATGCTACAGGGTGGCCTTACACAGGTTGTTGTAGCGGAAAGGCCCCAAGTCAGCCAAAGTGTGATATCTTCACTTTGAAATAGGTCCAGGGAAACAGGTTCCATGTTGGAAGGCCAAAGCTTGGTGTGCGACGAAAAACAACACCTGTTCAGGATCGTTTCATCACCGTTTCGGCGAGAAGAAAACCTACATCCACGTGTGGAATGCTACAGAATACTCTTCAAAATGCAGATGGGGTCCAAGTTTCCATCGAAACCATAATGCGACGTTTGAGAGGGGTGAATCTAGGTTCTAGACATCCATAAAGACATTAAGAGGAGTTCCATTAACACGTGACCATAAGCGTCAAAGACTGGAATGGGCAAGGCAACAAATCAATTGGAACGATCTTTCCAAACACTTGGTGTAGCAGTATCTGGATAAATATCATTTATTTCCGGTTATACCTGTTATTCTAAAAACCCTGAATCTATGTCAACACAAGAAGAATTTGTACAGTTGACGTTATTTCATATTTACCCGGCTCTGGTCTCTACATTGCTTTTATGCGGTTAAACGTTGTCTTGTCTTTGTCTACTAATTGCAAACTTTTCTTTTGAAATTCCAATTCCGTTTAAGTGTGTTTTTATGTATGAACTTTCTTATGCGGCACCATTCGTTGCAGGCTTCAACTTTACTTTCCTCTAGTTTAACATTTCTTTCATTAATAGATACATGAATACTGGAAATTGCCCTATTCTTTGAAATCTTTTTTTTATAACAGTCACTTTCCACAGCTTCAATATGGTTCCTGTGGTTTTTGATGTACGGGGCCTACCAGTTCTTCATCAAGAATACATTAGAAGCAGATTCTGCTACCATCACCCCTACAGGAGTCAGCCCGGTCAGCTTTGTTTGAAGAGAGAAGAATTCAACAGTTCATAACAAACCTAGGATCATATTTGAAATCAAATTCTTTTCAACGTTCTCGAAAAAGTTGAGTCCAAACTCCAAATACGAATTCGAATTTAAATTCCGAACGAAAGCACCTTTAAAATATTATCCAGAATACAATATGTTAAATTTGAATAGATACTATATTATATAAACAATAAACTAACAAAAATGTGGCAAATTTTAGACAAGAGTAGTTTTTGCCTTTTTTTTACCTTTCACAGATTTGACCAGAGCCGAGCCTACTAAATCTAACAGGCCGGAAGGTTAGACGTTGCCGTTGTTACCATCGAGTGTCGAGTGGCACGCGTAGATATAGAAAGTATACGGTTTTCTTGTGCAATTCGCACTGTTTTCGATATAATTTCGAATTTATCTCAATTCACAATCAAATGAAGAACTGTAGGGAGGAAAACAAAACAGCATTTTGTTTATCTGGGGATAATTTCTTAATATTTTAACGCAAATAATATAGAACTCACCACGAGGAGGTAGCTGTTGTATTGAGTTCCACAAGATTACAATCAGAATGAAAATTATTTTACTTTCTGAAGCGAATAAAGTAGGTGAATAAACATCAGAAGAGGAAAAAAAGTCACAAATATACCTGTCACCTAATAACCTCTTGAAATTAGAAATAGATACGTTTACTTCGTCTCTAAATACGACTTCGATTCTCAAATTACTCAAGATCTCAAACCCCGATGATATTTTCGGAAATGCCCCCTCAAAATTTATATTGTAGAACTGAACAAAGTCATTTTCTTTAACGTTGGAAAAGATGTTGAAAATTGCCTTGTCTCTGAAATGAAAACAAAAGACGGAAAATCGATCTGATCTTGTTTGTCCCAATCGGTGTAAAAATTGTCATAATGGACAACTAATTTTTGTCTCCGTTCCTCAGGATCAGTTCTTTTCGGAGTAACTGAAGACGCCATGGAACTCGATCGATTTGGGAAAATTGAAGGAAATGCATCATCAGTTAATTTAGGAATTTTTCGGGATATATTTATAACTGAACCTTCGGCGGTTGGATAAGAGTTTTTTCTCAAAATATGGGAATCTACAAAATGTTTCATACAAACTACACTGCCATCGTTTACTTTGAAACTGCTTTCTCTGTGAATTGCGTCAAGCCATTTTCTTCTCCTCGCGTGATCTTTCGGAAATTTGAATACCAAAACTTTCTGATTAGTAGATTTATATAGTTGCTTTTGACACCGGGCACGAGGCATAGTACTCAAATCGAAGATTTCCAAATGAAATTTTAATAAATATTAAAATGAGAAACCTCTCTGTTGTGAATCCTTCCAGATATGAACACTAAAAGTCGTAAAATTCAATCACAAACCTGAAACACACTGTTCTTGCAACTGCAACACTTATTTTCACTTTATTTATTGATTGAAAAACCGATCACACGAACACGAAAAACACAAACCTTTTGACACGTTTCCTGGACGAATTTCTGATGCGAACTATATCACATGTTACGCTTCAAAACAGAACTGCAAGTGCAAAGTCGTAACACTCTGAGCCTGGTACAACCCCATGTGGGGGTTCCGGCAACGTCGCATTTTAAAGCAACATTCTGGCCTGTTAAATATCGTAGGCCGCGATGTGAGAGACCAGATCCTGTTTGGACATGCATTATATGACCGTGCAAGTTTGAACAGACCACATGGTTGAATAATACACTGCGCAAAAAAATTAACGCACATTCTGAAAATCTCAATTTCAATGAAAGTTAACTGTACATTGACTTCAAAACTTATTTTTTATGTTTTCTCGGGAAGGTTTTGAACGAAACAAGACACATTAAATGGAAGAAAAATTTTGGATTTTACCGAATCTTATGTGAAAGAAGAGAAATGAACAATTTTCAGAATACTGAAATGCTGATAAGTGATTTAATACTTGGTATTTCCACCCCTTGCGATAATTACAGCTCGGCAACGACGGTTCATATACTCAAAATGAGTGAAATGTTCTGATCTAATCCTTCCCAGATTTCTCCGAGTAGAATTCCTAAGCCATTAAGAGTAGTTGGATGATTTTCTGAACTTCTCAACCTTCTATTGAGGTTGTCCCAAACTGCTCAATCGGATTGAGATCTGGACTTCTTGCTGGCCATTCCATTCGAGAGACTTCAACCTCTTCAAGGTACTCCTGGGGTCTGGCATTATCGTCCATAAAAATGAAATTTTCACCAATGTATGGGGCAAATGGCACTACATGCTCTTCAAGAATGTTCCTTATATACTTACTTATCAGCATTCATAGCTCCATTATCAACGACCACTAGGTCTGTGCGAGCAGTCAAAGATATTCCACCCCATACCATAATCGATCCTCCCCCGAAACCAGCAGTATTCAGGAAATTGCACTGAGCATATCCTTCATGTGGAAGTCTGTATACAAGGGAACGTCGATCACAATGGTAGAGGCAGAATCTAGACTCAACTGTGAAGAGAACTCTTTCCCAATTGGCCTCTTCCCAATGGATATGCTCTCTCGCAAAATCCAAACGCGCCCTTCGGTGGGCAGGGTAAGAGCTGGGCCTCTTGCCGCGACACGAGGCCTTAAATCATATCCTCTGAGGCGATTTCTTATTGTCTGAGTGCTAATTTGCACCTCATGAGTTGGCTCAAGCTGATTTTGAAGGAGGCGAGCGGTTGCAAACCGTTGTCTCAACGAAGAAACTCTCAAGTAACGTTCTTGAATGGCAGTTGTTACCCGTGGTCTACCCTGTCCTGGTCTTCGGACATTCATACCTGTCTCCCTGAATCGCTGCAATATTCCGGACACACTTGTATGGGAAACTCCAAACCTTTCTGCAATTCTTGTGTATGTCCACCCTTCTTCTCGCAAAACTACCCCTTGGGCACATTCCACTTGGGTCAAATTGCGTGTTTAGCGTTGCATAGCGATCGAGTGTAGAAAATCAAAAGAAAGAAAAACTATTGATCACTAGAATTGATCGGGAACAACTGATTTTAAAATGGAGCCAATATATTCAAAATCTGATATCATCTTTTTTTATTCCTGCTATGAAAAAACATCTATATTGAAGAAAAACGTTGAAAGTGGATAACATATGCATGCATAATTCTGATAAAAATAATTTTCATTGAGAACACCTTCAGTTGTAGAATAAATTTGATATTTCCATAATGTGCGTTAATTTTTTCGCGCAGTGTCCAGTGTAGATCCTCAATGTTGCGTGGAAAGGCATGTGCGCCACTTTTTTGAAATGTTTTATGGAGATTCAATTCAGAGGTTTTCAAATTATCAACATAAATATGCAAAAATAATTATCTTTTAAACTTTATTTACCCAATATGAGGGTTGATCCAACCCCATGTACAGAGAGCTATGGCACTTATAAGGTTGGCTATCGGAAAAACAATCAATGTGTATATCATAAAACCCACTGCTCCCAGTACAGAAAGCTGTCCGACAAAAATCAGCAATTTGTGCGTCCTCTCTTGCAAATTTTGGGTCTGGCTTATCTCTATCAACTTGTCTAGAAGAAACCGAAGAACGCATAGGACAGAATCCACCATGGGGGACAGGTTGTACAACATGGCAAAAATTACGACGAAAGCGTTGTAAGAATGCGTGCATAACGTCGTAAGCAGACTCAGGAAACTGTATATTCTGCAAATCAAATATTAGTTCGAAAGTATTTTAATGATATCAAGAAAGAACTCATATAAAATAAGAAACTACACTGAGCAAAAAATTAACGCATATTATGGAAATCTCAAATTTATTCTAAAACTGAAGGTGTTCTCAATAATAATTGTTTTTATCAGAATTATGCATGCATATGTTATCCACTTTCAACGTTTTTCTTCAATACAGATGTTTTATCCTAGAAGGAATAAAAAAATATGATATCATATCAATAGTTTTTCTTTCGTTTCATTTTCTACACTCGATCGCTATGCAACGCGAAACACGCAATTTGACCCAAGAGGAATGTTCCCAAGCGGTAGTTTTGCGAGAAGAAGGGTGGACATACACGAGAATTGCAGAAAGGTTTGGAGTTTCCCATACAAGTGTGTCCAGAATGTTGCAGCGATTCAGGGAGACAGGTACAAATGACCAGGACAGGGTAGACCACGTGAATGGCAGTTGTCATTCAAGAACGTTACTTGAGAGTTTCTTCGTTGAGACAACGGTTTGCAACCGCTCGCCTCCTTCAAAATCAGCTTGAGCAAACTCATGGGGTGCAAATTAGCACTCAGAGAAAAAGAAATCGCCTCAGAGAATATGATTTAAGGCCTCGTGTCGCGGCAAGAGGCCCAGCTCTTACCCCAGCCCATCGAAGGGCGCGTTTGGATTTTGCGAGAGAGCATATCAATTGGGAAGAGGCCGATTGGGAAAGAGTTCTCTTCACAGATGAGTCTAGATTCTGCCTCTACCATTGTGATCGACGTTCCCTTTTATACAGACGTCCACATAAAAGATATGCGCGGTGCAATTTCCTGAATACTACTGGTTTCGGGGAGGATCGATTATGGTATGGGGAGCAATATCATTGACTGCTCGCACAGACCTAGTGGTCGTTGATAATGGAGCTATAAATGCTGATAAGTATATAAGGAACATTCTTGAAGAGCATGTAGTGCCATTTGCCCCATACATTGGTGAAAATTTCATTTTTATGGACGATAATGCCAGACCCCATCGTGCGCGCATCGTTCAGGCGTACCCGGAAGAGGTTGAAGTCTCTCGCGAATGGAATGGCCAGCAAGAAATCCAGATCTCAATCCGATTGAGCAGGTTTCGGACAACCTCAATAGAAGGCTGAGAAGTTCAGAAAATCATCCAGCTACTCTTAATGACTTAGGAATCCAACTCGGAGAAATCTGGGAAGGATTAGATCAGAACATTTTAAGATCACTCATTTTGAGTATGAACCGTCGTTGCCGAGCTGTAATTAACGCAAAGGGTGGAAATACCAAGTATTAAATCACTTATCAGCATTTTGAAAATTGTTCATTTCTCTTCTTTCACATAAGATTCAGTGAAATCCTGAATTTTTCTTCCATTTAACGTGTCTTGTTTCGTTCAAAACCTTCCCGAGAAAACATAAAAAATAAGTTATAAAGTCAATGTAGAGTTGACTTTCATTAAAATTGAGATTTTCAGAATGTGCGTTAATTTTTTTGCGCAGTGTATTCAAGAACACTAAGAGCAGTCTCTACTTTTATAAGGCATGACATTACTTACTCTTCCCTTGGTAGTCCCTTTTGTTCTTGGTAATCTGCTAGAGGTTGGCGGATTCGTTGTAAGTAGTAAGAAACATCTTGAAAATTAGCCATCTTGCATGATACCTTGATAACTTTTCTCTGGATATAATTGCGGAAACGACGGGTAAAAAAGAAACTTCAAAGAAATTCCCTTAACCTTCCCAACATTTTAAACTCAAAACAATTAGAATTTTCTGAGTAACTGTCACTTCAGAAATATTACACTCTATGACAAGTCCTGAGGACATTTTCATGGTGAAGGATTAAAGAAAACAATCAAATTAAGTTTCATAAAAATATATTTCTGTGTAACAACAAATCTAGTAAAACCTCATCCTTTCAGTGGCACACAACATTCTGTTCCAGGATATTCAGGTAGAGAAAGATCATATTTTTGAGCTAATTTAGGAGGTACGAATCGTCCACCGAGGTAATGATACTTTCCTTCGAATTTCTGTGCACATATTTTCGGCGCAGTCAGAGAAATGAGAAGTTCCGGTCTTATGCCTCCTTCGCTTGGTTCACCCTTCTCTATGTCCCAACCGCTCGGGATATCTATGCTAAAATTGAAGTTTGAATTTCATTAGCATTCATTTAAATTGTTTTCTATGACTCTATGAAATTGTGAAAAGAATAACATATGATTCTAATTATATCCTTCACCTGGCTACAGGTATCTTTGAGTTTTTCAAAATCTCTATTACAGGAACAAACTCGTTACGTACAGGAGGTTTGAAACTGAATCCAAATAGTGCATCTACGAGAAGACCATACTTTTCTATTTCGTTATTGTCAGGAAGTTTATCTATAACAGGGATATTCATGGATATGCACTGATGCAACAGATTATTATACAACGTCTTATCCACTCTCTTAGGATAATATAACTCGGGGCTATATCCGAATAGTTTCATATGTCTCGCACACACAAGTCCATCTCCCCCATTATTTCCAGGCCCAACGCAAATCAACAGCGGCTTGTTGTTTTGTTTAATCGGGAAACATTTCGCAATTGCAGTGGCGCAACTCAAACCAGCTAATTCCATGAGCTGATCTACGGAGAACTTGTATTCATTGAAAAGTGCAACATCTATATCTATCGCTTCCTGTTGTTTGAGATACTTGACCATATTTTTGCCAGAATGTATAGTTCTTTTGAAAATTTGTGGAATGTTCATGAATTGCAGAGTTATCCTAAAAATTCATGAAAATCAAAAAAGTTTATGCATAGGAATAATATGGATTGCTTTCCTGCTCGATTTCAGTGTAAGTTAGGGTCAGAGTGTAACTGTAACTAGTAAATATAAAAACAAAATAGTAAATACCAAATATGCGAAAAATTATTGTGGTTAACTTTTTTTCTATGCCCTTAAAAAGATTTTCCCGTATTTTCAGGGGTGAGTATGAGCGAAATTAAACTACAATATCGTTATGGAACAATTCAAATACGCTATTTTTAGACATCTCAAGAGACGTATCCAATCCAATGCTTGAGATTCTAGGATTTGTCTAGTTCAAGGAGGGCTTTATTTTTGACATCCCATTGTTCTAGAAGAATCTGAAGTCACAGAATAACATAACCGCAAATAACAATTTAACCAAGAAATTAGCCTGCAGTTTTGTTGACAAAGTTACTGGCAACAATAGGAACTAAGAAGAAATTTTTAGATATTCTCAACTGGATATTGGAGAATATTAATTATATAGATTTAGTATTGGTGTTCTCTATATAAACAATGTTTGGTGTAATTGTATCTGGTCGATTGGTAAGATAAGAGTTGCAGTATAGCCTCTTTTTACCCACAAAACAATACCAAATCATGAAGTTAACTGAAGCAGAGATAATTATTCCATGCTTCATACTTCCATATTCTTGTAACCATTATGGGTATTGTTTTGGTCTGACTAAGAAGAACAAGATTTCACTGAGAAAAAGTTTATTCAAGTAATTAATTATTTCAGGTGCAAACCGAATTTCAACCGATAAGCCACAGTCAATTTTTAACGACCATACCAGATGCTGATAGCATTAATCACGTGGTAGTGTTTTTAACAGGAGTAAGCCCCTTTCCTGAAGGAACTGCTGGTCAAGGTTGATATAATTTATTGAGAAGGAAGTTTCAGATTGAACCTTTTCATTTTGTTTTTAGTTTACTTCAGCTGGCCTGATCCTAACGCTCCACCCAACTGGCAAGTTTTAGGGCATATATCGAATTCAAAGCCTTCTGCAATATTCAAAATCTCGTCCTTGAAGAAACTACATGAAATAAATAGCTTTTCGAACACCATGTTTGGTCAGAGCAATATTTGTCATAATGCGCAGATAGGAATTTCGATAGGTAACGTACCGTTTAAAATAATCATACCAGCAATTCAATAATATTATTTGCAGAACCTATCATGAATATAACAGATGTTCCATCTCCGAGTGGACCTGAAAATAACATTACGTTCGCTCAAAAAATGTTGGAGAACTTTATGAACTTCATTCTGAGCTACTCAGTTACCCAAGCTAACATGTTGCCGGATCCAACTGCTACATATGTTCCTCTATCGTCTGTGCAAAATTGGTATACGAATTTCGAAAGAAGATTGACACAAAACCCGAATTTCTGGAAAACATAAAAGCAAGCATTTTTATTAGGTTCTTTCTGTTGCAAATATCACGTCTCCAATCATTTTCGTTGCTTATTTCATGCAGCTTTACTCATAGGTCTTAAATTCTTAAATTTGATTTTTTCCGCATTTTGCAGTGTGTTTAAGAAAATTTGTGAAGGTATTGAATTTGGAAGTATCGAGATATCTATGGAAATTTTTAGAAAATAGTAGTTGAAATCAGTTTAACTAATTTGTTGAATACCAATTTGATTCAATATTTCAGAATATCTGTATTTTACAAAAGGAAAAATCAATGATCTTATTATTCAAACTTTGAAAAATTGAAACTTGTAATTTTAATATGTATTCTATTATTTTCTCAGTTGAAACGAAGATATGCATATGATTGTATTTCTTTCATTTTAGGGGTTTTTGTGTATAGTCTTATTGGTAAATTCAAGTGTTGTCGAGTCATGATCATCTTATTTTAAATCTTCATCATTGTGTTTTTATTCGAATCCATTAATTGCCTCGAAGTTATCTCGTATATATTACAATAATGATATTAAAGTTGACTAAGATAATTTTTACAAAATGAGTTTTATTTAATTTTTGATGTTTTTATTTTCCTTCCTCTTTTATACTATACAGTACAGGGTTATTCACGAATATGGTTAGAATATTTTTAGGAAAGACACAAGATTCAGGATTGAAATTCTGAAGTGAGCTTCAAGTAAGAAGACTTCTCGTTTTTTCCGGACGTGACATCAACTTTCGTTTTACAAATGGGAAATAAATAGATTCTCCATTGAATTCTGATTCTCTTTGTTTCCAAAATTTTGAATTTTCCCGAGAAAATTCTCTTCAAATGAGGAAATACGAAAAAAAATCTCAAAATTGAACTCCGTTGAAATACAGACAACTTCGAGGTTTTTTCATTAAAAATTCTCATTTTTGGAAATTTCCGAGAAGAAAGGCTGATGCTTCTTTTCCGATAGCGTAATTTTCAGAATATGATACAGGAGGTCACAAATTCTTTGTCAAAGTTGGAAAACTCGTTTCTTTCAAATTAGAACCCCATTTTTCGAAGCATTTTCGAAATCTTCGTCAAAAAATAATAGGAGCACACGTCCAAGACTTTCATGCCAAAATGAATATTTTTCGAGATATTCAGGAAAAACAATTTTGTCTTCAATTTTCAATCTCATTCCGAATGTGTTTTTTTACTGGAATATAATTAGCGGTCAAGTGAAATTTTGGAAATCTCTGTTATCGATAACATATTTTCTTATAGTTCAGACGAGTTCAGTTTTTACTTATTTTTTAAAACTTAGGAAAAATATTGAAAATTATTACAAATCATTTTTTTCTGCATTCCTGAGAATTTTTTACGTTGACTTCACCAATACTCACACTGAGAACGTTAAACTTGTCTGAACAATAGAAAATTTCCAAATATTTTTCTTGTCTACTAATTATTTTCCAGTAAAAAAACACATTCGGAATGAGATTGAAAATTGAAGACAAAATCGTTTTTCCTGAATATCTCGAAAAATATTCATTTTGGGATAAAAGTCTTGGACATATACTCCTATTATTTTCTAAAAATATTTCGAAAATGCTTCGAAAAAATGGGGTTCCAATTTAAAAAAAAAAAAATCGATTTTTTGATGTTTCGTCACTTCTCGCTTATTTGACAAAGGATTGGTGATCTCCTGTATCGTATTTTGAAAATCACCCTATCGGGAAAGAAGCATCAGCCTTTCTCGGAGATTCTCAAAAATGAGAATTTTCATTGAAAAACCTCGAAGTTGTCTGTACTTCAACAAAGTTCAATTTTGAGATTTTTTTCTCTTGTTTCCTCATTTAAAGAGAATTTTCTCGGGAAAATTAAAACTTTTCGAATCAAAAAAACTCAATGGAGAATCTATTTTATGCCATAAAAAAGGGTCTAGAAGTCCTAGAACCTTCAAAAAATATAAAAGAGAAGTCGTCTTCTTACTTTTGAAGCTCACGTTTAGAATTTCAATCCTGAATCTTTTGTCTTTCCTAAAAATATTCTATAGAGCCATATTCGTGAATAACCCTGTATAATATGCTGTTTAGCCGTTTTTATCGATACTTGGAACCTCAAACAGCATTTCTGTTGTTCCCAAAGAGTAGAGCTTAGTCATATTTTTCTTGTAAAGTGTTTAGCTTTTGGGTGAAAATAGAAACTATCGAAATAACATACATTGAAATGTATTACCAAAAAAAAACAACAAAACAAACCAAAAACTTACTTTAACTAATTTTTCCTACGTCTTTATATCAGACCAACTAAGAGAATTTATTCACATAAATCTATTTCTAGATTTTTGGACTCCAATTCTCTGAAACATTTAAAATTGAAAAGTCCCAACCTTTTGATTTCCTAGAAATAATCAAAGTTCTCTGAAATAACAATCCCGAAACGCTTCACTTTCGTAACAATTACAGTAATTAGCGATCGCGCTTCCCGACTCGAAAATTCTAATAAAAACTTCCCTTTTCCAAAAAACCCTACTACTTCGAGTTTTTCACTCCTCGAAACTGCCTAATATTTCTCCAACTACTAAAATAAGACTTTAACTTTTTCCCCAACGGACTTTAGCCGTTACCCGATAACCCTTTTCCGAGCAATCTGGAAACAGGCCCGAACCGTACCCCCAGATCTACTAAATCCACCCTTAGGAATCGAATTTGCTTTCTGTCTACCAGGCTGCAGAGGAATACAACAGGTTGCCTGAGGAATTAAAAAGTGTACAATCTTTAAAACTATTTAATAGATCACTCAGGGCTCATGTAATGTCACTTTCAACCTGTTGAAGTATTATATCTCACTTTAATGATATTAATTTTTACAAAAAATGTTATTCTACGGTAACATCGATATATTGATGATTTGTAGACTTATGTGTTAAATGAATAAATCTTTTTTTCTTCCTTCTCCCATCAGGCGTATCCGAAAAAAATACTGAATTTTGCATTTCAGCTAAGATTTTCCATTTCACGATCACTTTTGCTAGATTAGCGTTTTCATGCGTGGGAACTGTTAAAAGTAACTGGTTAATGGCTTGGGAAATATTCTTATCTACAGACGGCGGGTACTTAAAATGCCACTAACTCTTCGAGGTTCGAATGTCAGTTTTCAAAACAAGGGGATTGAGAAATGATTCCCATTTTTCTTTCCTACATGTTTATACTAACTGATAAGAGAAATTATTATGAAAAAGAGAGCTAAAATAATACAAAAAATGTTGAAACAAAAAATACCTAAGCTGAGGTAAAAAAAGAACGGGGTATCATATCATTCTTCGTATGATACTATAGAATCATACGATACTATCATCACTAGTATCATACGATACTATACAGCCAGGGGAAAAAACCTCAGCCGAAAAAACCTGTCTCCCCGTGAAAAAAATAACATAAAATATTAAATATCAGGATAATCTTGAAAGACATCAGTGTGATCATCTTCATATTATCCGTCGATGGGCTCGGATAAACAGATTCTTCCCAAAACGACTCGCAATTCTTAATCTGAAATGAAAAAAGACAAAAGCAGAAAAGAAACCGATTATTCAGAATAAATCAAATGCATTTGCTACTTTGAAAAACATCAACATTTAGATTTCTTGGCCAAATAATGTTCGGAGGTTTATAAATATTTATGACAGAAATGTCACAAAATTTGAAAGAAATGAAAAAAAAACTCCATCAATTTCCCCTTTCTGAATCTGTTGGAAATTACGAACTCATAATTTTTTAACAAAACAAGCTAAACTTGTAAAAAATCAATTAATACATAACTTTCAACTGTCCTCCTTCACGAGGATTTTTTTCTGTTGCTGTGTGGGTTTCTTGCAGAAGAATCACTTCGATACCATGTTCATCAGCCAATTTGGAGACGTAATCACACTTGTCTTTCGAAATTCCTTCGATATTCAAATTCAAATTCCACAAATTGTTGCTCTCTGGTCGTGAGGGTTTTTTCAAACCGGATACGACCTTCCAGGTGATGATTTTTCGACACTTCAAATGCTTGAAGACCGCTACAGGACCCCAATGAAAGGCCATCATCTCCCATAGATAAACCGAACATGTTATAACATTTATGTATTTCTGCCTATTCATTCACCTATGAATTTTTATGCTACTTTTTGCTGTAGAATCATAGAGTTGCGAACATTTTGTGAAAAAGGCGCATTGTTGAGTTGAAGTTGAGTTTTTTTTTAATGCAAAAAATTGGCAGGTTTGTTATTAGAAAATGATTTATTAGTCAATTTTTTTTGTATAATGATATATACAATACGGACATGAAAAATTCAACAATCTCAAAAATATAAATGGAAAGAAAACCTTACTCATCAATTTTATATACAATGATAAAATTAAAATATATTACACATCTAAACAAAGATCCTCTGCCACCCATTATTTCGCATTTTCAACAATCGGTTGATTCGAAACTTCTTCATTTTCCTTATTATTAATCTCCTCAATCTTCTTCTTCCAATTCTTGGCCATCGCCAACAATTTCAAATTAGGCCTGTTCGTCTCATCTTCCGGAAATATGTAATCGAATATTTCCTCCCATCCTTGCTCGGTTCCATCTTCATCAATAACCTTCCTTCTTTTCTTGATCCTCTTAGGTAACTTGCTCTTAATTTTTTCTCTAGTTTCGTCAGTGCCATGCGCATCTTCGAATTCCTTCCAATTCTCGAGGAGGATGACCCTTGATTCTTTATCTTCGGTTTGTTTAAGACTCTCGTTGCCTCTGTTGAACACTTCCCTGGTTAGAATGATGTTGAGGTCGTCTTCGGTTTGATTGTTGAGTTCGAACTTCGCGTAGGATAGCCAAACTTTGACGTGGGACGTTTTTTCGAGTAGTTTTTCGTATAGAAGACGCGCTCTTTCTGTTTCTTCTTGGGAGATCTCGAAATCTGTAACCGAAGCAGAAAAGATTAAATAAAAATTCACTGCATTTCACCGATCAGCTGTTTACCGAAACGAGTATTGTTTCGTGTTTATATTAAATTTCTTTTTGTATTTATGGGATTGTTTATTTTAAACGTTTATTAGCTATCAATAATCGAAGTATTTTCCTTAATTGTGGATCCTGTGGATTATAATGTAAGTGCAAGTATAGGTAATATTGTGCTTTTTGTTATATTTCATGTAAAATATTGAGGTGAGCACTATTAAATTTTGAATGCTTTTCAGATCATCTGGCAAGATGTTTACCAAAGGTTCTTCAAATTATAGGAATTTTCCAATATTTACATGCTCACAGATGCTGTGTAGAGGGTGAGCAAGTGTTGCAATGCAATCATATCTATGTGGGAAAAAAGTATTTCAAAACATTGGAGTTATACAAGGACAACCCCATCATATTGAGGAAATGATGGTATGGAGGTTGACAAGATTATATACACATACCAAGAAAGATTGTCTGGAATTTGCAAGTATATTTTAGACCTGCTACTCTACAAGGTTGTACGTACTACAAGATATCTTGACAATTCTACTGATTGTGAAGGTAAAATTCATTGTTTAGTTTTGTCTCTGCTGTTTTTCTTTTTGTTTTCTATAACAATGAAATGTACAAAACAGAAATCATTAGGATTATCCATATTTGATGAAAACTAAGAGAAGGATGAAATTAGTTTGAGACCTAACTTCTTGAAAACATGCATGATTGTAATGTAATTGAACATCAGCATGAACAATATATTCATTTAATGGAAGCTACTAAATTTTTTTCTGTCCAGGAAGGAAAAAATCTATGAAAAGAAAATGAGTGATGAATTTTGAATAAAAATGGACATTTTTCAGAGTATGCAGAACATGACGTGATCATCGATTGATCATGTTGGAGAATTCATTACGCTAGATTTTAATGTATTATTCATTTATTGTATCTCATTTGTGTCTTAGGCTGCAGCTATAATAAAACAAAATTATCTAACTATTGATTGATTGCACCTTTTCCGTTGCTGAATGAACATCAATACTATCTATTTTTAATATTATTATTAAATTGATACATATATGTATAAAATATTCTTAAAATTGCCAATTCTCGGAATTTATTCGAAATTCCACATGTAGATTTGATCATTGCTGAACATAAGTTCAATTTTGCAACAATCTTGAGAATCACTTAAACTCACAAGGTCCCTAGTTTTATTGCACATTATCATATGGCTTGCATTCAGCAATTTATTTCGATAAGAATGAAAATTATTGTACAAGAACGATCTGAACAAAAATTTAAAATGACTTGACTTGAACTGGTTTTTTTGGTAGGTTTTGTGAAGGTACAGATTTCTTCTCCAGTAACAGAAATGTTTTCATAGTGAGAGTTTCTGAAATAATTCAAAACATATGAAGCATTTTTTTCAATTGACATCAGTTTCCTCTCTTGCCTGTTTTCATTCTATAATCTTCTGGTCGGAAATGTGGTGAGCATACCCTGATCTGTTTAGATACAGGTTTTTCCATTATCAAAACATGCTCTCAGGATATACATCTATTAATTTCTACGATTTCTAGTTTGTTGGAAAGTAAACATTTTGATTTTTACCACGAAAATGGGCTCCAGGATTCCTAGATTTTTTAGAATTACATCCAGAAACACTACAATTGGTGTTTTTCACGGTTTTTTCCTTAGGCATATCTTTCTATCGCAATAAAAACGTAAAAATAAACAAATAAACCCATCTTTCACGTACTAACTGTCAAAACTATACTCGTTTCGGGCTTAGTTCCAGCTAACGCCGGCAAAGTCGCATAGAGTTGTGTTTTGCTCAATACTTGAATGTCAAACTCACCTATGTAACTTTTCCACAATAATTCCGGCATATCAAGTCTTGACTGTTGAATGGCTATGTCATAAATAGCCCTGGCTCTTTCTATGTCGCCTAAAAGAGTCTCTAGTTCGGCGAATTTTATCCAAGTTATGCAATTTTCGGGTCCGAATTCCAAGAATTTTTGGTATAAAGTACGGCACCTATCGAATTCACGAAGCTGAAGTTCTAAGTCGATATAGCCCCTGAACAGTTTATCTTTGGGACACTTTCCAATCGACGTACCTATAATTAACAGAAAAAATACACTAAAATTAAGGATCAGACTCATATTTATAAAAAAAACATCTTGAAATCCCGGATTTTAATCGAATGAGCTAACCTCACCTAACCTACAATCACAAGACAAATTTTACAATCGAAAGAAAAATAAACTTCAAGTAAATATTCAGAAGGAATCAGCTTACCTAACCTTCAATCATAAGAAAAATTAACTCAAATTCAAGACAAGAATTGCAAGTTCTAACCTACAATTGCAATGATTGCACTCGTTAAATCGGAGCTACGTTGCCAGATTGGAAAATACATAATGTATTTGGAGAAAGTTTCATACTCAAAAAATCGTTTTTTTCAAATTGGAACCCCATTTTTTCGAAGCATTTTTGTTCGAAATCTTCGTGAAAAAATAATAGGAGCATACGTCCAAGACTTTTATCCCAAAATGAATATTTTTCGAGATATTCAGGAAAAACGATTTTGTCTTCAATTTTCAATCTCATTCCAAATGTGTTTTTTTACTGGCAAATAATTAGCGGTCAAGTGAAATTTTTGAAAATCGAGAATATATTTTTTATAGTTCAGACGGGTTAAGTTCTTGAATTATCGTCTGTAATGAGAAAGCAACAATTGGTTTAAAGTTCTTAATGTGAGTATTAATGAAGTCAACGTAAAAAATTCTCAGGAATGCAGAAAAAAATAATTTGTAATAATTTTTAATGCTTTTGAAAAAATAATTAACAGAACATGTAACAATTCCATTACTGAAAATTCTAATTTCCTTACCATGACAAAAAAGAAATTCTGCATAATTAAGAATTTGCGGAAATTATCCTGAGCTTCAAAAAATAAAGAAAAACTCGTCTGAACTGAAAATATTTTCTTAATAACAGAGATAATCAAAAATTTCACTCGACCGCTATTTATTTTCCAGTGAAAAAACATTCGGAATGAGATTGAAAAATGAAAACAAAATCTTTTTTTCTGAATATCTCGAAAAATATATTCATTTTGGGATAAAAGTCCTATTATTTTTTGAAGATTCCGCAAATGCTTCGAAAAAATGGGGTTCCAATTTGGGAAAAACGATTTTTTTATGTTTCGTCACTTCTACCTTTGACAAAGAATTTGTGACCTCCTGTATCATATTCTGAAAATCACGCTATCGGAAAAGAAGCATCAGCCTTTCTTCTTGGAGATTCTCAAAAATGAGATTTTTTAATGAAAAAACCTCGAAGTTGTCTGTATTTCAACAGAGTTCAATTTTGAGATTTTTTTTCGTATCTCCTCATTTGAAGAGAATTTTCTCGGGAAAATTCAAAATTTTGAAATCAAAAAGACTCAGAATTCAATGGAGAATCTAGTTGTGCAATAAAGAATGGGTCTTACAACCTTCAAAAAATATACGAGAAGTCGTTTTCTTACTTGAAGATCACCTTTAGAATTTTCATCCTGAATCTTGTCTTTCCTAAAAATATTCTATAGAGCCATATTTGTGAATAACCCTTTATATAATAACTTTTTGACTTGGTTTATATAGAAATTTGGTCTAAAAATTATGGCAGTGAAAGAAAAATTTGTTGATGGTTCAACTATTCGACTGAAGAATGCAAATGTCAAAATATCAGAAAATGAGAACACAGTTAACCTAACCTACAATCAAAGAAAAATAAACTTCAATTGAAGATTCGAATGAAATTCGTGAACCTTCCAATCAGAAGTAAAATTAACTCAAATTTAAGATTAGAATACCATTTTTTAACCTACAATTACAATGATTGCATTCGGTATATCTGCAGAATCTACAAGTGACCTTGAGAAATCAGGCCAAATCCGGAGCTACGTTGCCAGATTGGAAAATTCATCATGTATTTAGGGAAACATTCATACTTGTTCATTTTTTAATTGTAATATCATTCTGATCTGAAGTATTTCTGGTAAAAAAAAATAGAAGGGTAGATTTTTCTTTGGTGATGCTCTGATGTGGGATTACTTCACTAATCTTTTGAATTGAAAATATAAGTAATAAAAATTTCAAGCAAGAGTTACTACTATTTTCATGAAGATTAACCTAACCTAACCTACAATCAAAAGAAAAATAAACTTCAATTGAAAATTCGAATGAAATCAGTGAACCTTTCAATCAGAAGTAAAATCAACTCAAATTTAAGATAAGAATACCATTATCCAACCTACAATTACAATGATTGCACTTGGTATATCTGCAGAATCTACAAGTGACCTTGAGAGATCAGGTCAGATCCGGAGCTACGTTGCCAGATTGGAAAATTCATCATGCATTTAATTAGAGAAAGTTTCATACTTGTTCATTCTTCAACTGTAATATCATTTTGATCTGAAGTATTTCTCGTAACAAAAGAGAAGGGTAGATTTTTCTATGGCGATGCTCTAGTGTGGGTTTAATTCACTAATTTTTTTAATTGAAAATCTAATGAAAAAAAATTTCAAGCGAAAGTTACTACTTTTTTCATGAAGAATAAGAATCATACCATTTATTTTGAAAAATCAAGTTGACCTTGGTACAACGTTGAAGTCAAGGTTAAAACAAAATATGTTCCCAATTAAAGAGTGAATATGATGTTTGCACAAAGTGTTGGCAACAAAATTTACACCTTATCTATCTCTCAATGAACTCACCTAATATTTTCCTACAAGCAGTCAAATTTTTCCTGCGGATTTCAAATTTGGCAAACATCAGCCAAATTTTGGCAAAAGTGAACACCTTATGGGGTATTATGTCAAGGCAGACTCGGTAAACTTGTCTAGCTCGTTCGTAATCCTCGCACTTGAGTTCTTCAAAAATCGCATATTTAATCCAGAGGTAAATATATCGTCTCCAATATTGCTTCTCTTTAGAAAGCGGAATATTCGCTATAGCTTTCTCATAAGTTTCTCTAATCAATTCCACATTCTCCTCACTTTCTATAATCTTAATGTAATCATACCAAGCGTCGTAATTCAACGGATTCTGTTGGATTTCCTGTTCATACTGGTATTTCCTTTTCGAGACTATAACATCTTCGATTCCACTTCTATCACCGTATTTTTTCTCGTGAATGATGTAAGCTTTCGAAAGTTCCTTCGTATCTTCTTTCGGGATACGATCTAAGGCGTATTTGTAAATAACTCTGGCTCTTTCGTGTTCTTTTTGATTTTCTTCGAATTTTGCGAAAGCCATGAATAGCTTCTCATCCATGTAATCATCTCCGTAAAACTCAACAGCTCGTTCGTAAATCTTCCTGGCAGAATGGATAAAGCCATGATTTTCCTCGAATCTTGCGAATTTTATCCAATGTTTGACTTCGGGGTGAGTTATAACGAAAGTTTCATAAATTTGTCGTGCTCTGTCTATTTCTTTGTATCTTAATTCGAAGTTGATGTAAGTTTGCCAGGCTTGTTCGTCTGGTTGCCATTCCATCCATCTTTCGAAGACAGCTCGAGCACCTGGAACATTCTCCAACATTTCTTCCATATAAGTGTATTTATACCAAAGCTGATTAACCCTAGGTAATATCGTAACTGCTCGATCCCATAAATTCCTTGCATGATTTATCTGTTTGTTCCTCATCTCCATTTCCGCATACTTCAACCATATCGTAATATTCCTGTAATCCACGTCTAAAGCTCTTTCGTATATCGACCTGGCTCTTTGAATCTCCTTTTGAGATTCCTCCCATTGTGCGTATTTTAGCCAGTTTGGAATTACAGTTCTATTCTTCCTGATGTTGTCCTCGAATTGTTTTCTCCTTCGTAGCTGGTAGTCCGCGAGTTCTTGGGGATCCGAGATCTTCTGTTTGGGGGGTGGTGGTAATATTTCCAAATCCCTCTCTTTGGCTTCTCGGAGCAATTGCTCGGCTGTTATCTGAATTTCTGCTGGAGCTTTGTTTTTGACCTGAAATACATGAAAATTTATTTTCACTTGCAAGTTCGTAATGGACAAAATTATGAAAGTACCTTAGCCACTTTGGGCATTTTTTGCGGTTTGCTTTCCATGATTGAATCAAATTTTTGGAAATCTCATAAAAAAACTAAACACTTCAATGAATAACCTGAAAATTGTATATTCGTGTTCTGTGCTGAAAATGAAAGTGAAAAATGCATAAATAACCACAGAACGTACGAAAGAACCATAGAAGAAGAACTGTCATATTCAAGCCCCCTCGTGGAGAAATTTCAAACCTGCATAATAAAGCTCAGGAATTTATTTTGTTTGTTCGTAGTAATTGTATAAGATGTTTTCAGTTATTGGTCAGTGATGGATTGAAAGCATGAATTATGCTTCTCTATATTTTATTTGTACTTCTCTGATGAGAAATAGAGAAAGCAGGAAGAATGAGATTGAAAACGAATGAAAACGCCCCAAATTTGGGCGATACAGTGGGCATTTTATGAAACGAACACATTTATTATGTATTTGAAAAAGCGCTCTGAAGCTCTAAACTTCATATCAGTGATTTTCTCTAATTTTTCACTTCATACAGGCAAGTCATAGAACTCGAAGTATGTTTTTGACATTTTAACTTTCCATTGATACGTTTTAAATATTTTACAATAGAATGGATTTTCCAGATCTTTATCTGAAGGATGGAATATCTCAAATAGATTACGTTATTGTTTATAGTTACGGAGACGTTACGAAGAGACGTTACTTCAAGAGAATATTTGAAAATTTGTTAGCACAATTGGACGAATTCAATGTCGATTACGAAATTTCTAAATGTGTTGTGAGTCTTACCTTATTACCAATAGATAGAACTGCAGTTCATAAATCGAAATTTCAGCACAAAGAAGACCTTCGCTGTTTGAAAATCCACGTATCCAGCATTATTCTGGAAGAATATGCGAATTTTCACAACATAGAAATAGCGTACAAGAGCAACTCGCCGCAGATCAGAGAAAAATTTCGATGGTTACGTTGCTTGCACACGCTTCTTACTCTTCCAGATCCGAAGAGCGAGGTGTTGAAGAGATTCAGGTATTTCACTGATTGAATTTCAACTTCCGATGTTGAAGTGTAGGCCTCACATTTAAAACACACTATAGAAAAAAATTATGTTACTGCCGCATATTAGTGCATATATACTCTCCGTCAATAAATTCCGGACAGGCAAAATTTTCATCAAATTCAACACCCTGTATCTTTTTTCCTGGTTCTCCGATTTTGTTGAAATTTTTACCAGGTATAGTATTGGGTCTTGCTATATTAACCTGAAATTTACTTTGCGAAAATACCTGTAGTTCATCCGTTATACAGGGTGAAACAAAACCTTGTTTTATACCCTTCATTTCTAAACAACCTGTGGTGAATTTGAGGAGGAAACTTTGATATCATTCAGTTTTAGGTTGAAGTGTGACCCTTTTTTAATAAAATGTTTTCTGATTTATGTCAGTAGCTGATTAAAAAAAAAAGATACACATTTTCAAAGAAAGTGTTGCATTATTTAAATTTTTATAACAATTTAAAACATTACAATACCTTATCGACTATTAAACATAAACAAACATCTGAAAATTAATAGCGTGTATTTTCACCTCGCTTTCTCATCACTTCTACCATACGACGAGGCATACTTTCAATGCATTTACGAATTGCTTCTGAGGGTATATTTTCCCGTACTTCAAGAAGGGCTGTTCGTAAATCGGGCAAGGTGTTGGGCTGCCGATTTCGAACACGTCTACCTAGGTAGCATATCCCATACATGTTCAATTGGATTTAAATCCGGACTCTGGCTGGCCATACCAATCGTTGAATATTCACCTCTTCTAAGTATTCTGTTACAACCCGTGCAATGTTAGGCCTAGCATTAGAGCAATAGAAGCAATTAGTAACTGCATTGAAAGTATGCCACGTCGTATGGTAGAAGTGATGAGAAAGCGAGGTGGAAATACACGCTATTAATTTTCAGATGTTTGTTTATGTTTTCTAGTCGATAAGGTATTGTAATGTTTTAAATTGTTATAAATATTGAAAAAATGCAATACTTTCTTTGAAAATGTGTATCTTTTTTTTAAAGCAGATACTGACGTAAATCAAAAAACATTTTGTTAAGAAAGGGTCACACTTCAAATTAGAACTGAATGATATCAAATTTTCCGCCTCAAATCGCCACAGGGTGTTTAGAAATGAGGGGTATAAAACAAGGTTTTGTTTCACCCTGTATAACGGATGAACTACAGGTATTTTCGCAAAGTAAATTTCAGGCTAATATAACCAGACCCGATACTATACCTGGTGAAAATTTCAACAAAATCGAAGAACCACGAAAAAAGATACAGGGTGTTGACTTTGACAAAAATTTTGCCTGTCCGGAATTTATTGACGGGGAGTGTATTTTATGATAACCCCGCCGCAGAAGAATCCAACACAAAATCTTTCATAACAAACAGTTCATCCAATTTTGAGTTATGAATGGTGTAACCAACAATATGGCCGACTTAGTTTTATATATCAAAATTTCTAGGTCAGGCATTCATAAGTATAAAACCCTATTAGAGTCATAATAATATTACAGTTAATATAGAGAAAGAAGCGCTGAGGTCCTAGGATGCTTCCCTGAGGAACTCCCATCTCAAGTTCCCTCTGCGAGGAAGTATATCAGCACCTCAGAGGTAAAGTGTGTTAAGTCACATTTTTCTCAGACACGATTTATCTACAATATTAGATTTACATTATTAAATTCTATCTAGTGAAAGTCATATTTCAGTCCCTAGGTACATCAATTCGCTGAAAAATAGCTACAAACAATCTTTGAAACAATAATTGAACTGAAAAATCTCTTTTTTGGCCGATTTTGATTTTTTGACTTAACACACCTTACCTCTGAGGTGCTGATATGAAAGTGTATGTTCCAGAAAAATGAGTGGTGCGATGGAAACTCCATTAACGCAAGCGGAAAGAATCCTTTTGACGAATTTCTTATTGGCAAATGTGAGGTTTGGCAAAGCGGTAGACGAACAGGGAGTTGAGAGGATTTTGAACATTGGAGTTGTGAAAGCGATGTTTCCGCTGCACGAAGGAGGAGCAGATTGGACAACGGAAGGACCGCTTACTGAAAGACAGGTAACGGAAAAACACGGGGATCTTTAGTCTTTGATGAGGACCGGAATTTCTTCCACACGGATCTACTCTCAATTTTCCTGTTTCTTATGCAATGGTGAGAAGTGGCTTCTCTTCTTTCTTCGGTAATTTTCATCTTTTATTCTTTACTTTTCTCGTTTATCTTTTTTTTTTGTTTTCTCTCTAATTATTTATTTCATCAGGTACTTAATAGTTAATAGTTTAAGGAGGGTTACAGTCTACTGCGACCTGATGGTCTATTCTGCCCCTGACAAAGCTTTACAGCTCACCTTCCAGTCCCAGAGATCTTATGAAATCCAATATCTCGGAAGGCTTCAGTGGGGCTAATTTCTTACTCCTACAGGTCTCTTGACCAAAGCATTGTTTCCTTTGGCTTACAATGCCAAAGCATTCTGTGACTAGGTGAATAGGAGTTTCTTCCTCCTCCCCACAGAATCTACACTCGTCAGTGTCCGATACGCCCATTCTCAGCAAGTGCTTTCTGAGAAGACAATGCCCTGTAAGACAACCAGTGAGGAGATGTAGTTGGTTCTTACTGAAGTCCAAATATTTCTTGGATCTTGCAGTTTCAAAATTCCGGAGGAACTTTTTAGAGTGATCCAACCCTAGGAGATTCTGCCAGAGTGTTTTTCTTTCAGTTTTCTCCTTCTCCAGAAACTCCTTCTTATATGTACATTCTGCTATACCACAGAAAGGTTCTGGGCCAGTGAGTGGTTTCCGAGCACCCTCTCTGGCAAGTTTATTGGCCTCTTCGTTACCTGTCATTCCCGAATGACCAGGAACCTAGATTAAAGAGACCTTATTTTTCTTGCCTACCTAATTGAGTTTGATCCGCCATTCCCATGTCGACTTTGAGTCGATGACATAGGAGTTCAGTGCTTTAATAGCAGCTTGACTATCTGAATAGCTATGTCGCAATTCTGATAGTTTATCTCTGGATGAATGTCTAGACATCTTTCGATTGCTAATATTTCTGCTTGCAGAACACTCACACAGGAACCTAACGATATTGCACACTTGGCTTTGGCCCCGTGAACCCCAGCGCCAGCTCCCGTATTGGTTTTAGAATCATCTGTATACCATTTAACAGTATTTTCTTTGAAATTTTGGTCGGTGTATTCCCGCTCCCATTCCTTTTTTGTTGCATAGCATCGTACTGAAGTTTTTCTCAGTACTTACTTTCTTGACCATTACATCACTAGGAAGGTTCGCAGATGAGATGTAGTTACTCAGAGAGCTCCAGACTCTCTGACACCTAATTCTCTAGTTACCTGCGCCTTCTCTAGATATTCTGAGGAAGGCTTCATGGGCCATCCTGTGAATCACCAGATGTAGGGGTGTGAGATCTATTATAGTCTCAAGTCCTCTGGTTGGGCACGTTCTCATGGCCCCATCAGGTACTTGCTTCTGTCTTATTTCTCTTTGGGGAATCTTCTGAATGTCTCTCAGTTCTTCATTCTTGTGTTCTAGATCGCATCTTTTAATTTCACCTTCCGTTTGTTTACCATATCTTCTATCGTTTCGATTTCGAGGTCTTTCCTAATTTGCTTGTTAGTGAGATGCCAAGAGGCACTGGAAAATATAGGAACAAATAATTTCTCAATTCACTTATTCAAGAATGAAAAGTAAATACAATGTTGCGAATGGGATCATCAGAGAACTGATATCCGAACCTCAAAGACTTAGTTGTATTTCAAGCACACGATGCCTGGAGATAAACGAATAATTTCCTTCTGGCCTATGTGAAATAAAATACCTCCAAACCTTTTTATCAGTTTTTATAAATAGTCCCACGAAAGGGACTTTCTCAGCAGAAAAAACCGTGAGACGAAAATCTTCGCTGAAATGCTAACTTGTATTTTTGTTTGGGGAATGATTTCAAAAAATCTAATCGGTAATGCTAAAATTTAACGTATGAAAGACCACAAACAGAAGGTGGAAAGTTAATTCGATTCCTGAGCAGATACGGTACGGAAAAATCTTCCAGATTGCTGAAAAAAGTATAAACAGGTACTACGGAAGGGGAGCAGATCTGGGGATACGGTACGGAATAGTCTTCCAGATTGCTGGAAAAAAGTACAAAATGTACTACGCATTTGAAGTATTTTTGATGTTTTCGACTCAAGTTGAAAAAAATTTCAATCGGAAAATCATGAATTGAATATTAAACATTTTTTTCCTTAATAATCGCATGATCTGCCTTCATTCTCAATTTCTTTCCAGCTGATATTTCACTACTGGACAGGAGTGAGAAACATAGCAAAATTTCAACCTCTCGCAGCAATTGAGAAGTATTTCGGACCAGAAATGGCTTTCTTGTACGCCTATTTGGAGCTCACCACTCAGATGCAGCTTATTGCCAGCATTCTGGGAGTTTTATTCTTCGTCATAGGAATATCTGCTGAGTCGCAAACTTCCAAATCAATAAGGTAATCAGATATCGATTCCAATTCATTCTGGAAAAATATGCATTTTTTGAAATTACTTTGGTCTGAATTCTCTCATTTAGAAGAAAGGCCTTTTCAAATTCTGGGTCAAATCCGTTCTGCAACATCTTTATAGAACAAAATCATGCGAGAATATCTTATTCTCGCGTAGTTTTTATGAATAACGCAGAAAAATCTTTTGAAGATTTCTTCTTAAAAGACACAGGTAATCAACTAATTGACTGAAATTTGATTTCAGTTTGGAGGGCATTCCCTGTATAAGCATAACCCCAGTTTGAAACTCTGCTCCAACTATGAAAATAAATCCTTTGGCTAACGTGATCTCACATAAACCAATGTTTTCTTCTTCTTCCTATTCAACTTCGAAAACGTCTATCGTCCCTACTAACTAATGAACTACATTTTTTTATTTAACGGGCTTATTTGACGTGGTCTATCAGGAATTATTTCGCACAACGATTCGCCTACATCTGCGGTAAGCATCTTCAGAAGGTTCCAAATACAAAAAAAAACAAAATTACAAAATTAGAATGAAGGAGAGGTGAGATTTCAGGTCTTTGAACTCAAACTTTCTGGGACATTTAAAATTTAAAATCTCTGACCGTTTTCCTTGTTTTCTTGCAGATTTTATTGGAATAATACACTTCCTTTCACGACGTAATTCACGAACCTACTTACTTTATTAAAGAGGATTTTCACTCTTACATTCTTATATTTCCATAATCTTCAGGAATAAATAAATTGGAAAGTGTTCGTTTTTTTTATACGCGCTGACTAAGCGTTATCGCATTAGAAGTCCTGAGCTACGAAAAACAATTAATTCATCGAGATCCCAATATGAGTTTCTCTGATAATTCCAGCTGCAACATTGTATACGCTTTTGAGTTTTTAAAATGTGAATTGAGAAAATTACTAATTTCCACATTCACGATAGTAATAAAACAAAAAGAAAATTCTTTGCTTTTACGAAGGCACATCGAGAACATTTTTGAAACATAGATGAATTCAAAATAGTAATCACCGAAATGAATACCATTTTCAATTCCCAGGCTCAGAGATCTTTTATCATGAGGTTGGAGAAATGATATTAGATTTTGTCACTGAGATGAGAGATATACCGGTTTCGGCCTTGTTGGGCCTCATCAGTATCCCGCACATCTCAGGACAAAATCTTCATAAAAAACTTCAGAATTTGAAGCAATTGGTTGTGAAGTAATGAGTAAAATAATACAAAGTACTAAGGTGGTGACATCCAATTGCGTCAAAATGAAGTTTCACATCTCCAATTAAATGCAAAAAAAGAAATCTGTACTTCCTCTTTCACTGAATGAGATTTTAGCAGTGGCTCTATTCAGGGCCCGCTTGCTAGTTTCTCAAAGTGATGGAAACGCCCAATTCTTTTTGTGACTGTGAAGCCAGATGTTTTTAAGAAAAAGAAAATACTTTGCCTTTACGAAGGCACATCGAGAACATTTTTGAAACATAGATGAATTCAAAATAGTAATCATCGAAATGAATACCATTTTCAATTCCCAGGCTCAGAGATCTTTTATCATGACAAAATCTAAAATCATTTCTCCAACCTCATGATAAAAGATCTCTGAGCCCGGGAATTGAAAATGGTATTCATTTCGATTATTACTATTTTGAATTCATCTTTGTTTCAAAAATGTTCTCGATGTGCTTCCGTAAAGGCAAAGAATTTTCTTTTTCTTAAAAACATCTGGCTTCACAGTCACAAAAAGAATTGGGCGTTTCCATCACTTTGAGAAACCAGCAAGCGGGCCCTGATCTAATATCATTTCTCCAACCTCATGATAAAAGATCTCTGAGCCTGGGAATTGAAAATGGTATTCATTTCGATGATAACTATTTTGAATTCATCTATGTTTCAAAAAAGTAATAAAAACACACAAATTTAAGAGATGCTGATGCCATTTTGCGACTGATAAACACCTAATACTCAATGCTTCTGGTACAAAAATAACTGTTATGAGTTCGATACTTTAATATTCTTTTGATTCCAGGAGCTATATTTGTTCCAGCGAGAAGCTTATGTGCCCAACATGTGACCCAAGATATTGCAAACCTAGACACTTGAAAACCTATTGCGGTTTCATTTTCAGACTCAACCAAAGTTTCGATAACGTTGAAATGTTACTCTTGGGAATCTGTATCACCTTATGGGGTTGGTATTATTTATGTGCTAATTTAAAACTAATTAATTAACTATAATTTTCACTCAACGGGCTTATTGGACGTGGTCTATTAGGGATTTTTTTACATGAAGGCTTGAAGATTCTCGTTTTGGTCTTCTATTATTTGGTATTCCATTATAATTTCTGGGGAAATATATGGTCATCAGCAATTAATAGTGAAACCCCATCCAAAATTATTTCGGATGAGCAATTTATATATATCAAGAATAGAATATGGCCAAGAATAGAACTCTGTTGTACCCCAAAATATATATTTTTCGGAGGACTTATTTTTTTGGAATAAACATATCATATAGGTGAATGAATTCGAAACCATTTATTTAGACCTCCTCCAACACAAATTCTATATATACCTTCATAAAATTTTTTAAACAAATCTGATGATAAGATTTGAGAGCTCTTGCAGGTTCTTAATTCAAGAAAAAATTTCAGGTACCATTTTCATGGAGATTTGGAAGAGAAGGCAAAATTCATACAGGTTGAGGTGGAATCTGACTTCTTTGGGAAATGACTTAGAAATAAGGTGAAGACTCATGATTTAACTTTATAATCTAGGTATAAAGAAGAAACATAAGAAAATACATAAAATAAGTGGGTTGCCAAGAAAAACTATACTAAACGCCTTTGAATGTGGACAGTTTTTGACAGATCAGTGCTAATAACTGAGAAATTACAGACGTCCATATATAATATAACATTGAAAATTTCTCTTCAAACTTTATCAGATTATAATAATTTAAAGGATGTTTCATCTTAAAAAACAGTCACCATACTGTATATAATGAATTTTTCTGATAGATTCTGTATCTCCCTTAGTTTTCCTCATAACAGATTAGAACTTTTTAAGCGGATCACCCTGTACAGGGTGGGCATATTTCGATGTTTTAGCACTACAACTTTTGAACCAGAGGAGATAGACAAAATCTGATACCCCATTCTCGATCTCTTTTTCGGAGAAACTGACAAGAGTAGTATTCATTTTTGGCTACCTTCTTTTGTTTTCGAGTTATAAGCGAAAATTGGAGAAATTGGTGATATCGGAAAAAATTTATATCTCCGCCAATACTGATGATAGAGCTCTGAAATTAAAATATTATACAGACACTTTTCTACGTAGAATCCAGTGGCATGCTCGCCTTTATTGCAGCATTTTTAATTACGAAGCTATGACACAAAGTTATGTTTTTTTGAAGAGGAACACTAGATTTCTTTGCCATTTTCTGAAAGCTTAATTTTTTCTGATTTCAAAAATATATAACATCGTATGGTTCGTATCAATAAATGATATATGAGTATAGAAATTCCTCAAGAACCTATATTTATCTGAGTCTCAATACTTTTTATGGTTTCAATTGTCGATAAGCACGAAAAATTTAGTATCGTATAATTACCACAATTTCTTTCTAGTAATCTTTTCATTTCTATGCTCCTGTTATAGGAAGCTACATTTTTCTGTGCTCATCAACAGTTGGAACCATAGAAAGTATTGAGAATCACATGAAAATAGGTTTTTGACTAATTTCTATACTCATACTGATAGAAACTTCACGATGTTGTATATTTTTGAAATCAGAAAAAATCAAGCTTTCCGAAAATGTCACAGAAATATAGTGTTTATATTAAAAAAAACATATCTTTGGATCATAACTTCGTAATTGAAAATGGTGCAGAAAAGACGAGCATGCCACTGGATTCTTCATAAAAAAGTGCCTGTAGAATGTTTTAATTTCAGAGCTCTATCATCAGTATTAGCGGAGATATAAATTTTTTTCGATATCACCATTTTTCCAATTTTCGCTCATAACTCGAAAACAAAAGAAGGTAGCCAAAAATGAATAAAACTCTTGTTAGTTTCTCTGAAAAAGAGATCGAGAATGGGGTATCAGATTTTGTCTATCTCCTCTGGTTCAAAAGTTGTAGTGCTAAAACATCGAAATATGCCCACCCTGTACATTCGGTTGTTTTTCAGGACAGGTTACGAAAAGAGAGCCAATCTCCTAGTCCTATCTCCCTTCACCAACCAGTTGGAACCTGCCATGTCCACACCAGACGTAGCAGCGAGAGTCTTCATTTCAGCAGCGTCTGTTGTTTTGTTGGTAAATATATTTCGTAATTAACATACTATGGACTCAACAGATCAGTCGTGCAACACACCAACAAAAAAAAGCAAACAGACAGACACACATTTGGAATTTACCATAGAAATTAGCTAACCTTTACCTAAATGAATGAAGCTACAATCCTATAATCAAATTTAAAAACAAATTCTGATACAATTGGAATCCGAATAAAAAGTCTTATTTCTACTTCAAATAAAATACCTTGAATAATTTTTATGGTTACTTTACTGAGCAATAGGTCGTTTCGGGAATTAAATCAGCTTCAAGCTGTAGGATTAAACGCAATATGAACACAATGGTCAACGATGACTCCTCTCCAATATACAACTACTAAAATCAATTGATGAAGAGCAGTTCAAGATCTGCTGTACTTAGATCTACCCTAGGCTTCAATTTCAATTGAGAACCGAATCATTCCGCATTAAATTTCAGATTTGCGTTGTGTTCGGCTTGGAGATCCTCGTCATAATGATGAAGATGCAGACCAAGATTTGGATAGATCAATACGACGTGACACACGTGATCAACAGAAACGTCGAGGCCATCGTTTCACTGGTAGGAAGTGGTGCCACAGTGGTCGTGATCTTAATGATCGATTTGGTGAGAATCCAGCATGATATGTTCTGAAGCATTTTTTTTCGAGCTAAGATCGAATAACTTTTTTATCAACTCGATCCGTTTTACGGAATATGTTATGAAACTGTAATAATTGATTTTTTCGTTTTTTCTTCCTCTTTTTAGTCTTCAAAAGAGATCAGCTAAATTAAAAAAAAGTAGAAACTACGCGTTCGAAGTACATCGAAAAGTAGAAAATTGGGAAAGTAATGAATGAAAAATCTTAAAATATAAAAATCAGTCGGTCATATTGTTGGTTACACCATTTATAACTCGAGATTGGATGAACTGTTTTTTATGAAAGTTTTTTTGTTGGATTCTTCTTCGGCGGGGTTAACATAAAATACCATAAAACCCTGAAAAATTTGATAAAAAAGAAAAAAAATAGAAAATAATTTTCTTTCTTGCGAATAACGCCAATAGATGTCGCTCCGGTTAACAGCGGTAGAACTCTTCCTTCTGATTTCAAATATTTACACCTTATTGAGATTATGTCTGGCAGTTTTCTATAAATATAGATATTTTCTTCTAAATCAAAGGCAGTTGTGGAATGCCACACGAGAACGATGCGATTTTTTTTATATCAAATAAGGAACCGTGGATAATGACACCTGATATTTATATCATTTATTTATTAACTGAAAGTTCAATTAGGGATTCAAATGACCCCTATTCACTTCTAGACAGAGTCGATATCTTTTTTTTAAGATTTTTTGAAGATTTTCCTCAACATTTATGGAATATATTGAGGTTCTCAAATTCTTCTTCTATTCTGAATTTAATTTCTTCAATATTTTGCGGACGGGCATTTTATGTTTCAAATATGAAAAAGTGTCCAATGATGTTGAGAAGGGACTATCAGGAGACCATAGAATGGAACTTCGATATAAATAAATCACAGCATTCTCGAGTAGAATTCTACAGCTGCCTTAGATTTATCAAAAAAAAAAACAATAATTTTCAGAAACTGTCGAAAAAACCTCAATGAAGCAAATATAAATATTTGAAATCAGAAGAAAGAGCTCTACCGATTAGGAAAATGAAATACAGGGTGTGCCATTTGAAAAACAATTCACATAGAATTTTTAGGTTACCGGTGCCTTATTGCAATTCTTAGTACTGAATTCTGAATGCCCATAAAATATACTGCAAATTTGCCCATTTGAACTTTTGTGTACTGCCAATATTAATTGAAATAGCTATTGAGTAATATATAAACAATCATCCTGTACATACCTATTTCATTGCAATAAAATTTTTTGTATATTGTGTACTTTTGTATTTTTTTGTATTTCACCTGATATATTTTTTCTTTTGAAAAAAAACAACTTTATTCATCTCTAAGGCGGAACAATGTTTGTCGGGCCAGCTAGCTTATCTAATTTCCAAATGCCACAATTAGTTCCACCAAGATCCCTTTCGCTCTTTAGTTTCTGAGATAGTAAATGATTCTAAACACTTCTTGACCAACATTAAAAAATATAACAACTTCCAGACGACATCGTTTGGCGCAACACATATTGAACAGAACAATTTTATGTCCACTTCCGAGGTTTTATACCATAATAGTTTATTATAATATTAAAGTTGTTTTTTTGAGGCAGTACGAAGTCTGCCGGGTCAGCTAGTAATAATATAAAAGTGAAAAAGTGTCGGGCGCTCGATGTACGATAAATATGAAACAAAGCACCCTAACTTTTTCACAAATACATTAGTATTTCCCATTCATTGACTCAAGCTTATTTTGAAAATTTTTTCTTAATTTTCATTTCCATGTTCTTTGAATGCGAGTCTTTTTATAGTTATTCTAGAATCTACTTCATGATTTAGATTTTCACTTGCTTGTTTTCATGACCTCAGAAATGTTTTGTAGGGACCTTTGACTTAACCTGTTTTTGCAGGTTTGCAAGGCGATTTCGAAACTTTTAACGGACTGGGAGAACCCAAGAACTCAAAAGCAATACGACAATTCTTTCATGATGAAATGCTTTCTGTTTGCTTTCGCCAATAACTACACTATGGTCCTCTATATAGCTTTTTTCAAGGTGAGCATTTTTTATTAAAAATGTACCTGAGCCAATTGAGGCACCCTCAAAGGATTTGATTGTGTTTTTCAGAAACTACCAAGACAAATGATCGACAATTCAATAAATTATTATCTATAGGTAGACTTACAGAGTGCTTCAAAAAAATGTGACCCCCTCTCTAATAAAGATAGGAAACTGCAAAATAATAGGAGTTTGTTCAGTAAAAATTTTCGTATCGCAATCTGTATTCAAGATAGAGGGCTTTGAAAAAGAAGAAAATATACACATTATAAGTATATACTATACTCTCATAGAGGTCGCTAGCTAAACGGTTCGTACCAAGTTGTTTTGAATATGACTATTTCGATATTAGAATGTAGTGGTATCAAATAATTTGATCCTGAAATGGAACTGATCGGTATCAATTGAAGTACGTAAAATTTTCTGAAAAGCTTCAATTTCAGCTCACAGAGGGCACTGGCTTTATCAGATACATGGCCTTATTTGGCTCAGGTGCTTTATTGGAGATCTGAGTGTTGCAATGTTCCGGCACTATATTAGTTCGAAAAAAAAAATTAATTATCAATCTGAAATACTCGTTCCTCTGATTTTCAGGGAAAATTCTTCACGAATCCAGGAGATGAAACCATGCACGATATCAGGGGAGCTTATATTGTCGACAACTGTCCGTTGGGCGAATGCAATTCTGATTTAGCCGTCCAAGTGATGGTCATTCTAGGGGTCAAACATCTTTTCTTCAAATGCATGGGAAGATATCTCCTCAAGTAACTATTTTAAAATTCATTCACACTTATAAAATAAGGTTGGCCTTTATTTGATGGAGCTCATCAAAATATACTGCTCCACAAGAGTTAGGGATATCGTATTGAATCGTTTTGAAAAGTATGTAAGCTTCTAAAAAATCGCTGTAAAATCATCTAAAACTCAATAACAACTTGAATCGATCCAATAAAAATCAGTATGAGACATTTCGTCAATCTGGTCGCCTTTTTTCTGAAGTTTGCTTCTTTGCATATGCTTCATGAATTTTTATTTTGAAATGGAGTCAATTCATCAACGGCTTCGATTTGAAACGAGTTTTCTGAGAATGCCAAGACGTAATTCAATAAACGCTGAGTCTAATAGGGCTATCGGAATGCTATAGGGTGGCCTAACTCAGGTTGTTGTAGCGGAAAGACTCCAAGTCAGGCAAAGTGTGATATCTCGACTTTAGAAAAAGTGCAGTAAGACATGTTCCGTGTTGGAAAGACCAAGGCTTGATGGGCGACGAAAAACAACACCTGCTCAGGATCGTTTCATCACCGTTTCGGCGAGAAGAAAGCCTACATCTACGTGTAGAATGCTACGGAATACTCTTCAAATTCAGATGGGATCCAAGTTTCCATCTAAACCATCAGACGACGTTTGAGAGAGGTGAATCTAGGTTCTAGACGTCCATTAAGAGGAGTTCCAACAACACGTGACCATAAGTGTCGAAGACTAGAAAGGACAAGGCAACATATCAATTGGAACGATCAATGGCGTAGTGTCTTTTTCTCTGATGAATCCAGATATGGACTATTTTCAGATTCTCGAAGAATAAGGGTATGGACAATCCCACGCATATCCCGTAATCGTCGCTATGTCAAAAAAGTATATTCATTCCGAGGGGTAGTGTTATGGTATGGGCCAGGATATGTTTCAACGGACGCACAGATCTACACATTTATCCTGGGAATATGACCGCCTTACTTTATAGGGAGCATGTCATTGACAATGTTTTGCCAACTTTTCACGGTGCTATTGGTGAAACTTTTCAATTTCTAGACCATAACGCTAGACCGTACCGTACAGTCATAGTTGAGAATGCGCGCCAGGAGTTTGGTATTGCACATTTACCAATACCTCCGCAGTCACCAGATTTGAATTGCATATAACATGCATGGGATATGCTCCAAAGAAGATTAAATAATCATCAACCTAGCCCAGAATCATTAAATGATCTGAGAGAGCTTCTGCTCCGTTTATTGAACCAAATTCCTCAAGAAATGTTCAACAACCTCGTGTGTAGTATGCAAAGAAGATGTCAAGCTGTTATTGATGCCCGTGGAGAGCATACATTGTATTGACAGTCTCAAATTGCTTGAATTCTCTGGGAATAAAATTTCGTTATTTTACTCGATTTTTCTCAACCACCCTGTACAAGCTGCAGTCCAACAGGCTAGAATTAATTTTATTTCCTGCAATTTGAAATCATATTGATATGAATTTTCGTTACATAATCTCATTCAGACTATAATTTTTTGCAATTTAATTCACTATCCGAGTCAATATCCCTAACTCATGTGGAGCAGTTCATTTTTCGGTTATAAATCAGCGCTATGTTGTTTGTTCTACCTACCTGAAAGTCTTAGTAACATCATCTGTGAGTATATGTTTGTAGTTTATCAAAGAAGAGCTGCATGCACACACAGACATATATGACATCTTTTCATAAAAAAATCTGAACTCGCGTAATGACTCCAGACTCAAATTTTTTCAACAGTTGGGTTACATTTTCAGGGTTAGTATAGTAATCTGGAAAAAATACAAACGCAAGAAGAAGTCTTCAGACGTATCGCCGGAGCAATGGGAGAAGGATTACATACTGAAGTCTTTTGGAAGATACGATATCATGAAGCAGTATATCGAAATAAGTAATTTTTTTCTTTCATTCATCCATTCAATCTATCACATCGTTATTAAATTATTGGGGAGGTCCAGGAAAGACATCACTTGGAAAATTCTACATTTGTTCATTCCATTTCACTCGAAGAATGTTTGAAATTCTGTTATTTTTAAATTCTCCTTATTTTTAATATTTTCTGGGTAGCTTTGTCAAAATATTATCCTACAAACTTTTTATGGAGACGGAGGAATTGGATGTAATTATACCAACCATCTATTAAAGCTTTTCGCTATATCAGGATACAGCTCTCGAAAAAAAAATTGCCGTCTGAAATGTGGAAACCAAAACGTTATGGGCCCTGTTTTTCATAATAAAGATTATTTGTGTAGTAAAACGAAATTGAGTTATTGGAAAAAATCAAGAATTGAATGCCCTCATTGAAAAATAGATTTTTTAATGAATCATAAAAAAAACAAACTAATATATGACAATACACAAGGTATTCATAGCAAATTTGTGTTTGATCTTGGCAATTTCTGATACTTCTAGACTAGATGGGTAAAAAAGTTAAAAGAAGTCATGGACTTGAAAAATATCGGACGATAAAATTCAAAGAAATGACACTTGGGTATCCACCTAAAATAAATCAACGACATGTGGTACTCGAGAGTCCGAAATTAGGGTAGATTTTCAAATAAGAGTCCTAGACAAATAGAAACATTCGAATTCCAACGATAGAACAGATTTCCCGCACCACCGGAGACTTTAACGATCGGCAAGACGCGAAAACTTGGAGACTTCCACGATCAGCAAGACGCGAAAACTTGGAGACTTCAACGATCGGCAAGACGCGAAAACTCGGAGACTTCAATGATACACCAAGTGCGAAACCCTCGATATTTTCAGCGCCTCGAAAGAAAAGCATGGATGAAACTAAGCCGGATTTTTTCAGTTCTCCGGCATGGGATGGTGCTGTTTTTCACTTCCGTCTGTCCGTTCACCCCCCTGCTGACGCTGATCGTGAACATCTTGGAAATGAAGTTGTACTCGTACGCTTATACGCGATTCTACAGGAGACCGATGCCCAGGAAAGTTGAAGGGATCGAAATGTTCAATTTTATACTGCAGGCGCTGACTTGGTTTGGCGTCACTGTCAACGTAAGTTGGAATTAAAAAAAGGGTTGGAATCTAAATTTTTGTTCATACTTTGATGGATTTGATTTTTTTATTTATTTATATTTCTTTTCGAATTATTTATATAGGAAAATCAGTAGTTTAATTTAAGGATTTTCAGGCTGTCCTGGCACTGATGACGAAAAATTTCGCGAAAATGCATTTCATCATGGATTCAGTGAACCACAATATAACAGCTTTCATGGATAAAAAATTTGCAGGTTGGTGAATTTGAATTAACATTACTCTGAAGAAACCGATTTTTATTGAAAGTGTAGATAGGACCTCCTCGAATATATAGGATAGAAAAAAACTATAGAAATTACGTCACCTTCAATTCGATGAATTTTTATTGAAATCTTGATTATTGTGACTGTACGAATATTTTATCAAACAACCTGAATGAATGAAAACGTTAAATATTAACAGAAAAGTCACCAAATAAGGATGAAAAATAATCCAAAGCTAACTAGGTACATAAATCCTGTCAAATAAGGAAATATCACCATAAAATCTCTGTGAAACTGTTTTTTTCCACATAATTTTTTTCTAAGGCAGAAGTAATGGATTTAACGATCGTTATTTATCTAATTTTGAGTCAATCCAATCAATTTTGAACTCGTGGTAAAATATCAATTCTGCACCTATACAGGGTGTACCAAGTTCGACGGCCTATTTGAAGTTTCCGGAGAACTGGAAAAATTTGAAATCTGAAAATTGGGATAACTATATTGTTCGAAATTATCTACCAAGCTAAAACATTCTTGAAACCTGACCACTTATACAGGGAATGAAAAAATTTTTTCTGTTTTCATTTTTGATAGAGTACCTATTCAATTCTGAATACATTCGTATTAAAATCGTTGCATTCGTCGAAATACTTTTCAAATTATCGAGAAAAAACTGAAGAAAAAAGGGAGACTAGTCTAGACTAGAGTATTTGGTATAGTTTGTTATTTGTATTCTAAATATCTTAAGCACAAACCGTTTTCACGCTTTTGAAGTAGAAGACTGTGGAAATATTGTAAATTTCTAGAATTTTGAAAAATTTTCCACAGGGTGTTCCAAATGTTGGGTTGAAAATTGGGATCAAGATGGGCCCATAACTTTTGTTTTTCGAATTATAAACCTATTTTTTCATGTTTGTGTTCTAACATATTAATGCTTCTAAAATGAATAATTTTTGAGTTTCTTAGGATTTTCTGATTTATAATTTATAAAATCTGTTCCTATCAACAATGATCTGTGGTCATAGAAGATAAATTATTTTAATAATTCACTAGTGAACGACTCATTTTCCTAATTTCTTTTTCATTGTTAATATGAAACAGATTTTATAAATTTTACTCTGAGTACGTACGACAAAAAATAGAAAAATCCTTAACGTGAACTATCACTACCATTATTTTTCATCACATAATCAAACACAATCATAAAAAAAAATGGGGTCCTTATTCGAAAATCAGAAGTTATGGGCCCAACTTAATTCCAATTTTTGACCCAACATTTGGAACACCTTGTGAAGAAAAATTGTTGAAAATTTTTTTTGTTTCCCTGTATGAGTGAAAGGCGTCAGGCTTCAAAAATAATTTAGCTCGGTAGATAAGTTCGAACAATATCATAATCCCAAATTTCGGATTTCAAATAGGTCTAGTTCTCCAGAGACGTAAAATAGGCCGTCGAACTTGGTACATCCTGTATTATAAATAACTATTATTTTGTATAATTTCTTTCGTTCTTCGTTCATTGTATGTTTTCTATGCTCTTTTTTGTAGGCCACTCTTCATCTTCGAACTCTGAGAATTAATTTTTTTAAATAGTTTTAAATTTTGTTTTATTCATCACATTCATTCAATTCAATTTCAGCTTTCTCAATGAACGATTACAAGGGAATCAACATAACAGAAATCATGCACGGACAAAACGAAAGCATCTGTTTTTTTCCTGGGAATAGATACCCTCCAGACCATCCGAAGAAGTACAATCACCATGAAGACCTCCACGCATATCAAGCATTCGGTTGGATGATGGTAGTATTATATTTGGTAGGTCCTATATTTTGTCATCGACAAATGTATAATTTTTTTTTTGGTACCCCAGTTTGCTCTGCTCTTTTTAAGTACCTAGGCCACAACGTGTTTGAAATCCTTCATTTTTCTGAATTTTCTTTTGGGTTTGCTCTCTCAGTGTCTGGAACAAAAATCAAACAGAAACTTAAAAAATAAATAATGATAATAAACTTTATTCATCACTTTTGTAATATATACAATATGTAAAGATGTAAAGAGAATAACAAGATTGTGAAAACCTAAGCAAAACTTGCCTGTAATCACATTCTGTTACAATTAATGAATAATAATTGAGACCATGTGCAAAAATTCTCATAAAATAACACATACAACAAGAAAAAACTTACTTTGGCTAAATGCAACTCTGATCACAGAATTGAATTTCTGCCATGTTTTTTCCAAAGGTTTAAGAGGTAGATCTTATGCTTCGAAAAACTTCAGTGGCATATTTCCAGGGGTGACATATCTTATCATGAACATTAATAATGGCTATATCCCTTTCACTGGGCTGAAACGGAAAAAAATGGTATACGAAAAAAGTATTTCTTTCGTCCTCAAGAATCTATTGATTATATACAGGGTGTACCAAATTCGACGGCCTATTATACGTTTCTGAAGAACTCGACCTATTTGAAATCTCAAAAATTCTTGAAGCCTGACCACTTTCAGTTTCACGGGGAATGAAAAACATTTTTTAAAAGAGATTTTTTCTGTTCTTTCGTTTCTTATTTTGATAAAGTAGTCAATTCTGAATACATTCTTTTGAAATCTTTGCATTCGTTGAAATACTTTTCGAAATATCGAGAAAAAACTGAAGAAAAAAGGGAGATAAGAGTATTCGGTATTCCTGAATAATGAAAAGAGCTCAATGAGGATTGATGTCATTTTTTCAGCATCTGGTGTTCATCGTGACAAGGCTGATAGCACATTTCATACCAGATGTCTCATCAGAAGTTAAGGATCATATGAGCTCTCTCCATTCCGAGAACAGAAAGGACTTGAGAAAATTGAGAAACCAGCAGTTTCAGTCAACGAAAAGTTTACATAGAGGCCTTGCGGCTTTGCGAAAGGAACCTTCAGAAGAAAGTCTGAAAGAAGATGAGAAAACAGAGGAAGGAAAATGAAAATTGTTTGGTGTTTTCGGTTTTCTGGTACATTAAAAAGGTTGAATTTAATTTCAGTTGTTTTATCGAATTTCATCACTGCGTGGTTATTTAAGAGAAAAGAAACTCAATTCAATAAGCGAATTGGATCGACAGTTTTGCAGAGGATTTTCAGGCGGAAATCATGGGAGATGATAAAAAGAGATGCAAAAATTATAGAATAAGAAAGATAGGAAACGCCCTTATATTTGAGGTACTAAAATCCGAGTACGATTTTTCGCTAGTTTGTTACTTTTGACACCTAGAGGGCGCTGAAAACATTATTCAGTACAGAAAACTATCATGAAAGGAGCGAAATTCGAAACATTACTCATGAATTTTCATTCAATTGAGTATTCTTTGTCAAGCTTTCAAAGAAACATCCTGATCGACAAAACAAAGGCAAGGCTTCGCTTTTTGATCAGGATGATATTTTTCATCTACACATTGTTATGAATCAAATGAAATAAGCTTCTGGATTCTTCATATTTTTATTTGAAATGATGTGTGAAATCAACTACAATACAATAATAATGAAATTGAGAACATTTCAAAAATTTGTTCACATCTTAGAGAATTATTATAACATTTTCAAGAACTTTTTCATACAGTGAACCCTCAATAAATCGAATATCGATAAGTCAAACAGTTATTCTGGACCCGATTCATACATATCTTACCCAGTGTAATTTCACCTCAATGAGTCTAAAGGGTCTAGTAGATGAGTCGAACTGCTGGAAGGGTCTTCAAGAGAACCTCCACCTCTATAAGTCGTTCTTCTGACCACCATTGCCTCTATGAGTGGAACTTTTTGATCTAATGAGTGAGACCAAAGATTTCTCGGTTCGCAAACAAATCACCACACGTGATGAATATCATACAATTTTTCGACTTCTAAGAACATGTTTCCAGTGCTCAGACGCTCGTTTCTCATTGATGATGACTTCGTGTTTACCTGAGTTTTTCTCTCAATTAAGTGAAGTCTCACTTGAATAACTCGAATGTTTGGTGAGCCGAACAATAGATAAGTCGAACAGTTTTTTTTGGTCCCTAGGAGGAGAGTCCACTGTATAATAATTACAGAATGTTTGAACAACAATAAATGAAAAATATCAGAGGTATACAACAAGACCTGTAGGTCAGCCCAGCAAGAGTTCTTTATGCGTTATCCAAATTCAAAACAATATATTTTGGCCCCGAAACCTCTATCCATTTGACAGCACTGAGAATAAGAAGCAATGATAAAGACAGTTACATGATACGAGTTTCAAAACTTACATTTCCATTCCCTTTGGTAATGAAAAGAATACACTTTCAAAATTTTTCTTTCTATTATTTCTGCAATTAATCACCATGCATTTTGAATGTCGGCCAATTTTTAACACAAAATTTATAACAGGAAACACACAAGAAAAGATTATAGAGTGAGCTGGGTGCTACTCTTGTAGATTTCGAGTTATTTCAGTGGAAAACATAGATTAATACTACATACTTATATAGATAGGAAACTGGCCTAGTAATGGCCGGAACCATATTTTGGCGCCATCTTTTAACCTGGAAACAATTAATATCGGTATTTGACAGTAGTAAATATATGACACTAGAGAAAAACAGCAGAAATCTGTATTTTTCCAACGAAACACATTCGAAAGACAAGATCATGACTCCATTACCATATGATATATATGCTAATGTAGGATCTAAACACTCTCAAGCAATTCAAAAATGGTTGTAACGGAGAGTTAATTGCTTTTCTATATATTAGAAACTCTTTCAAAATATGAAAGTGTTTTTACAGCGACATCTATCGGACTGGAAGGAAGTACGAATCATTTCCAATCTCAATGAATCGCAGGAAATTTGATAGATCTGGATTGGTTTCCCAATAGATCTATTGCGCAACCAATCTTGATCTATCAAATGCCAATTTTCGACTATTTAATGATATCCGAAACGATTTGTACTTCCTTCCAGGCCGATAGATGTCACTGTAAACACGGTTCCAAAATTTCTACGGACTTTCCTATCTATATTAGTATTTATTTATGGTGGAAAATACGAGAGAAAATGCAATCATCATTCAGCAAAAATATTTATTCAAGTATTTCTTTCAAAATTGACAACAGCCTACTAATAATCTCTATATAATCTTTGCCAAATGGACCCTAATTAATGGCGGTATTCTGCTTTCATCTGTAAGCGAATCTGTAACTTTTCATAAGTTTACAGGACAATTACGATTCTCGACGCTTTCTATAAATCTGTAGCTTACAGGTGATCGGAATCATATCGAAAGGTATATTGTGAGGTTATGTTGAATGATTTGTTTTAGTCACAGAATATAAAATACTTTACTAAACTCAACTACTTTTGTAATTCATCTTTGAACTTCGGTTGTTAATTTCTCTTTATCGTTGTAACGAACACGAATTGAACATAAATATATCCAATAATCAAAACTTACGAGCCAAAATGATATTAAAATAAATTCTATTCTATGATCTTATTACGAAGTAGTTACGATCTTATTAGGGAGTAGTTCAAAATTGACACTTCTAATACGAGAGTTACAGAAAAACTTTCAGAATGTCATAATTTACGAATCTGTAAGTCAACCACATACAGATCCATCGATAAATTACAGATCAATCGTACGCTACAGATTCGTAGCTTACAGAAAAAAAGCAGAATACCATAACCCGTTTACTTTTGAAACTACAGATATCGCTCACATCACTGTAGTCGCTTCGTTTCCCATCTTTATCTTTATACTCTATGATATTTGCCCGCAATTATTTGAAATCTGATGGTGCAAAATGTCATATGACATATAACCATTGACAATATGACTACTTCTGAAACTGCTGCATTCTTGTGAATGGAAGAAAAATCTACAAGAGAGAAGTTTTTCCCCGATCTGTACTTCAGTACAGGGGGAAAACGAATAGATTACGTCATTGTCTTCAGTTACAAGCAAGTGCTGAGTTCTGTAAATGGAAGAGATAGTTTCGCTAACTACTTGGAAAATTTGACTGGAAAGGGATTCCATCTAGAACAGACCCATCATACCGTATGTTCATTCGAAGATCACAATAATCAACTGATTTCATTTCATATTTTCGAACAACACAATATCTACGGATATCGCCAATAGAAAATTCATTTTTTCGTAACGAAGTCAATTCAATAAAATATGAAATACTTATACCAATCTCTCTTATACCAATAAGAGTGATTTGCTGCCTCTAGACAATGTATTTGTACCAGTTAGGATTATACCATGAATATACTAAAAATATTTCTATTTGAATAAATCCATATAATATTAATGTTTTTTCAACAGAAAGATCCTGATATCGGCTTCATAAAAATACATGTACCGCACAATATTTTAGTTGGCTATGCGGATGTGGTCAACATAGATTTGATGTTCAAAAGCTCCCCTCTGTGCATTGTCCACAAGTTAGCATTTTCGAAATGCCGAAGAACGGCCCTATCCTATAATGATGAGAGGAGTCCTGTTTATCATAGAGCAAGGTAAGACTCGTATTATGTACCTACATAAAACTTTCATCTGATCTAATCTTCAATTCTGGAAAAGCTTCAATGTAGTTTGCAGTTTGTTCATATTCATAAATAGTAATGTACACTGCGCAAAAAAATGGTGTTCTCAATGATAATCATTTTTATCAGAATTATGCATGCATATGTTATCCACTTTCAACATTTTTCTTCAATACAGATGTTTTTTCCCAACACTAATAAAAGAAGATGTTATTATCAGATTTTGATTGTATTACCTTCATTCTAAAATCAGTTGTTCTCGATCAATTCTCGTGATCAATAGTTTTTCTTTCGTTTGATTTTCTACACTAGATCGCTATGCAACGCGAAACACGCAATTTGACCCAAGAGGAATCTGCCCAAGCGGTAGTTTTGCGAGAAGAAGGGTGGACATACACAAGAATTGCAAAAAGGTTTGGAGTTTCCCATACAAGTGTGTCCAGAATGTTGCAGCGATTCAGGGAGACAGGTATGAATGAAGACCAGGACAGGAGAGACCACGGGTAACAACTGCCATTCAAGAACGTTACTTGAGAGTTTCTTCATTGATACAACGGTTTGCAACCGCTCGCCTCCTTCAAAATAAGATTGAGCAAACTCATGGGGTGCAAATTAGCACTCAGACAATAAGAAATCGCCTCAGAGAATATGATAATGGAGCTATGAATGCTGATAAGTATATAAGGAACATTCTTGAAGAGCATGTAGTGCCATTTGCCCCATACATTGGTGAAAATTTCATTTTTATGGACGAAAATGCCAGATCCCATCGTGAGTGCATCGTTCAGGAGTACCTTGAAGAGGTTGAAGTCTCTCGAATGGAATGGCCAGCAAGAAGTCCAGATCTCAATCCGATTGAGCAGGTTTAGGACAACCTCAATAGAAGGCTGAGAAGTTCAGAAAATCATCCAGCTTCTCTTAACGACTCAGGAATCCAACTCGGAGAAATCTGGGAAGGATTAGATCAGAACATTTTAAGATCTCCATTTTGAGTATGAACCGTCGTTGCCGAGGTGTAATTAACGCAAGAGGTGGAAATTCCAAGTATTAAATCACTCATCAGCATTTCAGTATTTCGAAAATTGTTCATTTCTCTTCTTTCACATAAGATTCGGTGACATCCTGAATTTTTCTTCCATTCGATGTGTCTTGTTTCGTTCAAAACCTTCCCGGGAGAACATAAAAAATAAGTTATAAAGTCAATGTAGAGTTAACTTTCATTAAAATTGAGATTTTCAGAATGTGCGTTAATTTTTTTGCGCAGTGTATATTGTATACAAGATGAATCCCCCACATAGATAACTAAAAAGCTCTCATTTTCTAAGAAAACGAAAAAGAAACAAAAGTGATTATAGTAATTTTCAATTTATAGCCTCACATCATCAGGACTGGAGAGATGTAATCAGATTTTGTTACTGAGAGAAGAGATAAACAGGTTTCAGTCTTCTGCCTTCTTCAGTATCCCATACCTCTCAGAAACAATATTTTCATGAAAAAATCCGAATTATGTTAAATTTTCTCTCCTTCGAGAAAAAAATGACGTGATCGAAAATTTCTTCGAATCAAATTCGTTCCACCTTCAATCTTAATGGTTCTCAATTTCAATCTCAACATTGGTGAAATTGCAGGGACACCATTGGCCGAGAGCATCCAAAGAAAATGACCCAAGCGGAGAGAATTCTAATCACTTACTGCTTGCTTCAAGAGGTTCATTTTGGACCTGACAAATATGACGTCAGTTTGCAACGTCTTCAAACGCGAGGTATCGTCAAGGATTCTCTGGCTCTTCACGAAGGACCTCCTACCCTCACGCTTAAGGGCCCTCTAACGGACAGACAGGTGACTTGCCAAATGAAATTTTTTATTTGCGAAATCTGAATCTGTGTTAGGATGTAATGAATGTGGGATTTTTTTTTCTGAAATGAAGATTTGTTGAGCAGCGGAATTAAATGTTAAGGAATAGGATGATGGGGTACGCAGAATTAACTCTGGCGAAAGTTTCCACTAATATTAATTGGGTCTCGATGAAAATGACACTTGAATATTCTAATATTCTTTATCGTATCGAAGATTCAGACGTTTTCATGTGAAATCTTCATCAATAATTAATGATTGAGTTTGTCATTATCAGAGGATACCTTCCAGGGTGAAACCAGGACGAGAGACGGTCAACCAGTTTCATGTGTATTACAATTGTCCGTTGAACCATATCAGATACACTGCGCAAAAAATTAACGCACATTCTGAATATCTCAATTTTGATGAAAGTTAACTGTACATTTACTTTATAACTTATTTTTTATGTTCTCTCGGGAAGGTTTTGAACGAACAAGACACATTGAATGGAAGAAAAATTCAGGATTTCACCTGATCTTATGTGAAACAAGAGAAATGAACAATTTTCAAAATACTGAAATGCTGATGAGTGATTTAATACTTGGTATTTCCACCCCTTGCGTTAATTACAGCTCGGCAACGACGGTTCATACTCAAAATGAGTGATCTTAAAATGTTCTGATCTAATCCTTCCCAGATTTCTCCGAGTTGGATTCCTAAGTCATTAAGAGTACCTGTATGATTTTCTGAACTTCTCAGCCTTCTATTGAGGTTGTCCCAAACCTTCTCAATCGGATTGAGATTTGGACTTCTTGCTGGCCATTCCATTCGAGAGACTTCAACCTCTTCAAGGTACTCCTGAACGATGCGCGCACGATGGGGTCTGGCATTATCGTCCATAAATATGAAATTTTCACCAATGTATGGGGAAAATGGCACTACATGCTCTTCAAGAATGTTCCTTATATACTTATCAGCATTCATAGCTCCATTATCAACGACCACTAGGTGCGAGCAGTCAAAGATATTCCACCATATACCATAATCGATCCTCCACCGCAACCAGTAGTATTCAGGAAATTGCACTGAGCATATCTTTCATGTGGACGTTTGTATACAAGGGAACGTCGATCACAATGGTAGAGGCTGAATCTAGACTCATCTGTGAGGAGAGCTCTTTCTCAATCGGCCTCTTCCCACTGGATATGCTCTCTCGCAAAATTCAAAAGCGCCCTTCGATGGGCTGGGCTAAGAGCTTAAATCATATTCTCTGAGGCGATTTCATAATGTCTGAGTGCTAATTTGCACCCCATGAGTTTGCTCAAGCAGATTTTGAAGGAGGCAAGCGGTTACAAACCGTTGTCTCAACGAAGAAACTCTCAAGTAACGTTCTTGAATGGCAGTTGTTACCCGTGGTCTACCCTGTCCTGGTCTCCGGACCTTCATACCTGTCTCCCTGAAACGCTGGACACACTTGAATGGGAAACTCCAAACCTTTCTGCAATTCTTGTGTATGTCCCTTCTTCTAGCAGAACTACCGCTTGGGCACATTCCTTTTGGGTAAAATTAAGTGTTTCGCGTTGCATAGCGATCGAGTGTAGAAAATCAAACGAAAGAAAAACTATTGATCTCTAGAATTGATCGAGAACAACTGATTTTAGAATGGAGCCAATACATTCAAAATATATAATATCATCTTTTTTATTCCTGCTGGAAAAAGCATCTGTATTGAAAAAAAACGTTGAAAGTGGATAACATATTCATGCATAATTCTGATAATAATAGTTATCATTGAGAACACCGTCAGTTGTAGAATAAATTTGAGATTTCCATAATGTGCGTTAATTTTTTTGCGCAATGTATGTTCACATCGATCCTATTGTCGATGAGTCAAGACACACATTTCCGAAACTCAATGACATATCTTTAAAAATACAAATAATAAAGGAGGAACGTAGAGAAAATCTTGAAAGGACTAACATGACTTTCGCTAATCACTACACAAGATCAGATGGGTACTTTTTAACGTTAATTCAATGCGTTTGTCTCTTGTTTCAGCTATTGTCTGCGAATTGGGGAGACATCGGCAATTTTCTAAAAGAACAACCCTTGGACGTCATACAGAAATATTTCGGACCAGCACTGGCATTCTACTTCGACTTTGTCAGATTCTGCGACAACATGCTCATATTTGCGAGCATCTGCAGCGTTATTTTCTTTGTCATAGGTTACGCTGTAGATTCGACCTCCCTTTCTCAAGTAAGGTAAGAAAAACCTTGCAAGAAATTAGAATTAAAATTCTTTTGATTCAGAGATCTAAAATAATACAATACATATTGAAACAAAAAGGTACCTAGGTGAGGTTGGTGCAACACAGGAAAAGCATACAGGTCTGCAGTATGATTAAATGAGAAAAGGGGAAAAAGCCTCAGCTGAAAAAATCCCTTACCTCGCCCGTGAAAAAAAAATTACAAAAACTATTAAATATCGGAGAAATCTCGAAAGACATTAGCGTGATCTAAGAGAACATCTTCATGTTTCAGTCTATGGACTCAGATAAAAAGATTCTTCACAAAACGACTCGCAATTCTTAATCTGAAATGAAAAGAAAACAAAAGGAGAAAAGAAAATAATTATTTAGAATGAATTAAATTATTTTGAAATTAACCACCCATTTCAGAAATACATTTGTTACTTTATATATAGCCTCGAAACCATCTTGAAATTTATAAATGGGACAACTATTTATAAGATGTTCTATAGTCTCCTCATTTTCCCCACACTCACAACTAGGGATCTCAACCGAATTCCATCGGAAGGGCATGCTGTTGCATCGTCCATGGCCTGTTCTAATACGATTTAGAACAGACCATATTCTCTTGGGAAGGTCAAAACCAGGAACTCTGAAGGAAGGATCAGTAGTAAGATCTTTATTGAAAAAATTACTTACATTCAATTCAGATTGCCAAATTTCTTTGTCGCTTCTATTTATATCAATAAGAAAATTTTACCAAAAAGGTTTCAGAGACTTCAATCTGGGGACCTTATTATCTGGAATATAGGTGAGTATGGGAGATTTATTTGGAAAGGAATTAAATTTGCTCCGAAAATTCAAAGATGTTCTCTCTGCGAATATGGGGAGGGAAAATATTTGAGAAGACTGGTAACCTAGGAGTAGGTGTAGATTTGATAGTTCCCGTAATAATCGTCATAGAAAAATTTAGTTGGGCATAATTTTTTTTACATGAACACTGTTCAACCAAACAGGGCAACAAATATTCAGCAGCAGAAAAAACCAAAGCTAGCGCTGCAATACGAAGTATTGTTGCATCAGCGCCCCATGAAAAACCAGCTAGTTCCTGAAGAATATTGCTTCGAGTTTTAAGCTTCAAACGCAGATCTAAATGGGCGTTGAATTTAGAGAGGAATCAAGTTTGATTCCCAGGTATCTAGGATTGAAATTATTTTTTAAGGGAGAAGAACCGAAAGTGACACTCAATTTTCTATATCTCTGATGATTATTCAAATGAAAACATGAAACCTCGATTTTATTTTCATTCGGGCACAAACGCCACTTCAAAAAATAATTTTTCATGATATCCAAATCTGCGGAAAGGGAGCTTTCTATTGTTTGAAAACCAGAATGATGGAAAGCCAGATAAGAATCTCAAATTGAATTGGTTTGTCCAATGGTCCACTTATTTTCTGAGCATTTCGACCGTCGTCGCTCGTTCATTCTTGTCGTTTCGTTGAATCAGGCAGGTCACTTCAGCGAGAACAATTCCTGAAAAAAAATAGCCATATCGAAAAAAATTGCATGCCTCTTTCTTTATCGATTTTTTTTCAGAGAACGTGTATGCAACAGCCAAGATTATCTGTGTGCTGGCTGCGATCCGGACCTGTGTAAAATGACGCCAATGAAGGACTTTTGTGACTCTTTCGAAGACAGCCATATCTATGATAATATTGGTACATTTTTATTGAGCATCTTCATGAGCCTCTGGGGTTTGTAGAAATCATCAGTTTGCAATTATTCTTTACGAAATTTTCTCTCAAATTTTCACCAAACATTTGCCTTGACTGGATTTAGAAAATTAAAAGAACTGTTAGAACGTATTGAATTCAGTTTGAATGTTGATGCATTACTGTAACCAACACCTTTAGAAATTCATTTTCTGTAACAAAACAATCAACTTCTTCTTATGGATTGAAAATTTCAGGTACGGTCTTTTTAGAACTTTGGACGCGAAAAAAAAATTTCAACTTGATCAAGTGGAATCTTCTCCATAATGAAATAGATATATCGACAAGGTAACTAGAAATTTTAAACTTCTTCCAACCTTTTTTTCAACCAGAATTGTAGATTCTCAGATTTTTTCGATTATTGCTGGAATTCTATTCAATTTAGAGATGTTGTACCTTTATTACTTGTTTCATCCTATCTTTTAAGTATATTAAATACGTGATATTGGAATAGAATCCCTACAGGGTGCGTCAATTAGTCCTTCCACATTGGAGGAGCTGGTACATAAAAACGAAATAAAATATTTGAAAAATGATTTTTGTTTGAAAATCTTGTATATTCTTTTTTTTAAATTTCTGCCAGAATAGTGTCTCTTAACATTTCGAGGGTCCTTCAAATTTATTTAGTCTCAAAGATTTGGAGTAAAATCCATTATAAGAGTTAGACAAAATTCATTTTCATGTTTTCTTTCTATGCCACTTATTTTATTCGCTTCAAATCCAAAAAAAATTTGATTGAATCTGCTGAGCATTTTTTATTATTCATAATGAGCATCCCAAATGTAGGAAAAGTTTGTATGTTAGGATTGCATTTGCTCGAATATTATGTTACACTTCAAAACTCCGCCGTTTTTTTTAATTGGAGGATAGATGTTTTAGGAACTCTTAACTTTCAGGATAGGTTATGAAGAACAGACAGACGTGCTGGTGGTCTCACCCATAACAGGAGAATGGGAACCTGCCATGTCAAAGACCTCTTTGCTTTGGAGATACACAGTGATTGTCCTCATTATGCTAGCTCTTGTGAGTGTATTAATGATACTGGATGAGCTTCAGGATCATTACAGCTTCGAAAACGTATTTTTTCTTTCTAATTCTGAATTCAAAATCACCAGCGGTGAATTCATTTAGTTGACATATAATAGTATTTTTCAACGAGCGGTAAAGTAAGTCATAACTCACGCAGATGAAGTTTCATCTTACAAATAAATTTTAAAACAAGAAAATAAGTTCTTTGGTACAAAGAAATGGTTGGTTTTAGATAATTGAGCTTCTTCAACATTTTTACTTGCAGATGTTCTTCGTTCTATTCTTCGTGGTGATGACGATTATCATCAACAAATATATTGCAAAGTTGGTGATGAAATATATCCATATAAAGATTCTTCTGAAACATAAGAGGTTCATTTTGAGCTGTATTGCTTCTTTCATACAAGTGTTATTCATCATAGTCATCGACAAGGTGAGTTTTGCAAAATTCGAATAAACCGTAAGCTATTAAACATAGTGGCGAAAGGACATATCTATCTCTAAAACGTTTGTTTTATAACTAACAAAATTCTTCTGACAAAATCGGCCTGAAAAAATTTTTTAATAAAATATAATCGAAGTAGTTTTTGTTAGGTGATGGGATTAATTAACTTTGCTCGACAGAAAAATCTCTTGTATGCGTGAAGTGATTTTCTTGAACTTTGGTATATGATTCTGAATATTTTAAAATTTAATGACGGAGTCTGAAATAGTTTCAGCAGTCTGGAACAGAATCAATCAGGAAGTTTTTTTAACCTGTTGTTTAACTGTTTTAGACAATGCCATCTATAGGTTACATCATTTTATAAAATCCTTCATAACTATGCAATTTTAAAATACAGTATTTCACCAAAACATATCAAAATTGCAGCTAAAAAAATTGGGACTCGATAATTTTTCAACGATTTTTGTAGGTGAAGCAGCCAGCTGTTAAGTTTATGACCGAGTTGGAAAATTGCAGGACCCAAATAGACTACGACAACTCTTTCGTCATGAAATTGTGGATCATTGGATTCGTGAACGGTTTCGCTGCTCTCTTTTACAATGCTTTTGTTAAGGTGAGAGTATCATTGAAATTTTTTTTTTATTTCATATTTGTCTCAAAGTGTTCAGTCCGAAAATATTATTTTTCGAGCTATATCGTCTGGGTTATTTTTTCTTTGACAAATTCAAGGTTGCAGATTACGAATATGCAATTAGTTTTTCTCTTGTATCAGTGTTTTCGGAAATGAATCATTTTTTGTGGAAAATCTCCGAAAATTTGGTCAACTTTGAAGTGCTGTAGCAGCCGGAAAAATCACACTGCACGAATGCTCATTTTTCTGACTATAGATTGATCATTTTGAAATGAGAAAATTCAATTTTTATTAACGTACCGCAAACATTATAGATTTTCGGAAGGTTCAAAATTTCGAATTTTCCATCGACCATAACTTGAAAAATAATCTTTCCAGCTAAAATCTGTTTGCATATTTGTAATCTCAATCGATAGTATGAATTTTGTTTTCTTGGAAAAATCGCATGTATGGAAATTTCGCTGAAAAATCAATCTTCTTCAATCAACACTAAAATTCAACCACTGACTAAATTGATAGCATAGATCGCGGACATGCAAATAGATTTCTTCTAAAAAAAAAAATTTTTTTGAGTTATGGTTTGAAGAATATCCGAAATTTTCGACCTTCGAGGAAAAAACCAGAAAATCTGAACTGCTCGCGATAGGTGAATGAAAATTCAAGATTTCTATTCTCAAAGGATCAATCTAAAGGAAAAAAAATTAGCATTTGTCCAGTGCGATTTTTCTGGCTGTTAAAGCACTTCAAAGTTGACCAAATTTTCGAAGATTTTCCACAAAAAAATATTTTTTTTTCCAAAATACTGATCTTCTGGAAAAACTTGGTAATCTACGACGTCGAATCAGTCAAAAAACTGTCAGAGGTCAATAAACCTATAATTTTTATGCGCTCAAATATAATCGCGTCTAAGTGTAATATTTCTCTCATTTTCGTCTGGCATTCGAATATATATATATCATCCTCAGGAATAAACAAATTGAGAAGTGCATTTCGGCCGTCGTCGTGGACTAGTTCTCGACGTTTCGCCAGTTCGAGTGTCTGGCATCTTCAGGAGTTATATTTCAAGAGATGTTCTCACTGGATTGAACTGCCTGAGTACTCCACTGAGAATCCAGTGAAAACACGCACTGAAGACCGAAATACAAAAAACACTTTGAGATCCTGATATGTTTCTCTGACCAATAATTTCAGCCGAAACATTGTATATATACCTACTTTTCTTCTTGAATATGTGAATGAGGAAATTATTTATTTCCACATTCACCACATTTTTCCGAATGAATTTTTCTGCAACAAATAGCATTATTTAAAATGCTGGATATCCTGCAATGTAATCTTTTTAAATAAATGGGACAAGCTTCTATTGGTCGAAAATGCGTCTTCAGAAAATTGCACGAGACACAAAACTGTAAAATTTCCAAACTGTGGTTTTAGTAACATGAAGAACCAAAACCTCCCATAAAACCTTTCAAAAGGTATCTTCAAGCCCCCTCTTTCGAATAAGACCCTCCCCACCACTTTCTGACCACGCAAATCAGCAATTGAATTTCAAATTTTTTTCAGGGCTTCTTCTATACCAATCCAAGTGACGAATCGGTCTATTACGATTATTCCTTCAAAGGAGACCTTTGTGGTCCAGCTGGATGCAACGAAGACCTTATAATCCTCCTAACATTTGTTTTGGCGGTTCGAACTTTATTTGTTAAATGTTTCAAGAAAGTTTTCGTGCCGTGAGTATGACTACTACACCATTTCCAAAATTTAATTCAGAAACCGTCAATTATATTTCAGATTAGTCACTTCAATTTCAGAATGCGTCAATTGAATATCAGAAAACATCAAACGTTTTTCAGATTAGTCAATTGACTTTCAGAATATTTCATATGAAATTCAGATTAGTCAATTGTATTTCAGAAATCTTAATTTGTAATTCAGAAAGTTCGAATATTATTTGAATTTAAGTAGAATTTTGAGTCATATATTCCTCATTTTCATAATGGTTACCATATATCCTCATATTCAATCAGGTATATTTCCATGAATGAAAAAAACCAAAATGATCAGATGAAATCTCTTTGTACTGGCTCTTTCTTTATTTCAACACTGAATTTTAGTGAAAATATGCTAAACCTCCTCAATCGATTCCTCACCTAACACCGTAGCTCCAGGAAGCACACCTAATGCAAATTAGTCAAATTGAGTGCCTTCTTAATTGGAGATGCAATTGACAACAGTGTCCGCAGGTGGTGTATTAGCCATGGAGAGACTATGAGGTTCATTCACAGCGCTTTCAGCAAATGAATGGGTTGAGGGTTTGTTGAAACAGTGGCAAGATATGACGTACCAGTTATCAGATTGAGTGATCGTTTGTGATAATGCTGCATGCCATTCGAGATTGGAGACCGTAATCACCCAAACAGTAGCAGCATTGCTTCGGATGAGCCCTTATTCTCCCATGCTCAATTCAATTGAAATTTCATGGTCGAAAATAAGCATTTACGTAAAAACAAAACTTAGAATTCCAAACAGTGTCCCACCGGGGGTTATTGAAAAAAGACTAACATAGCTGAAAAATATTATTGACCGAGCTAAGATGCAATTGTTATGGCACACGTGCCTGTATGGCTTCAAATTTCTTCAGTTTTGTGTTAAAGAAAAGTTCAACAACTTCAGGTGAAAATTTAAGTTAATTTATTATCATTGTTTTATTTCTGAATCACCTTCAATTGATATTTTCTGAAATGCAATCTGGTATCAATGTGCGTATGAAATGAATTTCAAATTTCCATTTCTGAAATATAATTGACCACATCACAAACTCAATTGGGTGTGATATCTGAATTACATTTGATGTTTTCTGAAATACATTGATAATTTCGGAAATTCAAATGACTTATCTGAAATACAAGTGATGTTTTCTGAATTACAATTGGAAATGGTGTAGTCTTTCATCTCTCGAATTCTCCACAAAAAATGAAGAAGGTGAATTTCTCATTTGTTCCAACCTTCGTTAAAATGCATCTTTACAGGATCATGAAATATCTTTTTTTCAAGAGGAACGCACCACCTGCTAAGAGGCAATTGCAATGGGAAAGTGATTATCCTCTCGCCTCTGTCAGTGATTTGGGTATATTATTGGAATATGCAGAAATTGGTGAGTAGATAGGGAATACAAGGTCTTAAAAGCTAGATTGAATTATCACTAGGTTAATAATTCAATGAAAAAATATACTAAAATATTATATTATGCGTTTTTCCATTCTTTACCATAATATGTATAATATGTGCATTAGATACACGTGAGAAACCTTCCGGAAAAAAAACTCTACAATTCCATATTTCCTGGATTCAGGGTTACTCTTACGATCTTATTCGAAATCTAAACGATCGTAGGTCGATCGCTCTCTGCCTTTAATAACATCGTGGTACAACGTGACGAAGCATTCTCGCATAAGTGCAGATTTAATAATTCTTGCTCGAATTAGTATTTCTTCGAACTGTCAAATCTCGCGAAATGTCCGTTAAAAAACTATGCTGTAAAGATCATTTCTTCTCACATGGCAACAGTCTCAAATAAGTTATCTACCCAATAGTGAAATTTTCAAGGGGCAGAATTTTTATTTTACAAGTAGTTTCTACAGTCTTTGCAATTCTCACGTTTGTTTCAGTTGGTCGCCTAACGATGGTCCTATTCCTCACGGCGGTGTTTCCGTTCGTGCCTTTGATCACCTTCTTCTGCAACTACGTCGAAGAAAGGGTGGATGCCAACACTTATGTCAATTTTCGTAGGCGACCGATCCCTAGAAAAGTGACAGGACTCGGGGTATGGTCCTACATCATCTATTTTCTTGTGTCCGTCGGAGTTTTCATCAACGTGAGTTATTTTATCATTTTTATTACCATGTTGAGTCTTTTTTTTTCAGGCACTCACATCTCTATTAACAAAACAGTTTTTGAATATTGCTTTTTACTATTACCGACAAAAGAGTTTGGATGGATATTTGGACACTGCATTTTCAAGTAAGAAATTTTTTCCCTTAATTATTACCGGGCATACTATTTCATCATTTGACGAACAAAATAAACGAAATTAGTCAATATTTTTTCACCTTGATGAGACAAATCGAATAATGGTTAAAAGCTGAGGGAAAAAGGATCAAATGTAATACCATGAAAAATTGAAAAATACATACAACAAGAACGACAAATATTCAAATAAGAAATCGACAAGAATAAAAATGTCAATAATATCACCGTGATAAATACTTCAACCTTGAGCAAGAATCGCTAAAAACAAGCGAACTATTTGAAAAAACTAAGAGAAATTTATTTACGGGACATATTCAGAGTCATAGACCTCCTATCAGAAATTCCAATAGAAGGTCTATGTTTCAAGCTGATTCACGGAACATATTCATTGTCTTTGTCCACAGAATTCGCCATCGCTGATTATAAAAGTGAGAAGATCAAAGGGCAGGTGCAGAACTTGACGTATTGCTTGTACCATAAATCTTTTCGTCATCCATACAACCATACAAACAAATATGAACCAAGTCCTGACAGATTTCCCCTGATGGCGTTTGGAGCATGCTTCATTGTTATTTACCAGGTGAATTTGTTGATGAAACCCTTCAGTTTATTCACGGCCTACTAAATCTAACAGGCCGGAAGGTTAGACGTTGCCGTTGTTACTATCGGAGTGTCAGAGCATGCGTAGATAGAGAAGGTATACGGTTTTCTTGTGCAATTCGCACTGTTCTGAAATAATTTTGAATTTATTTCAATTCACAATGAAATTGAGAACTTATAGGGAGGAAAACAAAACAGCATCTCCTTTATCTGCGAATTATTTCTGAATATTTTTATCGCAAATAATCCAGAACTCACCACGAGTAGGTAGCTTTTGTATTGAGTTCCACAAGATTACAATCAAAATGGAAATTATTCTACTTTTTGAAGTGGATAAAATGGGTGAATGAACATCAAAAGAGAAAAAAATATATTATTTTGCTATCGAAAACGATTACATTCTGACTGTTGATCTTTAAAAATTCAAAATAAATCCTATAACACAGAAATTCAACAAGAATAAGCTCTGAATCCTAAAAAAGGTTATATAAAATTAAAAATAAACTCTGAATAAATAAAAACAATTTCGATAACTAACGGCTAAAGTTGGTAATATCCTGTTGGGTAGAGCAGTTCTTGGGATTCACTAACCATTATAGAATAATTATTAAGGAAGATATTACTCAAAACTTGGGAAAATTTGTTCAAGATAATTTCAGAAGGATCCTGACATAGTGAAAATTTGTCGTAATAAACATCTCACGTACGCTGGATATATGTCATGAATAAACATTTCAAAAACGTTATATTCTAGAATTGAACAGTCATTTTCTTAAACGTTGGAAAAGAAGTGGGAGATTGCCTTGTCTTTGAAATGACAACAAAAGTCTGAAAATGAATCGATCTGATCTTGTTTGTCCCAATCGGTGTAAAAATTATCATAATGGACAACTACTTTTTGTCTCCGTTAATCAGGATCAGTTCTTTTTGGAGTAATTGAAGACGTCATGGAACTCGGATGATTTGGAAACATTGAAAGAAATGCATCATCAGTTAATTTGGGAATTTTTCACGGTATATTCATAACTGAACCTTAGGCGGTTAGATAAGAGTTATTTTTCATAATGTGGAAATCTATAAAATGTTTAATACAAACTACACTGTCTTCGTTGATTTCAAAACTACTTTCTCTATGAATTGCGTAAAGTCATTTTCTTCTCCTCTCGAAATCTTTCGAAAATCTAAATACCGACTTTTTCTTTTCTCATTAGTAGATTTATGGTTGCTTTTGCTACCGGGCGCTGCACAAGTACGAGGCATAGTACTCAAATCGAAGATTTCCAAATGAAATTTTAATAAATATAAAAATGAAAAACCTTCCTGTTGATGATTCTCCCAGATATGAATACTCAAAGTCGAAAAATTCAATAACAAATCCGATACACACTGATCTTGCAACTGAAACACTCATATTCACTTTATTAATTGATTAAAAAACCAATTACACGCACACAGCGAAAATACACCTTTTTATATGATTCCCAGTCGAATTTTTGATGCGTACACATTTACGCTTCCACTTTCCACACAGAATTGGAACTTGTAACTGCAAGGTCCTACCACCCTGAGTCAGGACCACAACCCGCTGTGAACACTCCGGCAACGTCGCATTCTGGCCTGTTAAATATCGTAGGCCGCTGTCATCTAATTTCCTCAACTACTCTCCATGGAAGTTTTATGAAAAGGAATGAATCCAAAAAAAGAGTCTAATTGTTTTCTTTTTTTCAGCATGTCGTGTTCATCCTTTCGAGGCTTCTAGCTGAACTTATTCCAGACGTTTCCAGTGATGTTGAAGAGCATCTTCATCGTCAAATGTTAGAGGAGAGAAATATACTCCGAATGCATCGTAACAAGAAGTTTGTGGAGCGTCGAGTGTCCATTGTTGCTCCTAAAAACAAGAATAACGAAGATTGATGATAATTAATGAGATTTTCAGTGATCTATCAACACAAATGTTTTTTCTCAGTATTATTAATAAATGAACAACTTTATTTTTATGTTTATACTTCCCCAATCCCCAATTATCTATAGTATCTAAACCAACAACGAGTAGAAATATTTAGAAAATGATCTGAGATCACTTCCGACGTCTAGTTTGAACCGCCCTTTACAAAAATGTCCAGGGAGTTCATAGAAGAAGAAGAGTACTATCTTACTTTTTTATTCTATTATCATGCAGTGCATTTCATGTCATAATAAAATATTTGGTTATAAATCAAAACAGTAGAATCTTGAAATTTTCGGATGAAAAAGGTATTTGAATGTTTTACCTCCTAATTTTGGACTGACTCTGTTCCCAAGTGATGTCAGTTATTTATTATATCGTTTGTTAACCTGTTATTTTTTTGTAGTGACGTTATAATATGTATTGAGTTTTGTGAAGATAGTGTTTTACTGATCATGGATTTGGATATTGCCGCAACAGAAGTAAATCTGTTGGAGGCGCTACGAAGGGCTTCGAGTCAAGATGCGGCAATATTGAAACCCGCAGAAGCGAAACTGCGGGAATGGGAAATACAACCAGGCTTTTATTCTGCCTTACTTGTGCGTATTTGGTCACATGTTTACTCTATTGTTTATCCTATCGTTCTCTTTTCAGAATATAATTTCGACCCACAATTTAGACCTGAATATACGATGGATGGCTGTGCTGTATATGAAGAATGGTATCGATAAGTATTGGAGAAAAACTGCTCCAAAGTGAGTAAAATGAAATCATTTCGAAATTTGTTATTTGAAGTCATCAATTGCAGTGCAATTAGTGAGGAAGAAAAAACTTTGATTAAAAGAGGACTGATTTCTTCATTCAATGAACCTGTTAACCAAATTGCAACGCAAAGGGCGGTTTTAGTGGCTAAGATAGCGAGGATAGACTGTCCCAAGGAATGGGAGGAATTATTGCCATGTCTTCTTCAGACGGTATTGAGCAGTGACATTCTTATTCAACACAGATCAATTTTAACCCTTCAACATGTTATCAAAACAATATCATCTAGGAGATTAATAGGTGAATACAATTCCACATCTTAAAACAATCGTAATCTTTAATATGACCTTTTATTTCAGGTGATAGGAGAATATTTCAAGATTTTACTACTAATATTTATAGTTTTATTGTTAATTTATGGAATACTTTTACTGACCTATTCATCAGTAACATATGCCAGAATGAGAGTGTGGAACTGACAATATCCAATTTGGAAAAAGCTGTACTGACGTTGAAAATATTGAGAAAATTGACTGTTTATGGATTGAATAAGCCTCATGAGAATCGGTCGTGTATGGCCTTTCTGAAGGTTTTGTTCGATAAAACTAAATCGGCTTTGGAATGCAGTGAGTACTATTAATTTTTTTCTACAGTAATTATCATTGTTTTTAATCGGAAATTGGATGATACTTCATACTTATTCTTCTACAAAAAAGAGTCGAATATTCGAAATGGTTGTAGTTGATCAAAAATGAGCAGAAGATTTTTAAATCATGGATTTTCAATAAGGAAATATTGAAAATTATAATGTTTCAACACATTTATTGGCGAACATTTCTTGAGTGTTTTTATTTGAGGTAAATACCTTTTTCAACTGCCTCTACTAGTAGGCTTTCATGTGAATTCATTTTTATAGAAGTTTAGAAACCTAGTAAATATTGTTTGAACGAAAAGGACAAGGAAAAAAAAATCTCAAAAATGTTTGGTGTTTTTCAACAGGCTGTATCTCTAGTTTCTGAATTTATTGGTTTACAATTTTCCAGAGTACTGGCAGCCATGCAATCCTCGGATAAAGAACGAAGAAAATTTTTTTTTTATTTTCGCTCTACGCGCATGGAAAAATTTTTTTGAGCTAGACCTATGCAAAGCTCGCATAGCATCTTTATTCAGGTCTAATTTGTTGTTCACTACCCTTGGAAATGACCATTCGTCTTTGAGATATCCCATTTTGAATGCAAAAGGACCCTGTTTCACTCAACTGCCTATATCTCTTGAAATGCTGGAGGCCTATAAAACTGACAGCGGGTTTATTTTTCTGTAGAATATTTTCAACAAAAATCAATCATCATGTTTAATTAGGAAAATGTTTTGTTCACCTGTTACGGTAATGTGAAAAAAGAGCAAGAAAATGCCATTTTGCCATTTGTTGGTTAACAGACTGTATCTTCGTCAATATTGGAGGGAAAGCTAAGGTTATAAGAAAATTTTACAGCCTAATGTACTCCAAAGACCCCCCCTAAATCGGTAGATCGATCGGTGAACCGGTTTTCCTTGACCAATTGATTGAATTTTGAAAGAATTAAGGGAACAAGGTTTTGTTCCTTAAACTTGAGCTAATAATTTTTTTCAGTTATTAGTTAATTTTGTATATTTTTTGAAGATCAAAAAAAAAAAAAAATAAAGAAAATAAGAAAAAAAAAATTTTATTCTGAAAAAAAAATGTGGAAAGTTTGAATGCAAAACTACTTTCTCGTTTTCTGACAAAAATTTCATTGATTGGTTTACCGCCTGCATCAGTGTTTCCAAAGCATACCACATGGAGGTTGCACAGTCGGATTTACGCTTGTTTTGTGCTCAAACACGTGTGTTCGTGATTCTTCAGAAATGAGAGCCTGTGGTTCGTCAGCTTCACAGTATTCGACGACCCAAAACTTATTTTTTAAAGAGTGTGTTTATCATTGTTGTGTGAGTAATATTCAGAAGAAATAAAAGTCTGTGGTTCGTCAGTTCCACAGTATTCTATGAAAACGAAAAAATTCTATCGCTCATTTTTTTTGCAAGAAAAATTTTTCAAAAATTTCTCAAATTTGTAAAAGCCTTTTTTTTACGATTGAAAAAGACAGTTCTGAAAATATCGAAAAAAATTTTTTTCTTTCAGTGAATATTTCTATTTTTTTTTCTCGATATTTTCAGAATATGGGTCACCGGTTTTTTTATTTTTTTTTCATTAAAACATTCAAAATTGGGTAAAAAGTGAAAAAAAAATCAACAATTGATTCTTGAAAAGAAGAGGTCAACTTAAAGGAACGAAAACCTTGTCCCCTTAATTTTTTCAGAATTTCAATCAATCGGTCCAGGAAAACCGCTGAATCGATTGATCTACTGATTTGTAAGGGTCTTAGGGGTATATTAGGCTGTAAACTTGTCTTATAACCTTAGCTTTCCCTTCAATATTGACGAAGATATAATCCGTTAACCAACGAATGGCAAAATGGCCTTTTCTTGCTCTTTTTTTACATTACCGTTACAGGTGAAAAAAAAAATGATTTCTTAATTAAACATGATTGATTTTTGTAGGAAATTTTCTGCAGAAAAAGAAACCGGCTGTCGGTTTGATAGGCCTCCAGTTCTGCGGAGATATCGGCAGATGAGTGAAAAAGGGTCCTTTTGCATTCAAAATGGGATATCTCGAAGACAAATGGTCATGACCTAGGGAGACGAAGAACAAATTAGACCTGAATAAACAGGCTATGCAGGCTCTGCATTGGTGTAGCTCAAAAAAAATGTTTCATACGCAAATATGAAAATTTGAAAAAAAAAATTTTTTTCGTGCTTTATCCGACGATTGCATTACTGCCCGTACTCTGAAAAATTGTTAACCAATAAATACAGAAACTAGAGTCTTCAAGCTTCAGTTAATTTTTCTATTTCTCATACGACCATTTTTCACTGAGATACAGCCTGTTGAAAAACACCATATAATTTGGAAAATTTTTTTGTTCCTTCGATTGTTGCGAGAAGTTTATATAAAAATTTATTTCACATGAGAGTCTACTTATAGAGGCTTTTTAAAGAAATAATTTCACGAATTTAATTCCATTTTTTTGGTCTAGATGAATCTTTCAGGTTACTGTTAACAACACAAATAGCGCTTGTATGCCAAAAATTTTTAATTATGCATAATCTCAAAAATGTCAAACTTTAAGATAGAGCTGTCAGTTGTCAGTTTGGACTAGGGTAGTCTAATCCCGAAACATGAGAGGCAACCTGCAGTATGTATGTTGGAAATTGGTTTAAAATGAGTAGACCATAATTTATTTTGAAAATTCGAAATGGAAGAATTGACGATTTGATTTTGTGTTGTTTATTCGCATACATGGGCAAGATGAATGAATAATTAATTCGACAATATGTTGATCTGAAAATACACTGCGCAATAAAAATCAACGCACATTCTGAAAATCTCAATTTTAATGAAAGTTAACTTTACATTGACTTTATAACTTATTTTTTATGTTTTCTCGGAAAGGTTTTGAATGAAACAAGACACATTAAATGAAAGAAAAATTCAGGATTTCACCGAATCTTATGTGAAAGAAGAGAAATGAACGATTTTCAAAACACTGAAATGCTGATAAGTGATTTTATACTCGGTATTTCCACCCCTTGCGTTAATTACAGCTCGGCAACAACGGTTCATAATCTTAAAATGTTCTGATCTAATCCTTCCCAGATTTCTCCGAGTTGTATTCCTAAGTCATTAAGAGTAGCTGGATGATTTTCTGAACTTCTCAGCCTTCTATTGAGGTTGTCTCAAACCTGCTCAATCAGATTGAGATCTGGACTTCTTGCTGGCCATTCCATTCGAGTGACTTCAACCTCTTCAAGGTACTCCTGAACGATGCGCGCACGATGGGGTCTGGCATTATCATCTATAAAAATGAAATTTTCACCAATGAATGGGGAAAATGGCACTACATGCTCTTCAAGAATGTTCCTTATATACTTATCAGCATTTATAGCTCCATTATCAACGACCACTAGGTCTGTGCGAGCAGTCAAAGATATTCCACCCCATACCATAATCGATCCTCCCCCGAAACCAGTAGTATTCAGGAAGTTGCTCTGAGCATATCTTCCATGTGGACGTCTGTATACAAGGAAACGTCGATCACAATGGTAGAGGCAGAATCTAGATTCTTCTGTGAAGAGAACTCTCTAACAATCGGCCTCTTCCCAATGGATATGCTCTCTCGCAAAATCCAAACGCGCCCTTCGATGGGCTGGGGTAAGAGCTGGGCCTCTTGCCTCGACACGAGGCCATGAATCTTATTCTCTGAGGCGATTTCTTATTGTCTGAGTGCTAATTTGCACCTCATGAGTTTGCTCAAGCTGATTTTTAAGGAGGCGAGCGGTTGCAAACCGTTGTCGCAATGAAAAAACTCTCAAGTAACGTTCTTAAATGGCAGTTTTTACCCGTGGTCTACCCTGGCCTGGTCTTCAGACATTCATACCTGTCTCCCTGAATCGCTGCAACATTCTGGACACACTTGTATGGGAAACTCCAAACGTTTCTGCAATTCTTGTGTATGTCCACCCTTCTTCTGGCAAAACTACCGCTTGGGCACATTCCTCTTGGGTCAAATTGCATGTTTCGCGTTGCACAGCGATCGAGTGTAGAAAATCAAACGAAATAATCATCTTTTTTTCTTCCTGCTGGGAAAAAACAACTGTATTGAAGAAAAACGTTGAAAGTGGATAACATATGCATGCATAACTCTGATAAAAATAATTGTCATTGAGAACACCTTCAGTTGTAGAATAAATTTGAGATTTCCATAATGTGCGTTAATTTTTTTGCGCAGTTTATGATACATCTGAGTTGAATCCGTGCGCTGTCTGCGACGTTGCCGCTACTTCGAAGATTTCCTAACAATGTCCCTTTAACAAATTCTGATTTTTTATCAGGGAAGCAGCTGAAAGGAAAAGGAATCTACGTCCTAGAACTCTGCGAAAAATACATAAACCACTCGACCAAAGTCCTGGTCTCCCTCCTGGAAAACCACCCCTTCTCCTTCGTCAACCTAATCCACAGCAGCCTGGAGTTCACCATGTACTACCTCTTCACCCCGGAAGGCATCCAGTACACCTACGAGCGGTTCTCGATCCAATGCTTCAACATAATCAAGGGCATCTTGCACTGCAACGAGTACAAGCCCGGGAAGAACGTGCAGAGCTCCAAGTATCCGGAGATGGTGCAGGCCAGGGACATAAAGTTGAGCTTCTTCCAGCCGAACATACTGACCGAGATATGCAGGAGGCTGGTGACGCACTACTTCATACTGAACCAGGACGAGTTGGATATGTGGGATGCGGATCCTGAGACGTTCGCCAACGATGAGATTGGGGACAGTTGGAAGTATAGTCTACGGGTGTGTTACTTTAATTTTTTTTTTGTTATAATTTTTTTTTTTAATTTTTCGAGTGAAGCTCTTGTTTAGTTGACAGAATGTATTTCGTTGACCTATCTCCTCCTAGACTACTGGACTGATCACCATGAAATTTTTCATGCTTACAGAATTCCATTAGAGGATGGTTTAGGTTCAATAAAATCGAAAATCGGACCAAGGAATAATCATATATAGGGTTATACACAAATATGGCTCTATAGAATATTATTTTATTATTATTATTAACAGTCTTTTATTGCCTATGCAATTGGCCATCGACCAAGGGTCCTTCAGCCTGTAATTTCACAATCCTTGATATACTTAACTATTGCTTAAATAAAAATAAAAGGTTATTATAAATTTAATAGCTACCTCACCAATTTAAAAAAATATTTTGCACAGTGAATCTATAGGACTTCCTGATACTACAGTCTCAATTACAGCTCTGGGGAGGCAGTATTTTCAAGAAAAAAAAAATAAATGAAACTCATAAATATACTCAAAAAAAAAAATTTTTTTAATAAAAAAAAAATTTGATAAAAAAATAAATCATCGATCCGCATTCAGGTTAGGTTAGATTCATTTTCCCTACCTCAAGATCACAAAAAAAAATACAACTAGGCATGGAACTTTATAATTACCAAATAAAAAATTAAAATGTTACATATTCTGAATTTTCTTAGTTTAAATCATGAAACTGGTGAAATACAGACAACTTCGAGGTTTTTCATCAAAAATTCTCATTTTTGAGATTGTCCGAGAAGAAAGGCTGATGCTTCTTTTCCGATAGCGTGATTTTCAGAATATGATAAAAGTGACGAAACATCAAAAATTATTTTTTTTTCAAATTGGAACCCCATTTTTTCGAAGCATTTTCGAAATATTCGTCAAAAAATAATAGGAGCATACGTCCAAGACTTTTATCTCAAAATGAATATTTCTCGAGATTTTCAGGAAAAACGATTTTGTCTTCAATTTTCAATCTCATTCCGAATGTGTTTTTTCACTCTAAAATAATTAGCGGTGAAGTGAAATTTTCGGAAATCTCTGTTTTCGAGAAAATATTTCTTATAGTTCAGACGAGTTAAGTTCTTGAATTATCATCTGTAATGCGAGAGCAACAATGGGTTTAAAGTTCTTAATGTGAGTATTAGTGAAGACAACGTAAAAAACAACCAGAAATGCAGAAAAAAATAATTTATAATAACTTTTGATGCTTTTGAAAGAATAATTAACAGAACATGTATCAATTTCACTACTGAAAATTCAAATTTCCCTTCCATGACAAAAATGAAATTCTCCAGAATGGAGAATTTGCGGAAATTATCATAAGCTTTAAAAAATAAAGAGCTTGACACAATATGATGTGAAATAGAAGAAAAACGGTTCATTATAGCAAAAAATTCACTTGACCGCTAAAAGTAAAAAAAGACATTCGAAATGCGATTGAAAATTGAAGAAAAAATCGTTTTTCTTGAATATCTCGAAAAATATTCATTTTGGGATAAAAGTCTTGGGCGTATGCTCCTATTACTTTTTGACGCTTCGGAAAAATGGGGTTCCAATTTGATAAAACGATTTTTTGATGTTTCGCCACTTTTAACTTTGACAAATAATTCGTGACCTCCTGTATCATATTCTGAAAATCACGCTATCGAGAAAGAAGCATCAACCTTTCTTCTCGAAGATTCTCAAAAATGAGAATTTTTAATGAAAAGACCTCAAAGTTGTATGTATTTCAACAGAGTTCAATTTTGAGATTTTTTTTCGTTTTTCCTCATTTAAAGAGAATTTTCTCGGGAAAATTCAAACTTTTGGAATAAAAAAGACTCAGAATTCAATGGAGAATCTATTTATGCAATAAAACTGGGTCTTCCCATTTGAAAAACGAAAGTTTATGTCGCTTCCGGAAAAACCGGAAGTCCTAAAACCTTCAAAAAATATACGAGAAGTCGTCTTCTTTCTCGAAGCTCACCTTTGGAATTTCAATCCTGAAGTTGTATATTCTCTAAAAATATTCTATAGAGCCATATTTGTGAATAACCCTGTATAATACCACTTGAGATGAAATTTTGCTGGCAAAATTTCTCGGTTGTATTATGAAAGTTTGTTGCTAGGCAATTTCGCGAATTTGACATTTGCATCAAAATCAGTAGCCTACAGGCGGAATATTTCCAAATCTTTCTTGAAGGCTCATTTTCAGAAATTTCCAATCTATGTTTTGACACGTTTTGCAGTATTCTACACAAATAAGTGTTCAACATAGATTAACTAAACGTTTTTGTTTTCTCTCTGTATTCATTTTTGTTGTCATGTGTTGAGGTTGTTTGATTTCAATTCACCGAGGGTAAGCGAGGTGCGCCTATGGCAGAGCGCTAGCGAGGTCATGGCCGAAACTAAAGGTCTTAGGATACAAAACAACCAATTATTCTGAAAGGCCTAGCAATCCTGCATTCACCATTAGGCTATGGCTATTGACTCTTGAAACACCCTGTATAGTGAGGCTCCGTGAAAGTCCCGATTTCTTACGGAAAATCATCTGGACAGACGCGGCACAATCTTGTCGATTTCTTCATCTGCTTAATACGACGTTGATTTAATTCTTGCGTTCTTGTTTCAGCCCAGCATGGAAGCTGTGTTCGTTACCATGTTTCATGAGTTCAGGGAAATTCTAGCGCCAGTTTTGTTGGATCTTATAAGGGAGACCAGCGGTCTTGTCCCTCCAGAAGACATGCCGGGCATCTTGAAAAAAGACGCCGTTTACAACGCGGTGGCTTTGGCAGCTTTCGACTTATACGAAGAGGTGATTTTTTATTTTTTTATTTTTTTTATTTTTGAAAATTAGGAATACAACAGGTAATGGCTTTTTAATAGATAGATATATAGATAAGCTGCTTTATTTTAAATCAATTTACAAAAGAAATCGAAAATAAAACAGTCTCAGGAAATTACATGACTTCAGATCCGTTTGCACCATTGTTCCTTAAAATTAAGGATCCCTTAAATATTGACAGTTGCACAACTGTCACTCAAATGAAAATCTTACGTAAGGGACCTTAGAATATAGAACAATATTTTATTATCTATGTAGGGACCCTTAAGTAGTTCTATCTAGTGATATTTCAGTTTTTCATGTTGTTTAACTTCACCCTAGTTCAATAAAGCCTTTTCATTGGCTGGCCGGATACAGATGATAGTTGCCATTTCCTTAACCTACAGCTTTACTGTCATTTTGACGATTTCATGCTAGTTGAAAGTTCAAATTTTTTCCTATAATTTCATAGAAAACAACAAATGTTCAGTCAGTTTGACAAATTATTTTAGGTTATAATCCCATGCTTAAATTTGAGGTTAGGTTTAAGGATCGAAACGTCACTTAAATATTTAAGGAACGATGGTGCAAACGGATCTCAAATACTCGGCTAGTCCATAAGGCTCCAGATCAATAAACAGCTTTTTTGTTTTTATTTTGAATTGCCCATGATTTTCTATCATTTTTAAATTCTCAGGTATTTTATTGTATACTTTTATACACATGTAGGAGGGATTTTTTGTGTCAGTGATCTATGCATTGGGTAGTTGATGTTGAAATTTCTAGTGTTATGATTCATATTTGTATTACTTTGAAGAAATTCTCCCTTATTTCGATGTAAGTACAACAGGCATTCATGGGGGTACAGGCCATAAACAGTCAATATTCCAAGGCTTCTGAACTTACCCTACAAGACTCTAAACTCAAATTTATGAGCAGTCTTACAATGCGTTTCTGAACTACAAATACTGACTGTACAGATGAGCTCATACCCCAGAATATACACTATGCAAAAAAATTAACGCACATTATGGAAATCTCAAATTTATTCTACAACTGAAGGTGTTCTCAATGATAATTATTTTTATCAGAATTATGCATGCATATGTTATCCACTTTCAATGTTTTTTTCAATACAGATGTTTTTTCCCAGCAGGAATAAAAAAAGATGATATTATCAGATTTTGAATGTATTGGCTCCATTCTAAAATCAGTTGTCCTCGATCAATTCTAGTGATCAATAGTTTTTTTTTCGTTTGATTTTCTACACTTGATCGCTATGCAACGCGAAACACGCAAATTGACCCAAGAGGAATATGCCCAAGCGGTGGTTTTGCGAGAAGTAGGGTGGACATACACAAGAATTGCAGAAAGGTTTGGAGTTTTTCATACAGGTGTGTCCAGAATGTTGCAGCGATTCAGGGAGACAGGTATGAATGTCCGAAGACCAGGACAGGGTAGACCACGGGTGACAACTGCCATTCAAGAACGTTACTTTATAGTTTCTTCGTTGAGTCAACGGTTTGCAACCGCTCGCCTTCTTCAAAATCAGCTTAAGCAAACTCATGGGGTGCAAATTAGCACTCAGACAATAAGAAATCGCCTCAGAGAATATGATTTAAGGCCTCGTGTCGCGGCAAGAGGCCCAACTCTTACCCCAGCCCATCGAAGGGAGCGTTTGGATTTTGCGAGAGAGCATATCCATTGGGAAGAGGCCGATTGGGAAAGAGTTCTCTTCACAGATGAGTCTAGATTCTGCCTGTACCATTGTGATCGACGTTCTCTTGTATACAGACGTCCACATGAAAGATATGCTCAGTGCAATTTCCTGAATGCAACTGGTTTCGTAGGAGGATCGATTATGGTATGGGGTGGAATATCCTTGATTGCTCGCACAGACCTTGTGGTCTTTGATAATGGAGCTATGAATGCTGTTAAGTATATAAGAAACATTCTTGAAGAGCATGTAGTGCCATTTGCCCCATACATTGGTGAAAATTTCATTTTTATGGACGATAATGCCAGACCCCATCGTGCGCGCTTCGTTCAGGAGTACATTGAAGAGGTTGAAGTCTCTCAAATGGAATAGCCAGCAAGAAGTCCAGATCTCAATCCGATTGAGCAGGTTTAGGACAACCTCAATAGAAGGCTGAGAAGTTCAGAAAATCATCCAGCTACTCTTAATGACTTAGGAATCCAACTCGGAGAAATCTGGGAAGGATTAGATCAGAACATTTTGAAATAACTCATTTTGAGTATGAACCGTCGTTGCCGAGCTGTAATTAACGCAAGGGGTGGAAATACCAAGTATAAAATCACTTATCAGCATTTCAGCATTTTGAAAATTGTTCATTCCTCTTCTTTCACATAAGATTCGGTGAAATCCTGAATCTTTCTTCCATTTAATATGTCCTGTTACATTCAAAACCTTCCCGAGAGAACATAAAAAAAAGCTATAAAGTCAATGTAGAGTTAACTTTCATTAAAATTGAGATTTTCAGAATGTGCGTCAATTTTTTTGCGCAGTGTACTTGTCTTCATTTTCTTTCTAATTTCGACTAAGTAGGTGCCTTTTATGCATTTGGGTTGACACTCGTTTGGGCCACCCCTTTAGCCTACTACTATTTTTTTCCAGGTGGATTTCGACCAGTGGTTCACCACAACCCTCAGCGAAGAACTGAAGATAAAACACAATAATTATAGGATAATCAGGAGGAGAGTAAGTGTACTTATGGGAAAATGGGCGGGCATCAAGCTGTCGCCGAAGCTTAGGCCGTGTCTATACGAGTGCGTCATCAACCTGTTGAGCTGTCAAGAAGACATGGCTGTCAGATTGACGGCTTCGTCCACTCTGAGGTTCGCCATCGACGATTTCGAGTTCGACGCCGAGCAGTTCAAGGATTACCTGGAGGCTTCCTTCAACCTGCTGTTTCAGCTCCTGAAGGAGGTTGTGGAGTGTGAGACGAAGGTAATGTCCTGTTTGAACCCTTACAAAATGAAACCATTGAATTATCATTATTATTTATACAAATAAGAGTTTAGGTCAAACCTATAAACTCTGAAAACAAACTTAAATGAATCGTTCACATGTTTGAGAAAACAAAGTGAAAGAAAGGAAGAAACTAAAAGAGACATTCACATATTCACTCTAACAAGTGTCCGCTCGTCGTGTATATAAGGTATTTTTGGAGGTGAGTTTTTTTTGAAAGGTTGAGAACTTTTCAAAATAAAGGCGATTTCGATTGACGTTGGTTGTTGGTTGGTTCATAGATTGGTCCGTCAATTTTGGACCAACCGCATTCGAATGACAAATTGGTGACATCTCGAATCAGCTGTTTCGCCGAAATTTGAACCGTACTCGAAAGCGCGGTTCGTTTGACGTTGTCATTTATGAACCGAGCGGTCAACCGTTAACCAACCAAAACAGCCATTCGAAATCGCCTTAAGTCATTTTATCAAGAATCGTTTCTATGAAATACAATGCAACTTTTTTTTTTATGGCAAGGCAGTTGTCCGGATTGAAGAAAAACAGAATTATTCTTAAAAGTTGTTTAATGAAAGAAATATAATAACCATAAGAGTAAAAGAAAATATCCGATTAGTTCGAATTTTCAAACACAGGATATCAAAAAATGATATGTTTATTTTTCTTGTAATTTGTTTATTGAACGAATAGCCTTATTCAGAAAAGGAACAAAAATAATTTGAATTTGAATCTGTAAAATCAAGAGATCACTCTAAAATTTTAACCAAACTTGAGGAAATCTGAAATTTTGGTTTGAACTTCAGAGTGAGCTTCATTTTTCACTGCTATATTCTTCATTTCGAAGAGCCTCTTCATGTGCTCGTCTGAAATTTGGTTTTCTTTATTCTTCACTTTTGTGATCGTTGACGATTTCATGCTTTTTGAAATTTAAAATTTTTTGCTATAATTTCATAGAAAACAAATATTCTGCAGTCAGTTCATGAGTTTGACAAATAATTGTAGGTTATAATCCCATCCTAAGGAACTTAAATTTGAGGTTAGGTTTAAGCATCGAAACGTCACTTAAATTTTCAAGGGATGTTGGTGCAACCGGGCCCCTTAGAACAGACTAAGGTTAAAATCAGGAACTCTGATGGAAGTATCAGTAATAAGAGCTTTATTGAAAAAATTGCATACATTCCATTCAGATTGCCAAATTTTTTTGTCGCTTCTCTTCATAGCAATCAGAACATTCGACAAAAAGGTTTACGCAACTTCAATCTGGGGACCTTATTATCTGGAATATAGGGTGTACAGGAAATGAATTTGAAAAGGGATTAAATTTTTTCCAAAAATTTAAAGTTGTCTCTCTATGAATATGGGGAGGAACAATATTTGAGAAGACCAGTAACCAAGGAGTAGGTTAGATTTGATAGTACCAGTAATAATCCTCATAGTAAAATTTAGTTGGAAGTTGATACCATTTCCGGTGAAAGCGGGAGTCATTGATATTTGAAAATATATCATAAATGAAGGTCTACTTGGCTTATATATCCGCACAAAACTTGAAATTGATCGAATAATTATTTCTCTATAAACTTCTAATGGGCACTCCGGTGGGTCACCCTGTAGAGTTGTAACTGTAGGAATGTGTGAATTATCATAGGGTTCGACTCTGGACGGACAAACCGTAGCCCCCCCTCCTTATGCGCCGAATTGTTCACCTTGCCATTTCTTACATTCGAACAGACTATAGTCCCTTCTATTCTATCTTTACGAATGTATTTCCTTCACTTTTTTCTTGCTTTTCAGATGCACATCCTCAACGTCATGACCCTGATAGTCGAGAGGGTTGGCCATACCATCCAACCCCACTCCGACGCCCTCATCCAATACCTACCTCTCATATGGAAGGAATCCGACGATCACAACATGCTCAGATGCGCTATCGTCACCACCCTGGTCCAGTTGGTGAAAGCCCTAGGAACGGTAGTTCCGGAACTGACTCCTTTCCTTATACCGATCATCATGCTGGGCACTGATCCAAAGCAGTCCGCCATCGTGTACCTGCTTGAGGACAGCTTGGAGCTGTGGCTGACAGTGTTGGAGAATTCTGCTTGCATCACAACGGAGCTTATACAGCTTTTCGACAACATACCGTCGCTACTTGGTGAGTATGAAGCGGTTAAAAGGTACAGATATGGGAATATTTCGCATGGGATTCAGAAGTCAGGGACGGGCCCGAGGGGGGGGGGATGGGGGGGATGATCCCCCCCCAATGTTGAACTAAGTTGGCAAATTTTCAAAGTAGTTGGAAAAATTTCAAAGCGGTTGGAAAAATTTCGAAGCAGTTGGAAAAAATTTCAAAGCAGTTGGCAAATATTCAAAGCAGTTGGAAAAATTTCCAAATCAGTTGGAAAAAGTTCAAAGCAGTTGGTAAAATTTCAAAGCAGTTGAAAAACATAATTCCGAGAGAGTTATGAAATACGAAGGAATCTGAATTAGAAAAAAACAAGTTTGCAATCAGTACTTCGCAATATATGTATAGCCGGTAATAAATGGTATTTAACCCAATGTTTTTACCATCAAGTGTTGGGAGAGATGCGGTCTCAAGAGGTAGTTGTAAATTTTTCAGTTACGTCGCATGGACTGTGTCATAAAAAAACCATCTGATATCATAAATTTAAGCTGGTACTTTCAGATGTACCAAGTGCGACGGCCTATTAGGCGTTTCTGGAGAACTGGGCCTTTATGACCTACCGAGCAAGAATATTCTTGCAGCCTGACATCTTTCAGTTTATGCAGGGGATGAAAAAAAATTTCAAAAATTTTTTTTCAATTTTTTTCTCCATTTCGATAGAGTATTAAATTGTGAATACATTCGTATTCAAATCGTTGCATTTGTCATAATATTGAGAAAAAAACTGATGAAAAAAGGGAGATAACCTATATATTTCAAGCACAAACCCTTTTCACATTTTTGAAGTCGAAAACTGTGGAAATATTGTACAGTTTTAAATTTTGAAAAACTCGTCATAGGGTGTTCCAAATGTTGGGTCAAAAATTGGGATCAAGATTGGCCCATAACTTTCGTTTTTCAAATTAGAACCCTATTTTTTATGATTGCTTTGGATTGTGCGAAGAAACATTAAGATAATGTTCCAACATGTTAATGCTCCTAAAATTAATTATTCTTGAGGTATTCAAGATTTCCTGATTTCAAGTCGTATGTAGTGTAAAATTCATAGAATCTGTTTCATATCAAAAATGGTATTGGTCATACAAGATAAATTATTCCAATAACTCACTAGTGACTCACCTCTTTTCTGAATTCATTTATCATTGTTGATATGGAACAGATTTAATATATCAATTCTGATATATTATTATATTATAACTCAAGAATTATTAAATTTAGGAGCATCAACATGATAGAACGTTATCATAATTTTTCTTCGCACACTCCAACGCAATCATAAAAAAATAGGGTTCCAATTTGAAAAAAGAAAGTTATTGGTCAATCTTGATCCCAATTTTTGACTCAACATTTGGAACACCCTGAGACGAATTTTTCTCGATATTTTGGAAAGTATTTCGACGAATGCAACTATACGTATACGAATGTATTCAGGATTGCATACTCTATCCAATTCGAAAACAAAAAAAAAACAGAAAAATTAATTTTTTTATTTTTTTCACTCTCTGTACAACTGAAAGTGGTCAGGCTCCAATAATATTTTAGCTCGGTAGATAATGTCAAACAATAAGATAATCCCAATTTTCAGATTTCAAATAGTATTTTGTTGGGCAGTAAATGTGATTGACAGGATGGCCCATGAGGCATCCTTAGAATATCTAGAGAAGACGCAGGTAATGAGAGAATTAGGTGTCAGAGAGTCTGGTGCTCTCTGAGTAACTACATCTCATCTGCGAACCTTCCTAGTGATGTAATGGTCAAGAAAGTAAGTACTGAGAAAAACTTCAGAACGATGCTATGCAAAAAAAAAAGAATGAGATCGGGAATACAACGACCAAAATTTCAGCGAAAATACTGTTGAATGGTATATAGATGGTTCTTAAAACAACACGGGAACTGGCGCTGGGGTTCACGGGGCCAAAGCCAAGTGTGCACTATCGTTAGGATCCTGTGTGAGTGTTCTGCAAGCAGAAATATTAGCAATCGAAAAATGTCTAGATATTAATCTAGAGAGAAACTGTCAGAATTGCGACATAGCTATTCACTCAGATAGTCAAGCTGCTATTAAAGCACTGAACTCCTATGTCATCGACTCAAAGTCGACATGGGAATGCCGGAGCAAACTCAATGAGGTAGGCAAGAAAAATAAGGTCTCTTTGAACTGGGTTCCTGGTCATTCGGGAATCACAGGTAACGAAGAGGCCAATAAACTTGCCAAAGAGGATGCTCGGAAACCATTCACTGGCCCAGAAACTTTCTGTGGTATAGCAAAATGTACATATAAAAAGGAGTTTCTGGAGAAGGAGAAAACTGAAAGAGATACACTCTCGCAGAATCTCCCAGGGTTGGATCACTCCAAAAAGTTCCTTCGGAATTTTGAAACTGCAAGATCCAAAAAATATTTGGAACTCAGTAAGAATCAACTACACCTCTTCACTGGCTTTCTTACAGGCATTGTCGCCTCAGAAAGCACTTGCTGAGAATGGGCGTATCGGACACTGACGAGTGTAGATTCTGTGGGGAGGAGGAACAAACTCCTATTCACCTAGTCACAGAATGCTTTGGCATTGTAAGCCAAAGGAAACAATGCTTTGGTCAAGAGAGCTGTAGGAGTGAGGAATTAGCCTCACTGAAGCCTTCCGAGATATTGGATTTCATAAGATCTCTGGGACTGGAAGGCGAGCTGTAAAGCTTTGTCAGGGAGTACAATAGACCATAAGGTCGCAGTGGACTGTAACCCCCTTTAAACTATTAACTATTAAGTGTGATTCAAAGATTATGAGGGTGTTCAAAAAAGGGTGATCCCGTCTCTAGGACAGAGAAAAATGAAAATGAGGCACATGCGTTTCTTATCTTCATTTTGAAATGGTCCAAGTTATTAGAATCGGTTTGGTATATCCGCGGCCTACGATATTCAACAGGCCAGAAAGTTGCTTGAAAATGCGACGTTGCCGGAATGCCATCGGAGGGTCGCAATCCGAGACTCTGAATGTTACGCCCTTGCAGTTTCCAGTAGTTCGCATCAGAAATTCGACCGCGAAACGTGTAAAGCAGATACTGACGTAAATCAAAAAACATTTTGTTAAGAAAGGGTCACACTTCAAATTAAAACTGAATGATATCAAATTTTCCGCCTCAAATCCACCACAGGGTGTTCAGAAATGAAGGGTATAAAACAAGGTTTTGTTTCACCCTGTATAACGGATGAACTACAGGTATTTTCGCAAAGTAAATTTCAGGTTAATATAACAAGACCCAATACTATATCTGATGAAAATTTTAACAAAATCGGAGAACCACGAAAAAAGATACAGGGTGTTGAATTTGACAAAAATTTAGCTTGTCCGGAATTCATTGACGGGAGTATATTAATGAACCATTAAATTGTAATGTACTTTCCTGAAACTCAAATTCTGAAATATTGTTTTTTTCCAGATTACTCCACGGAGGCCTTCACTTTATGCCTAGGAATTTGTTCGGTGCATACACTCCTAGCGCCGGATCTAGTGATGAGATCCCATGGATTTCAAATAATGACAATCTGTAGTAATATGATGGTAGATCTGAAGAACGAGGGAATTATGATGATCTTGAGACTGGTAGAGTTATATCTTAGGGCTAGTCCTACTTTGGGGGCGGAAACAGTGTTGCCAATTCTGCCTAGAATCTTCGAGTGAGTATCAGGTGACATATGTCAAAGTTATAGTCTTCTTCTATCTTTTAAAATGTGCTGTGGCGAATACCAACTACAAATCGAACAATCTGAATTAATTTCTTCTATTCTTCTTTTTCTGGTAGGTTTCTTTGTTCAGTTATCCAACAAACAAATGTATTGAAATTGAAGGTGATATAGCTTCATTGCAGAGCTGAGCAAAAAATTGTACATCAGCTTATAGATAATAATGTTATTAGAGAACACAATGTCAAAAATATTAATTGGTTGGTTTTTTACAGCCTCACACTTGATCAAGTCAGAGTACAGCTTCATACAGTTTTCCTCATTGTCACAATTTTTGCTATTCCCCAATAATATATCCCAGTTTGAAACTACCTGTTAGACGAATTTTTTTGCATGAAATGTAACTTCTGTTCACAGGGGTGTGTACGAGGGGGAGAAATATCCAATGGTCATGTCCATGTATATAACTGTTTTATCCAGGGTTCTGATATCTTCCCACAATGTCTTCTCCCAGGTGTTGGGTAGATTGGCAGCCGCTCATAATGAGAGTGAAGAAATAGTCATGTCGAAAATACTACGAGTTTGGTTGCTGAAAATGCCGAATGTGTCGCAGACAGAACAGAGAAAAGTTATGGGTGAGTTCATTGTCCTTGAATATTTTTGGTTTAGTTAATTTATTTTGAAGAGATTACTCTCACGAAGATTGTTTGAGCAGTAAACACATGCAAGAGTGCTAACTTCTTTATACACTGCGCAAAAAAATTAACGCACATTCTGAAAATCTCAATTTTAATGAAAGTTAACTCTACATTGTCATAACTTATTTTTTATGTTCTCTCGGGAAGGTTTTGAACGAAACAAGACACATTAAATGGAAGAAAAATTCAGAATTTCACCGAATCTTATGTGAAAGAAGAGAAATGAACAATTTTCGAAATACTGAAATGCTGATAAGTGATTTAATACTTGGTATTTCCACCCCTTGCGTTAATTACAGCTCGGCAACGACGTTTCATACTCAAAATGAGTGATCTTAAAATGTTCTGATCTAATCTTTCCCAGATTTCTCCGAGTTGGATTCCTGAGTCATTAAGAGTAGCTGGATGATTTTCTGAACTTCTCAGCCTTCTATTGAGGTTGTCCCAAACCTGCTCAATCGGATTGAGATCTGGACTTCTTGCTGACCAATTCATTCGAGAGACTTCAACCTCTTCACGATGCGCGCACGATGGGGTCTGGAATTACCGTCCATAAAAATGAAATTTTCACCAATGTATCGGGCAAATGGCACTACATGCTCTTCAAGAATGTTCCTTATATACTTATCAGCATTCATAGCTCCATTATCAACAACCACTAGGTCTGTGCGAGCAGTCAAAGATATTCTACCCCATACCAAAATCGATCCTCCCCTGAAACCAGTAGTATTCAGGAAATTGCACTGAGCATATCTTTTATGTGGACGTCAGTATACAAGGGAACGTCGATCACAATGGTAGAGGCAGAATCTAGACTCATCTGTGAAGAGAACTCTTTCCCAATCGGCCTCTTCCCAATGGATATGCTCTCTCGCAAAATCCAAACGCGCCCTTCGATGGGCTGGGGTAAGAGCTGGGCCTCTTGCCGCGACACGAGGCCTTAAATCATATTCTCTGAGGCGATTTCTTATTGTCTGAGTGCTAATTTGCACCCCATGAGTTTGCTCAAGCTGATTTTGAACGAAGAAACTCTCAAGTAACGTTCTTGAATGGCAGCTATTACCCGTTGTTTACCCTGTCCTGGTATTCGGACATTCATACCTGTCTCCCTGAATCGCTGCAACATTCTGGACACACTTGTATGAGAAACTCCAAACCTTGCTGCAATTCTTGTGTATGTCCACCCTTCTTCTCGCAAAACTACCGCTTGAGCACATTCCTCTTGGGTCAAATTGCGTGTTTCGCGTTGCATAGCGAACGAGTGTAGAAAATCAAACGAAAGAAAAACTATGGATCACTAGAATTGATCGAGAACAACTGATTTAAGAATGGAGCCAATACATTCAAAATCTGATAATATCATCTTTTTTATTCCTGCTGGGAAAAAACATCTGTGTTGAAGAAAAACGTTGAAAGTGGATAACATATGCATGCATAATCCTGATAAAAATAATTATCATTGAGAACACCCTCAGTTGCAGAATAAATTTGAGATTTCCATAATGTGCGTTAATTTTTCGCGCAGTGTATATGCAATACTCGTAAAACAACCATTTGGAGTAGGTAAAATCTAATTGGGAAGCTCAGGCACTCGGTGCACTCTTCTCTGTGAGTAAACTACATCTGGCATTCTAGGCGACTAAAAAAATTTGGAAGTAAAAAATTCATAGCTTCAAAGGGGGGCCCACTGCCCCCTATTTTTGCTTATGCTCTCAATGTTTTATTTTGCAGCTTTGGCTCTGGCCAATCTTCTCACCATCCTCTCGAGGCCGATCATGGAGATGTTCGGTTCCATCATGGTGCAGATTCTGGAAGCCTTGAATGACGTCACGAGAACAGACGAAAACGGGGTAATCTCGGACTGCTTGGTGCTGAACGGAGACAAGAGTCCCAGCTATTTCTACGAAGAGAGCGACGGTCTGTGCGAGACTGAGCACGATCAGAGGAAAAAAAAGTTGATATACGCCGACCCTGTCCATACCATTGTTCTTAAGGAATATCTTCAGTCCCAAGTGAGTGACCTTTATTCGAAAGTAGGAATGTTTTACTAATTGACAAAGAACCTGCAACTACCAAAAGGAGCTTTTTTTCGATAAAACATAGATTGTATAGCAAGGTGTGAATTATTGAAATTTGGAGAAAAAATCGTGAAGGTTTCCTCATGTAAAGAATTTTTTGTACAACTGCCATTAAAAGTGACACTTTTTATGACAACAAACAATGTTAAAATTTATTGTTTACATGGAAGTGTGTTAAAAAAATTTTTAGCACTCCATTTTCTTATGATGAAATCAGATGGGAAAAATTCAGCAATTGCAAATTTTTATTATCAATATTTAACAATCATTACTTATGAACATTAATATTAATCGTAAAACTAGAACAATTACTAACATTAATGCGCGGTGACGTTAGGGATCTTCGCAACACATTATTAGAATCCTCAGCACCATCAGTACTTGTAGAAATCGGAAGTACAATATTGAATGATGATGATCCAAAATCTGTTGAGTTTGGGAGAATTTTTTCAGCAATGACATTTCTATATGCAATGGAATGATCAACATAGCCCTCGGCTACCGTCGTAGACTTCGATCCATCATGTTTTTTTATATCTGTAATATTTGCTCCTGATTCTGCTAGCAACGAAGTGGAGGATCTTTGAAAACAGTGTCCTGTATATTGCTTTGGTTCTGGCAGTTTGAGGAATTCTGCAACAATATATGGAATTTTCCCAAATGTAGTAATACCAACTAGATTGGCAATGCATTTATTATTCATGTATTTCAGCAAAAACGACGATGTTTGATGACAGAAGGGCGCAGTGCAAAGTACTTATGAAAATAGTCTACATACTTCCCAATAATACTGAAAGAACGACTGACTTTCGTTTTTGTATTTGGAAGTTGTATAACCAATGATTTATTTGTTATTTCGATGTCTTCCACTGATAAATTATACAATTCTTCACGCCGACAGGCTCCAAATAATCCGAAAATAGTTGCAACCTTAACCATCAAGTATTTCTCATCTGGTGCCTTCTTTATAAACTTTTCAACTTGTTCACGAGTGAGAATTTTCGATTTTTTGGGACGATATCCTTCACTTTTCCGTTTTAAATATGCTATTTCCTTAAAGTATTTACTAACATCCACACCATTTTTGACAAGGGCGCTTGACTTCATCATTGAAAATTTGCTCCACAAAGTTGTAACTTCGTATTTTTGATTTTTCTTCTAAGTATGCCAGGAAAACAGTTTCACTGAAGTTCCCTTCTACATTTTTCAATTTACACCAGGCCAAGCAATTGGTATATGCAATATCGTACAGCTGAACAGATTTTTTTGGTAGGAGTTCCAGATTTGCTCTTCTTGCAGACACATCAATATCCAGAGGAACAACCAAATCGTCACTTTTATTAATAATTATACTCTCGACAAACATATTAAGCAGTTAAAAACCCAAGACGAAAATTGGACAGGAACGAAATTCAAATGACAGCGTCTTTTTTCATTTGTTAGTAATCATAACGTTGGCAACGTTTGCCATTCATAACAACCTTTTGATTATTTGAATATCAAAATGCATTTTGAAGTTTATTGTCATTGCCAATTCGCCCATTTCATCATCAAAATAAGGCAGTTGTACAAAAAACATTGTATGGTATTTGTGTTAAAAGTGATTTCATTTTGTTCGTGAAATTGTTCAATTCGCTCCGCTCATTTCACAAACTTTTTCACTCACAAAATAAAACGTCACTTTTAACAATCATATCATAAATAACTATTTGTTACTCAAATATTGTAGTCGTTTTTTGCAAATTTTTAAAATTTTTCAACAAACCAGGAGATCCAAAGTCGATGTTTAGTTGTTGTTTAAATGCCTAGAGCATGTGTACGTGGAATTTTTCGCCTGATAAGTGAATTTGAAAGAGGTCGTTTTATTGGTCTACGAGAGGTGGGGTTGTCATTTCGAGAAATCACAAAGTCCTGTTTTCACCAACATTCCTTAAAGTTGAGGATCCCTTTTATATTGACAGTTGCATGACTGTCACTCAAATGGAATTCTTACGTAAGGACCTCAGAATATGAAAAAATATTTTATATTCTATGTAAGGGACCCTCAAATATTTCTATGTAGTGATATTTCAGTTTTTCATGTTATTTAACATCACTCTAGTTCAATAAAGCCTTTAGATTGGCTGATGATAGTTGTCATTTCCTTATATATTCTTCTGATTGAGAGAGCTGAAATAATACAATTCGAAACATATTGAAACAAAAAAGTACCTAGCTGGGGTATGTGCAACACAGAAAAACCATACAGGTCTGTTGTATGATAAAATGAGGAAAGGGAAAAAACCCTAGAGAAAAAACCCTGACCTCACCCGTGTTAAAAAAAAATTTACTAAAAGTCTCATATCAGAGGATCTTGGAGGACATCTACGTGTTCAGAAGAACATCTTTATGTAGTTCTTCTATGGGCAGCAGAGAAAAACAGACTCTTCACCAATCTACCCGAAATTCTAGATCTGAAATAAAGCAGACAGAAGCAGTAAAAACTAGTTATTCATAATCTATTAAATGGTTTTTGAATTAACTACCCATTGCAGAAATTCTTTCTTCATAAATTAGTTATGACAGAAATGCACAATGTTTGAAAGAAATGAAAAAACCCAGAAAGTTCTCCTTTTTGAATTGCTAAACATGAAAAAATTTTAACATAACAAGCTGAACCGTAATTTGGACTAAGTGAAAAATCAACGAGTACATAACTTTCAATTGTCCTCCTTCACGAAGAAGTTCCTCTGTTGCCATGTGGGTTTCTTAGAAGATCTCAACACCATGTTCAGTGGCTAATTTCGGAACGTAATCACTCTTCTCCTTCGAATTCCTCCAATATTCAAATTTAAATTCTGAGCCTTGCTCTCTGATCATGAGGGTTCTTTCAAACCAGGTACGACCATCCCAGTGATGATTTTTCGGAACTTCAGATGTTTGTGGACCGCTACGGGACACTAATGAAAGGAAATAATCTCCCATAGATGAACAAGAAATAGACCATCTTCTTGTATCAATGCCAAGACGTGTTGGGGAGTGTATAGATAATCGCGGTGGACAAACACATTATGAACAAATCTTATGCAAAAAATTGTAAACCGTTTGTTTTCTCCAAATGTTTATCATTTACTCCTCGCTATACTTTCTATGTTTTACAAAAAAAATTTCAAGTTCAAACAGCTCCTTCTTTAAACAGCACTTTCTTTGTCAGTTTATTTCCTTCATCAACATTAGTTATATTAGAAATAATATTTAACAAATTTCTTAACAAACGCAGCGAATCTTGATATATATCAGTTTATACATATGTATAAACTGCAATTTTTTTCAAACATTCTCTGAATTTTTCTATAGGTATAATTTTAAAAAGACACTACTATGAAAATTAACATCGTCTTTCAGATATTCTCCTTGAAAAACCAGTTAGGTTTGCCCCAATACGAGCAGTTGTTGAGTCTGGTGGATGCCGATACCATGTCCCTATTGAAAGATTATATAACTTTCTGAAATATTATTCAGAACAATGTTTTTATCCTATTGATTTTGAAATATGTTGAATGTTATGTATATTGTAAGAATTTAATTGAAATATTAATTTAAATATCTTAATATTTGTATTTTTATTATACCATTGACAAAAACTGCATTGAGTTTTATTGAAATCGAAATAAGTTCTGGGATTCATGACAATAAGTCGTGTAGTATGTCCAGATATAAGGGATTGGACTCCTGCTGAGATTCTTCACTTCACAAGGTATGTAAGGAAAAATATCTTCGTAAACTTCATGAACAGTTTCAGGGTATTTGGGAGTATAATTTGATAGTGTAAATTATTTTCTTGACCATTCTCAAAAATCAATTTCTTTCATGTACTTCTGATAGTTTGTATGCATCTAGAAACCCAATTAAAAATATTCTTACTGTAACAAAAGTAATGTTTTTTGGTTATGTCAAAAGTAGTGATCGATATCGGGACGTTCTATCAGCGCCATCTATTAAAATTAACCGAAGAAGAATTTCTGGGTATTCTAATAGAACGCTGTAGATCCATTTGAAATGCTATTTTAATTCAGTATTTGACACACAGGTGCACTTCCTGAATTGCAGTCTTCTCCTACTCGTGTGTTCTCGATTCAAAGGTGAGTTAAGCCCTCTATAAACATGCGAATTCATGTGCAGGTGGATTTACTGTTTTCTACAAGTTGTCCGAATATTCACGATATTTAGAAACAACTCCAAGCAATAGAAATTAAATAAAAGGTAAGTTCGTGAAAGTTATGAATATTCCAATTACCTAAACATTTTGAAGATCCTTTCAAATTAGATGAAAAATAATGCTTCCTAATTGATTCGCTACAATCTCAGCTTTTAATTGTTTTTCCAAGGCTGCCTTTAGGAGGGATATGTAAATATTAGTCAGTTCCACTCTTGCATTGCTTCAGGTTGTAGGAAATATTTGATGTCCGCATCGCAGGACTTGGAATTTAATATAAACATTATATAGGTAGTAGTTTTCTGGGGGATGAACATTTACAGTATACATTCATCGTCAATGGATACCTAATGCCAAAGAAATTCAGAGGGCAATTGCTCTCTGAATTTTTGGTCTTATTCATAAGACCAACAATTTCCACACGTGATGATAACACAACACAGATCACCCCCAATGGAAGAGCTATCTTACCGTATATCTCCAGAATTGGTAGAATACTGAAGAGGCACAACATCGAAACCATTTATAGGCCGACACAAAAACTAGGGCAGAACTACCAAAGACAAAGTCGACCCACTTTCACAAGCCGGTATTTACAGGATACCTTGTGACTGGGGCAAAGCCTATATTGGTGCAACAAAACGAACTATCAATTCAAGAATTGAGGAGCACGAACGATGCTGTCGACTGAATCAGACAGAAAAATCCGCACTAGCGGAACATGCTCTAACAGATGGGCACAATATAGATTTCTTAAAGGCAGAGATTATTTCGAATATCAAAAATTTCTATCAAAGGCTTAACACGGAAGCATTACAGTTTATAGACATAACAACAACATGAACGGAAAAGAAGAAACCCATTTTTTTCATAGCGTCTGGTTGCTGATCTTAGAAAAAACAAAGATCAAGCGGGAGCGATAGGCCAATTAACATCACACGAGTAAAATCACGTCCTTCTCATGTCATCTGATGAATCCAGCTGATCTCTTGTCTCGTAAACACGGTGGCAACTCAACATACACCGAACTTTTCTGTATAGTCTATCTCTCCATTGAATTCTTCAATATTTCAAATATGTTTCATATTTCGTATGATACTATAGATACTATAGAATCATACGATACTATCATCATCACTAGTATCATACGATACTATACAGCCAGGGGAAAAAACCTATCTCCCCTTAAAAAAATAAGATAAAATATTAAATATCAGGAAAATCTTGAAAGACATCAGTGTGATCATCTTCATGTTATCCGTCGATGGGCTCGGATAAACAGATTCTTCCCAAAACGACTCGCAATTCTTAATCTGAAATGAAAAAAGACAAAAGCAGAAAAGAACCCGATTATTCAGAATAAATCAAATGCATTTTCTACTTTAAAAAACATCAACATTGAGGTTTCTTGGCCAAATAATGTTCGGAGGTTTATATATATTTATGACAGAAATGTCACAAAATTTGAAAGAAATGAGAAAAAAACTCCATCAATTTCCCCTTTTCGAATCTGTTCAAATATACGAACTGATAATTTTTTAACATAACAAGCTAAACTTGTAAAAAATCAATTAATACATAACTTCCAACTGTCCTCTTTCACGAGGATTTTTTTTTCTGTTTCTATGTGGATTTCTTGCAGAAGAATCACTTCGATACCATGTTCATCAGCTAATTTGGAGACGTAATCACACTTGTCTTTCGAAATTCCTTCGATATTCAAATTCAAAATCCACAAATTCTTGCCTTCTGGTCGTGAGGATTTTTTCAAACCGGATACGACCTTCCAGGTGATGATTTTTCGGCACTTCAGATGTTTGAAGACCGCTACGGGACCCCAATGAAAGTCAATCATCTCCCATAGATAAACCAAACATGTTATAACACAAGAAAACAGAATATTTTTCAGGACCAAAAACTACGACATATTCCGAGAATTGTCATTCTGACAATTCATTATAATAATTATAATTATGAGGAATTATAAGGAGGATTAACCTGCCAAGATTGTGATATTGAATAGGCTTTATGATGATTTTTTCATATTGAAAAATTACATGAAAAAAATTTTTAAACAACTTTTGTTTTTGTTGAGCAGTATATTCAGGATACGTAAAGCTAGTAAACGCTTCTTCGGAATGCTTCTCCCAAATACCCCATAACGTAAACGAGTAGATCTCCACAATTCCTCTGGAAATCGTCCAGAAGCTCACACTAATGCCCGAAATAGTTCCAGCAGAACTAATATGAAGATTTTTTTTGTTGGAATCAGGGATATTGAAACCTGAACTTCTTAATTGGAAAATGGAATCCTTATTCGGTATAACCGGATCAATAACACCAAACTTCCCGGAAGTAATGGAAGAACTTCGCCATATAGATGATTCGATATTATTTAATCGAACTTTATGTTGTGCTCAGTATATAACCCGGAAGTTTGAAAGTTCCACCCTCCAAGTTCTGATGTTTTGTAATCAATTCGAGGAGCGTATATCCGCCATATATCGCTCCGACCTTTTTTTCAAATCGAACACTTCTCGAAACCTGCACAATAAAGAAGATAAACCAAATCGAAACTTTTATGGTGAAGTACACTTCGCAAAAAAATTGACGCACATTCAGAAAATCTCAATTTTAATGGAAGTTAACTTCACATTGACTTTATAACTTATTTTTTATGTTCTCTCGGGAAAGTTTTGAACGCAACAAGACACATTAAATGGAAGAAAAATTCAGGATTTCACCGAATCTTATGTGAAAGAAGGGAAATGAACAATTTTCAAAATACTGAAATGCTGATAAGTGATTTAATACTTTGTATTTCCACCCCTTGCGTTAATTACAGCTTGGTAAGCACGGTTCATACTCAAAATGAGTGATCTTAAAATGTTCTGATCTAATCCTTCCCAGATTTCTCCGAGTTGGATTCCTAAGTCATTAAGAGTAGCTGGATGATTTTCTGAACTTCTCAGCCTTCTATCTTGGTCGTCCCAAATCTGGACTTCTTGCTGGCCATTCCATTCGAGAGACTGCAACCTCTTCAAGGTACTCCTGGCATTATCGTCCATAAAAATGAAATTTTCATCAATGTATGGGGCAAATGGCACTACATGCTCTTCAAGAATGTTCCTCATATACTTATCAGCATTCATAGCTCCATTATCAACGACAACTAGGTCTGTGCGAGCAGTCAAAGATATTCCACCCCATACCATAATCGATCCTCCTCCGGAACCAGTAGTATTCAGGAAATTTCACCGAGCATATCTTTCATGTGGACGTCTGTATACAAGGGAACGTCAATCACAATGGTAGAGGCAGAATCTAGACTCATCTGTGAAGAGAACTCTTTCCTAATCGGCCTCTTCCCAATGGATATGCTCTCTCGCGAAATCCAAACGCGCCCTTCGATGGGCTAGGGTAAGAGCTGGGCCTCTTGCCGCGACACGAGGCCTTGAATCATATTCTCTGAGGCGATTTCTCATTTTCTGAGTGCTAATTTGCACCCCATGAGTTTGCTCAAGCTGATTTTGAAGGAGTTGAGCGGTTGCAAACCGTTGTCTCAACGAAGAAACTATCAAGTAACGTTCTTGAATGGCAGTTGTTACCCGTGGTCTACCCTGTCCTGGTCTTCGGACATTCAAACCTGTCTCCCTGAATCGCTGCAACATTCTGGACACACTTGTATGGGAAACTCCAAACCTTTCTGCAATTCTTGTGTATGTCCACCCTTCTTCTCGCAAAACTACCGCTTGGGCACATTCTTCTTGGGTCAAATTGCGTGTTTCTCGTTGCAAGCGATCGAATGTAGAAAATCAAACGAAAGAAAAACTATTGATCACTAGAATTAATCGAGAACAAGTGATTTTAGAATGGAGCCAATACATTCGAAATCTGATAATATCATTTTTTTTATTCCTGCTGGGAAAAAAACATCTGTATTGAAGAAAAAACGTTGAAAGTGGATAACATATGCATGCATAATTCTGATAAAAATATTTATCAGTAAGAACACCTCCAGTTGTACAATAAATTTGAGATTTCCATAATGTGCGGTAATTTTTTTGAGCAGTGTATTTCGACTGTTGCGGAACCAAGACGAGAGATTTTATTTATTCCACGTGACGTTCTGAAACAGCGGGTTTTCCAATCAAAAACACAAGAGGAATATGAGGACTGATGCATTATGGAAGATGGCAGATGTTTTCAGGTAACTTTTTCCATATGAAAATTTAATTCAAATATTCCCTCATATTGGATGTTTTTCTGGAACTCCGTGGAAGAATGGAATAGCATTGATTTGAGTAAGAAAGAACAGATATGGGATAGGGAGTTTTCAGTAAATATCTTCAATTCCGACGAAAAACATTGTGTATTGTTTGCGGTGAAAAAGCGGAAATACAATTTTCTTCAGAAGTGAGTTGCATTCTTGACGTTATCGTGCTTGTTAGATAGAAGCGCCAGTTCCTAAAGCCAGTGGCGTAGAATTGTATTACACCATATAAATTGTGAAACAAAACGCAATTATTTTTTCACTTTTTTGTGCATATTAATTCGTTCTGTAATTTTTTTACCGGTTCTTCCCGTTGAAGTGACAAAATAGTTATTCATAACACGAGTGTTAAAAGTGACGTTTTATTTTGTGAGTGAACTGAGCGGAGCGAATTGAACAATTTCACGGACAAAATAATGTTAACACAAATACCATACAATGTTTTTTGTACAACTGCCCTATTTTGATAATGAAATGGGCGAATTTGCAATGACAATAAACTTTGAAAAGAATTTTAATATTCAAATGATCAAAGGTTGTTGTGAATGGGCAAACTTTGCCAACGTTATGATTACCATAGATAAATACTAATATAGATGGGAAAGTCCGTAGAAATTTTGGAACCGCGTTTACAGTGACATCTATCGGTCTGGAAGGAAGTACAAATCGTTTCGGATATCATTAAATAGCCGAAAATTGGCATTTGAAAGATCAAGATTATTCGCGCAATAGATCTATTGGGGAACCAATCCAGATCTATCATATTTCCTGAGATTCATTGAGATTGGAAATGATTCGTACTTCCTTCCAGTCCGATAGATGTCGGTGTAAAAATACTTTCATATTTTGATAGAGTTTCCAATAAATGGAAAAGCAATAAACTCTCCGTTACAACCATTTTTGAATTGCTTGAGAGTGTTTAGATGGTATATTGCATATATATCATATGGTAATGGAGTCTTGAGTTTGTCCTTCAAATGTGCTTGGTTGGAAAAAACAGATTTCTACTATTTTTCTCTAATGTCATTCATTAACTATTGTCAAATATCGATATTAATTGTTTCCAGGTTAAAAGATGGCGCCAAAATACGGTCTACAAGAAGAGCAAATCTGGAACTCTTACCTAAAAAATCTGTTCAGCAGTCCTACGATATTGCATATAACAATTTTCTGGCTTGGTGTGAATTGAAAAATGTGGAAGAGAACTTCAGTGAAACTGTTTTCCTGGCATACTTAGAAGAAAAATCAAAAATATGGACTTCATCAACTTTGTGGAGCAAATTTTCAATGATAAAATCAAGCACCCTTATTAAAAATGGTGTGAATGTAAGTAACTATTTTAAGGTAATAGCATATTTAACACGGAAAAGTGAAGGATATCGTCCCAAAAAATCGAAAATTCCCACTCGTGAACAGGTTCAAAAGTTTATAAAGGAGGCACCAGATGAGAAATACTTGATGGTTAAGGTTGCAACTATTTTCGGATTATTTGGAGCCTGTCGGCATGAAGAATTGTGTAATTTATCATTGAAAGACATCGAAATGACAAATAAATCATTGGTGATACTCACTTTCTATATTTCTGACGAAATGAAATAGTTTAATTATTATTAATTGGGGCTCTTTGAAAAATAATTTTTCACGATATCTAAATCTGCGAAAGCGATGCTTTTATATTGTCCGAAAATGAGAATGATGGAAAACCAGAGCAATATCATCAGTTTTAAACGAATTTTTCGAAAAAAGTTGGAATATCCCACAAATATAAAATAAAAAGAAGAGGTGCTAAAACAAAATCTTGTGGAAGACCATTGTTCAAAGTTCCGAAACTACTACTATCAATATCGACAAAAGCACGGAACCTTCTGCCAGATAGCATATTTTTTAATAGTCTAACCATTTTTCCACACTTTATATTGATATTATTATTTGAAATGTAGGTAGGGTATCTTAAATTTTTTGCAACCCTAGGAAATAAAGAAAAACTTCCTCAAAGCCCAGGCGTAAATCGTCGAAATTATAGAGGATATCGATATAAAAATAAACTTCAAGCAGATGTATATAATCCGTTATTACCTATATTTACAATCTTCAAATTGGCAGTAAACTGAAATCTCGAATTATCACAGTTATTCACATCTTCATAGTCATAACAACACTTTACACAAAACTCAAGTCAAGTCCATCCATCACAAAGCACATTTTCGTCAATTTCCTCTCTTTCATTGTCTTTATCTCCACCTCAAACCTGAAAGACTTCGAGTTGTCATTGGCTCCGATATATTGCAGAATAAATTCGATATGAGTTCCGTAGTAATAGTAGGAAAAAACAAAGAGGCTGTCGAAACAATACATATACCATTTTCTGTCCTTTCTCCCGTTTAATACTTCTAAAATACTGTTGCTTTGGATCAGACTCTTGGTGTGAGAGTTCAAAAAATGTTGTTTAAGGTCTGTTAGAGTGTTTAAAAACACACACTTTGAAAGGGCATCTGAAATTGTTGAATTCGCAGTCTATTTCGTGTTTGGTGAGTTGTTCTTGAGGCTGGAGGGTTGAACAGCCTTTATGGTGGTTCTTGCAGTAGGCTTTGGATTCTCCCATGATTTTTTGGCATAAGATGCAGGGTTTACCTTTGCAGTCTTTGCAGGAATCGTGACCAAAGAGGCAGTGATAAATTATTTCTTCCTCGATGATCTGGCTACAGTTACTACAGTGTCTTCTGGGATTGTTGATGATTTCAACTATTTCCTCTCGTAGATCAACATCTCTGTAAGATTGAGGTTCACTGTTTTCACCTTCACTCTTCAAGATTATCTCGATGGTCTCACAACTGTCTTTGCTCGATTCCACTTCACTGTATTCACTTACTTCTTCTTTGGAGCTAGAAGAACTGATTGTTTCTTCAATTTGATGATCTTCTGGTTCATGGGTTGTTGTTTCATCTCTGCAGCTACTCTGAGTGTGGTTTCGAAATTTGATAGGAGTTTCAGGGAATTCCAAGAACAAAGAACCTTCCCCGATGATTTTCTTGTAACTGGTTTCTTCACCAGTCTTCAAATTCTTGATACAGAACTGGTAATCATCTTGGCCAGATATATTGAAGCTATATTTGAGCTGAACAGATCCAATGTCGTTCACGTAAATGTTATCAGGTGTTTCGAAATCTATTTCAACGTCGATTCCTCGACACGAAATGCAAACTTTTTCTGCTAAACAATTTTTTTCTGCCCTCTGTTCGTTGTTATGGTTGACAACTTGGATATCTTTGGTTATTTTCAATTCTTCTCAGAGTTTTCGTCACTTTGGTATCGAGAATTGTTGATTTCGTACTCACACTGACAGTGGCGTCCGTTATTTATGGTGTGATCTTCATTAAGTATATCGGAAGAAGAACCAATGCAGTCCGATTTCACTTGATTATCACTGTGACACTCTGAGCACTTCTGTGTTTGATCTGTGCAGATAGGTTGCATTTCTATCGAATCAGGAAAAAACGTGACGCGTTTTAGACGAGTGAAGTATGACTTGTTTATGGCGCACAGAAAAATTTTATCGTAGTGATAATAGGAGCGAGTAAATAGACTGTTATCATAGCCACAATAAACGAGAGCGGCTGTCCAGATTGCATGGCAATTATGACTCAGGTGATGAATAAATATTAATTTCCAATTTGGGAAAGATAAAGATGTGACGTCAATTTGTATGAGGGTACAATTCGGGGAATAGGTATATCTAGAATGCGCACTAGTTTGTCATGTTTAGTTGGTCATTTCGGAATATTACACAAGATATAATGTTATTTAGAAAGATATACAGGGTAGGTTGTCAAAAAGCAGTATTACGATTTTGTTAATTTACAGGGTGTTTCAGAATAAGGTTAGGTAAATTCGGGATCTTAATCCTCAGATGATTTTATGATATAAAGTTTCTTGAACTATGGGTTTCGGAAGCAGTGTTTCTGAGATGCAATAAAAAAAAATTGGTTTTATGAAATCATTTTCTACACCAGACACGATTTCTTTTTACGTTTTGGCACTTTATGAGTACGCATTAAGACACATTTCTTCCGATACGAAACGATGTTTAATTTTCACCAGTGGCGTCCGTACAGACTTCAGTCTGAAAAAAATTTGGTAAAAAAATTGGTACGCCAATGATTTTTTCAAATTTTAAATTATTTTCGTAATCACCACATAATTAACAGTAAGAATGGTTTCTTGAGTTTTGTATCTGAGAAGAAATTATTTCTGAGAAAGTTACGAAATTTTTTGATTACTTCCAAAATGCAATTTCATCTAGCAAAGTTAGGGAATTTTTTAATTACCTCAAGAAATTCAGAAAATGTGTTTTATGGCGTACTGATAACCTACCAAAACGCAAAAGAAATGTGTACCGTTCCGAAAATAATTTCGAAAAACATTTTTTTTTTTCAACAACCTGTTTCACAGAAACATTGCGTCAGAGACCCATAATCCATAGGGGGTTTATATCATATGATCATGTGAGGATTAAGATTCCGAATTAACGGAACCTTAGTCTGAAAATTAGTCGATATTGAAGCACATGCTGAATTTATTTTTTTTTTCTGAGAAAATATTCGTCGCAGGTAAAAAACTAATGAGACCATTCTTTCTCTGAATTATATGGTTATTTCGAAAATAATTTAAAAGTAAAAAGAATCATTGGCGTAGAAATTTTTCCACCGAATTTGTTGGGACAGAAGTCTGTACGAACGCCACTGGTGAAAATTAAACATCGTTTCGTATCAGAAAAAAAGAACTTAAAGCGTACTTATAACGCACCAGAACGCAAAAAAAGGATCGTGTACGATGTAGAAAAAAATTTCATAAAACCAATTATTTTATTAAATTTCAACACCCTGTATCTCAGAAACAGTGAGACAGAGATCCATAGTTCATAGAAATTTCATATCATCTGAGGATTAAGATCACGAATTTACGGAACCTTATTCTGAAACACTCTGTATATATTCTTTTGATTCAGAGAGCTAAAATAAAACAATACATATTGAAACAAAAGCTGAGGTTGGTGCAACACAGGAAAAGCATACAGGTCTGCAGTATGATTAAATGAGGAAAGGAAAAAAAACTCAGCTGAACAAAACCCTTACCTCGCCGGTGAAAAAAAAAATTAATGAAACTAAAAATATCAGAGAAATCTTGAAAGACATCAGCGTGATATAAGAGAACATCTTCATGTTATCCGTCTATGGACTCAGATAAACAGATTCTTCACAAAACGATTCGTAATTCCTGATCTGAAATGAAAAAAGACAAAAGCAGTAGAGAAACCAATTATTCAGAATAAATTTTCTCGAATTTCGCATTCGTGTTGGAATTGCCTTCTACAACGAATATTAGACAGTATTTTCACTATTCCAGTCAATTTTTGTAAAATACACTCGGAATTCGAATGAAAATTCAGATTAATGACTTTTGTTTTGTAGTTTGGCCGTTGGTGTGACATATGAAATTTGACAGATCATGGAATTCGAATTGATTTGATGCGAAACTTGATTCGATCCGAGGTCAGTAATGACAACCATAAAACGAAAAATATAACTGAAAACAAAGCTTTAGTGAGTTTCATTACAGCACTACTTGTAGTACTGTATTGAACTCATTACGATTATGAAAAAGAGAATAGTATATTCTAACACAAGTTGCAGAGTGAGCTCCTATTCCAAGGCCAATGCGAAATTCGAAAGCATGAGTGTTGGAATTGCCTTCTGCAACGATTATTAGACGATATTTTCTCTATTTCAGTCAAGTTCCGTGAAATACTCTCGAAATTCAAATGAGAATTCACATTAATGACTTTCGTATTTTATCTTGGCAGTTGGTGTGACTTACGAAATTTGACAGATCACGGAATTAGAATTGATTTGATTCGAAAATTGATTGGATCGGAGGTCAGTACTGACAACCATAAAACGAAAAATGTATCTGAAAACAATGCTGTAATGAGTTTCATTACAGCACTACTTTTAGTTCTGTAAAGAACTCATTACGATACTGAAATAGAGAATAGTATATTCTAAAACAAGTTGCAGAATGAGCTCCTATTTCAACACGAATGCGAAGTTCGAAAACGAGCGACGAAGGAGCGAGTTTTCGATAGCATGAGTGTTGGAATTGCCTTCTGCAACGAGTATTAGACGGTATTTTCTCTATTTCAGTCAATTTTTGTGAAATACTCTAAAAATTAAAACGAAAATTCAGATTAGTGACTTTTGTATTGTATCTTGGCAGTTGGTGTGACTTACGAAATTTGACAGATCACGGAATTTGAATTGGTTTGATTCGAAACTTGATTCGATCGGAGGTCAGTACTGACAACCATAAAACGAAAAATATAACTGAAAACAATGCTGTAATGAGTTTAATTACAGCACTACTTTTAGTACTGTAATGAACTCATTACGATACTGAAATAGAGAATAGTATATTCTAAAACAAGTTGCAGAATGAGCTCCTATTCCAACACGAATGCGAAATTCGAAAACGAGCGACGAAGGAGCGAGTTTTCGAAAGCATGAGTGTTGGAATTGCCTTCTGCAACGAGTATTAGACGATATTTTCTCTATTTCAATAAAGTTTTGTGGAAACCTCTCGAAATTCAAATAGAAATTCATATTAGTGACTTTTGTATTGTATCTTGGCAGTTGGTGTCACTAACGAAATTTGACAAATTGCGGAATTTGAATTATTTGATTCGAAAATTGAGTGGATCAGAGGTCAGTACTGACAACCACAAAACGAAAAATAAAACTGAAAACAATGTTGTAATGAGTTTCATTACAGCACTACTTTTAGTACTGTAATGAATTCATTACGATACTGAAATAGAGAAACATATATTTCGTGTTTAACAAGCTGGTGGTGTAGACTTTTTTTATTGTCATTGCAGGGTGAAAAGTAAAGCCTTTCAATTAAAAATATTGTGGAAGTTTATGATGAAAAAATGATGATGATAGTTTATTATTGGGACATGTTCAAGTATTTTGAGAATTGATCCGAAAATTTTGACCTTATTGCAGATTGAATTTTCGATTATAACACCCTTGACCTATTTTATGGTTATTGTTCTGAATTTCCTGGCCTTTCGAAAACGGGGAATATGAAACGTTCCAGAAAAAAATTTAATTGTTGAGCAAGAGACACTCATTCTTTTGATAAACAATGGCGTCTGACTTCTATTGCTTTTAAGGAACACGGCATTTTTCAAGCGTTTCCAGTTATGTCGACGAAAAAATTTCTTTCAAATTCAACATTCTCATTTCGCAGTGAATATCTCAAGTTCGAGTTTCCTCAGTTACATTAACTATGGAAAGAATTCTTTTCATCGTGGAACTAGTTGTGTAATGAACGATTTAATCTATTCGGAACTTCCCTGGAGCTGCCTGAGAGAAATTCAACGTTAACTCAAACAAAGAGCAGCGATTGCATTCACTATGTATTCTATCGGAATGAACTAACCTTTGAAGGAACTAATTGTACCTGAGCTCAGAGTTTCCCTATACCCAGGTATTTCCAACTTCTCCAATGGAAAAAATCTTCTAGGAAAACGCTGACGTGAAAATATAACCGTTGAAATGAAAACTTTATTATTTTAACTGTGGTAACTGAAGCCTTGTTTTTCATGCAAAAATATTGGATTTCTTCAAACTACACCATATATTATCATAATATGGTTTTTTTCACTTTATAGTGTAACGAAGTATGAATTTTCTGTGAGAAAAGTCAGACTTCATTTTAATTTTGCATATTTGAATAATCTTTTTCTTTTCATATCAGAGTAATTATTTCCTTTTTATATTTAAACAATTAAATCATTTTCATTTCCGAATTTCTCCGTCCGCATATTTATTTAAATATTTCCGTTTTATAATAATTCATTTTACAAAATCAGAAATAAACCGTTAAGGTGAAAAAGTATCGGACGATATTATGTTAGCGTTTTTCATAGTGCAGACAGATATGAAAAACGCTGTTTATTTCTGATTATCGGGTTTTTTTGTCTCAAATCTTCGATAAGTCGAAACCGGAGAGATTTTTATCGCCTGGAATATTCGAGAAGTTTGACGATTTTTCACAGATGTTTTCTGCCCCCTCCCCGAAGATTATAAAAGGGAGATACTCGCCGATGAGGACTCACTTCTCACTTCTGACTTTCAGTTTATTCTTAGACACTTCGAGTTTTACCTTGCGACTTCTTCTAACTTCTAGTCGACTTCCCGTTTATTCTTTGAGATTTTTCAGTTTGACTTTGAGTTGCATTTTGAGTTGAATTACGATTTGATTTTCGAAACATTAGTGTGCGATATTAGGGTTTCATTTTTAGTAGTAAAGTACTTTCATTTCCCTTTCTTCGTATTTACCGTTCCGCGAGAGTGAAAGTGAGTTCCCTGAGGTAAGAACCATTTCCCGTTTTATGAGAATCTAGTGTTTCGATGCAATTGGTTTTGCACGTTTGTACTAAACCCCTTTTTCCTTGCCGTCCGTCTGGAATCCTGAGCCACACATCAGAGGCGGAGTGTACGCTCACCTCGGTGGATGACTGAGGATTACCAAAACCTTCAGTAGGGGTCCGAAGCAGAGAAACACTGGGTTCGATCATTGTTCAATACCTCCTGATTGGGTTCTAATGCTGGTAGCCAACTAATTCGTAAACTAATTACCGTCCGAAGCCACCATAATAAGTCTACCTGATCATATTAGTTTTCATCCCATTTTATTATATATGTATTGCTATTTTCCTTTAATATCATTTTGAAATACTCAGTCTGGCATTCTGACCGTACCTATATATATATTGTAAATAAATTTTTCTCATTGTGTTGCAATAAATGTTAAAACCTCAGTCTTATGAATCACTGGTTGTCGCTACTACCTTAGACAACACCGAACCCTTCTTCGACTAGTAGCTGCCTAGGTGGGTTTGCTGTTTCCCCTTTAGGAAAAAATAGCTGGCGCCCGAAGGACCTTTTGACCAAGTGAGTCTCCAGGTAAGAGAGGGCGAGCAACACCGTTACAAAATTGGCGCCCGAGCAGGGACTCAAAGACTTGAAGACCAGAAGAGACTAATTCCGAAGGACCTAGGTCAAGGAGACATATTTAAGATTACAGAGAATCCGATCAAAGTGAGTTATTCTAATTACTTCCTGTGCTGAGACTGAGTATTTCCCTGAAGTGAAATCCGAATGAAATAAAGACATTGCTGTGTTTTATTACCTGTGAACGTGTATTGAACTGTATAATTTTGATTTCCCATTGAAAACTGTTGATTTTTCCCATAAGTGTGATTTTTCATTGGACCTGACAGAGTGAAATAAAGTGAGTACAAATTTTCGATTGCAACCTGCCGAATTGAACTTTATTGTTATTTTATTGCAAACCGTTTACCTTTACTCATTCATTGCACTGATTATTTCATTCATTATTGAATTATTATTACAGTTCCATTTCAATTGTGAGAAGCTTTAACTGTTGTGAGCTGATGAAGTGATCCGTCAGTTTCCGTTATACTCTGAAGTTTTTCTTTTTTTTTTTTCATTAACCAGTTCACGACCGTTATTGTAATTTCCTTTTTATACTGGATTGGATTGTTGCCCCGAATTGAACGATACAACCAGACCTTGCAATTAATTCAACTGGGAATTATTGTGAAATTTTAACTTCATGTTGTATTAGTTTGTTCCTATGCTGGGCAATTCTCTATATCACAGTAACTGAATACTGAGTTCTAGGATTTATTTTTTTTTCTTTTTACTGATATTCGACTTTTCTGATTCAACTGATTTTATTTCTTCTGTTCTAATCTCACTGATTTTCAATTTTCCTGATTTCATTGATATAAATTATTTTTGTTATTGTGATTACTGTAATTCTGTTGTGAATTTTGAACTTTTCTTTCAACTGGTGGAGTGAAGTAATACCTGAAGACTGAAAATGGATGTGAATAGATTACTCAGCGACGAGCTGACATATGAGTTGAACCTGCGGGGCCAACTGATCCCCAGCACCGTCATGACAAAGCGGAGCCTGCTACGTCAAGTCCTTCAATCTGAAGTACCAGTGCAACCCCCGATTACCGATAACCCGACACTGGAGATGGAAATATGCAAGAATAAACTCACCGATTTAGTGGAAGCCGTTCAGAACTTCAATACCGATAACACCGTTAACGAATATTCACGAATTTTCACAAGGCTCAAACACATTCAAGGAAGATTAAACTTTATTAACACTGTAGATGAAACACAGGTACAAATGGTGGAACAAATGAAGATTACAACCGTCAGAGCCTTGGATGCCTTGGAGGAGCTCCGTACTGCCAGCAATCATGTACAGCAAACCGAAGCTGGACACCAGAGTGGGTCTCTCTTAGATACTGAGGTTCCGAATTCCCCCGGAATGTCTCCGATTCAACCGCAGACAGGACCCAAAGTGGAACCGTCACTGATCGACCTTGGAGATGGAATCAATCCTCTACCATTAGCCCAGGTTCCCCGTTCAGCCACACCTGAAAGAAATACCGTATTAGAAAGAGTTTTAGATGAAACAAGGCATACATGCAAGGGATTATTACAACAGTTACCCACTGTTCCTGTTACGCAACCGAAAATGAGAGCTGAGGAAGATTCACCGAGGCGTTGGACAAGCTCTATTCGGAGGGTATCCTTCCCTGACCTGCAAATGCCAACGGCTAACCTTCACCGTTCTGGGAACCAGACGTTCACCCAGCCCGAACATGAAGTCCGACCACACAACAGCACCAGCGGTGCCCGTATATAAATGGACCATATCATTTGATGGCAACAGTAGTGTGACAAACTTCATAGAGGAGGTGGAAAGACTAGCTGAATCACGCAAGACCCCCTGGAGCAGGTGTTTGATTCTGTATACGAACTACTCAAGAACGATGCTAGAGATTGGTACATCCCACGACGAGGCTCTTTCAAGAGTTGGGAAGACTTTAAGACACAGCTAAAAGAAGCTTTCTTACCCGTAAACTATGAGGAAAACCTGCTGGAGGAGATAAAGCGACGAACACAAGGCCCCAACGAGAAACTTCTGTTATATGTCACTCGCATGCAGAATTTGTTCCAGAAATTAACAGAGAACCGACCTTCCGAAGAGGAACAAATATGGCTGATCAGACAAAGGCTATTACCGTCTCTGCAACAAGCCTTGGCCTTCCAGGAAACTCGCACATACGATGAACTTCTGCGAAAAGGAAAAGTGTTCGAGTTAGTACAATGGCAGATGAACCGATATACCAGGCCACCATCCAAACCAGGACTCATCGAGGAACCGCACCTAACATACGAACCGTCCAGCCGTCCACAATCAAGTTTTCCGTTATACGTCCAGCCACAGAGGTCAGAGCAGCCACCAGAGGTCCCCCCAGCATCATCCCCCGCAACCAGTCAGCCACAACGACCAATACCATCTTCGCAACCAAGTGAACCAAGGGAGAACCGTCCAAGTCCAACCGACAAGAGTCACACCGTCCAACGACGCCACATCGAAGAGAAGATCGTCCCAGACCGTCAGCGCCATCCGAAGAACAACCGAGAAGAAGAGTGTCCTTTCAGACACAGTGCTTCCGTTGTGGTAGATATGGCCACATGCGTCGAGAATGCCGAGGAAGAGCGAGACTGTTCTGTTCCAGATGCCAGCGAGAAGGAATACTGTCAAGAGACTGTCCATGTTCGGAAAACTAACTGGAGGTATGGAAAGGGAGTCGACCATATCTCCAGGGACGCTGACTCCACTGGCACTCACCATCTGCACCGACAACCGACCGTTAATAGAAGTCCATATAGCCGGAAAGCCCTTCAGAGCCTTGGTGGACACAGGAGCAACCAGGAGCTTCTGCAACCAAGCAGCAGCCGACTACTTCGAGGAGAAAGGAGTAAGAGGGGAACTGTTGAAAACAGTCTGGTTACCATAGCGAATGGTAAAACCACCGTTGCCCCGAGACGCTACACAACCCTTGTAAGGATTGGAGATTACACCCTGGCCGATTTGAAGCTTTTGCTCGTACCTGACCTTCCGATGGACATTATATTGGGAATGGATGTTCTGTCGACCTACAAATTTTCAGTCAACCTCAACACCGCAGAATGTTATCTGGAGGGAAGATTGATTTCGAGGCCAGCCTCAGTCCACGAACAGGCCCTGGAAGCTCATACCACTGAAGAACACTTGGTTGAGCTAACCCCGCAACAGAGGCAGATAATGGATTCCTTTCTGGAGAAAGAACTGCAGAAATTCGAGGAAATTCACGGCACCACCGACCTGGTAGAGCACAAGATCAAGCTGAAACCTGGCACTGAACCGATAAAAACAGAGATATAGACCGCAGAATCCGAGAATGCAGGAAATCTTTGATCAGGAAGTTGACCGAATGTTAGCGGATGGAGTTATTGAACCTTCCAAGTCACCGTGGAGTTCACCTGTAGTGTTAGTCAGGAAGAAGGATGGGAAATACCGTTTCTGTATTGACTTCCGTTCCGTTAACCAAGTCTCCATAAAAGATGCCTATCCACTGCCCTATATATCTGGGATATTGGACAAACTTCGCCGGGCCAAGTTCATCTCAACCATCGATTTGAAACAGGGTTACTGGCAGATACCGCTGGAGAAGGAAAGCCGTCCAATTACCGCCTTCACAGTTCCAGGAAGAGGACTGTTCCAATTCACCGTAATGCCTTTGGCCTTCACGCCAGTCCAGCCACCTTCCAAAGATTCCTGGATACCATAATCGGGCCGGAAATGGAACCAAAGGCATTTGCCTACCTGGATGACATCGTCGTGTTGGGAGAAACTCTAGAAGACCATCTGGCCAACCTGAAAGAAGTGTTTCGCCGACTGAGAGAAGCAAACCTCCGTCTGAACCCCGAGAAGTGTGAATTCGCCAGAAAATCTCTAAAATACCTAGGCCATGTTGTCACGTCAGAAGGCATCTGCACCGACCCCGATAAAGTTTCATCAATTGTAGCCTTCCCTGTTCCGAAGACCGTCCGTGAACTGCGTCGATTTCTAGGAGTCGCCAGTTGGTACCGTCGATTCATCGATAATTTCTCCAACGTAGTTGCGCCGTTAACCAGCCTGCTGAAAAAGAAACAACGTTTCAAGTGGGGAGATGACCAACAGCAAGCATTCGATCTCCTGAAGAGGAAATTGACCGAATCCCGATACTGGCGTGCCCAGATTTCGAGCAACCGTTCGTTCTACAAACCGACGCCAGTGACATAGGTCTTGGAGGAGCTCTGACCCAAGTTATTGAGGGGGAAGAACGAGTTATCGCCTATGTGAGCCGTACCTTGAACACTGCTGAAAGAAATTACTCCGTGTCTGAAAAAGAATGCCTCGCCATAGTTTTTGCTATTGAGAAACTGCGGCCATACCTGGAGGGATTCCATTTCACCGTTATTTCAGACCACATGAGCTTGAAATGGTTAAATTCCATCAAGTCACCGTCGGGAAGAATTGCACGATGGGCCGTCTTCTTACAACAGTTTGACTTCGAAGTCCAGTACCGAAAAGGATCTATGAATAAGCTGGCAGACAGTTTATCCCGTAACCCACTCCTTCAGTCGATACTGTATGTCTGGCCGAGACCGAAACCCACTGCAAATGGTACACCAGAAAGCTAGAAGAGGTTCAAAAAGACCCAGAAAACTTCCCAGATTATTCCGTAGTAGAAGGGAAACTGTTCAGGCACTTTGGGACTCATCCGACTTCACCGAAGCTGGAAGTAGCAACCCCTGGAAACTTTGTGTACCCACAGACCAACGACCAGCCGTCCTGAAAGAAAACCACGATTCTGAATTAGCCGGTCACCTGGGAATTGCGAAAACGATCTCCCGGATAGCCAGAATTATTACTGGCCAGGGATGTTTCGAGACGTGTCCAAGTATGTGAGGAGCTGCGCTTCCTGCCAAACCTATAAAGTCTCGCAACAGAAGACCGCTGGGAAGATGCACCCACACCGAATCGCAGATGCGCCATTTCAGGAAGTCTCCACCGACGTTGTAGGCCCACTCCCAAGATCCAAGAAGGGAAATTCGTATATCGTAGTGATGCAAGACCGATTCACAAAATGGATAGAGACCAGGCCAGTGAGAAAAGCCACTGCCAAAACCGTTTATTCAGCCCTGTACGAACAAATAATTCTACGATATGGATGTCCGAAAGTTGTGATTTCTGATAATGGAGCACAGTACGACAGCCGCCTATTCAAAAGCAGTCTTCGAGAGCTGAACATCGTTCACCGTTTCACACCCCGTATTCACCGCAATGTAATTTCGTAGAACGAGCTAACCGTACTCTGAAGACCATGATAGCTCAGTATTGCCATAAAGACCACCGCGATTGGGATTTGAGATTAGGAGAGCTGACCTTTGCCCTGAATAGCGCCAAACAGGAGTCTACAGGTTACACACCGGCTTTTCTGAACTATGGAAGGGAGCTAACCATCCCCGGGCTATTTATTCCAAAAACCCCCACCGTGAGGAACGACGACTGAAGCAAATAATGACTCTGAAGATGATAGAGAACAATTGTCTTACCGAAACAACCAACTCCGATGCCTCCAAGAAGCCTACGAGTTTGTCAGTACGAGGCTATATCAGGCTCAAAACTACCAGGCCAATCGTTATAACTTACGACGCCGAGATATTCGTTATTCAGTCGGGGACAGAGTTTTGAGAAAAGCTAATCCATTATCCTCAGCGATTGACAGCTTTGCAGCAAAGTTGGCTCCAAAGTTCAGTGGTCCATATACCGTGATCAAGGTGGTTTCTCTGTTGTATACGACCTGAAAGATGAACAGGGTAAAAAGCTGCGAAACATTCATGTCAAAGATTTAAAACCGTTTCATGATCAAGACTAAACCGATTTCCGTCTGTTAGTACTAATATTCTTATTGATGTTGTATATGAATGTTTTATGTTACCTTAGTGTCACCGATGGGAACTTCCAATACCAGCTGAAGCCAGACACTGGTTATTTACTGTTACATGTCTGAGTTGTAGAACCCAACTGTACACGGAAACCTTACACCTGTACTGATCCTAGGAACCGAGAAGGAAGAACAACCTACAAATGAAAACCTGTCAATGATGGACTGAGCAACATTCTATTTTATCTAATGCAACTATCAGTATGCACCGTTCATGTAGTTTCATACTACAACCGTTTATGAGTTCATGTAGTTTCATACTACAACCGTTTATAAGTTCATGTAGTTTCATACTACAACCGTTTATGAGTAACATAGTTTGTCAACAGTTTCCTACCCCGATGATGAGGTATTGGTAAACCGTACAACTCTATTCATGCAGAGCTCCAACTCAAAAGAATGTTAAGAAGACCTACCTGCAACGAGATATTTCGGAACCGATCTTGCGCTGTTCAGTCTCATTGGACATTCTAGCGGGCCGATGCATCTCCGTTTACGAGTCGTGGAATGCAACCGAATTTCCTCCAAGATGTGCAAATGGAATGAGACCTGAAAAACCACCAGTCAGAGAAGAACAATAAAACGACGAGACGTACTTACCGTGTGAAGCGTGATTTCGGATGGTCCCATGTTTTTCACCGATGGATCCGACAATTGATGTTGGTTCCTTCTTCACAAAACGAGGCGAAAGAAAAACCGGCACTTTAGAGGTTAGCTGTCATCATCCATCAAAATGGCGAAGACATCGCGGACATGGAACAGACTTTGACAACCAACCATAGAACTTTGTGAAGGTGACTTCGGATAGTAGCGTAGGTAATCCAGTGGCGCCGCCAGCATTAGGTAAATCTGATAAAATTCAACTCCTTTAAATCGGAAGTCGAATTTTCCGTACGTGGAGGGGGTGTAACGAAGTATGAATTTTCTGTGAGAAAAAGTCAGACTTCATTTTATTTTGCATATTTGAATAATCTTTTTCTTTTCATATCAGAGTAATTATTTCCTTTTTATATTTAAACAATTAAATCATTTTCATTTCCGAATTTCTCCGTCCGCATATTTATTTAAATATTTCCGTTTTATAATAATTCATTTTACAAAATCAGAAATAAACCGTTAGGTGAAAAAGTATCGGACGATATTATGTTAGCGTTTTTCATAGTGCAGACAGATATGAAAAACGCTGTTTATTTCTGATTATCGGGTTTTTTTTGTCTCAAATCTTCGATAAGTCGAAACCGGAGAGATTTTTATCGCCTGGAATATTCGAGAAGTTTGACGATTTTTCACAGATGTTTTCTGCCCCCTCCCCGAAGATTATAAAAGGGAGATACTCGCCGATGAGGACTCACTTCTCACTTCTGACTTTCAGTTTATTCTTAGACACTTCGAGTTTTACCTTGCGACTTCTTCTAACTTCTAGTCGACTTCCCGTTTATTCTTTGAGATTTTTCAGTTTGACTTTGAGTTGCATTTGAGTTGAATTACGATTTGATTTTCGAAACATTAGTGTGCGATATTAGGGTTTCATTTTTAGTAGTAAAGTACTTTCATTTCCCCTTTCTTCGTATTACCGTTCCGCGAGAGTGAAAGTGAGTTCCCTGAGGTAAGAACCATTTCCCGTTTTATGAGAATCTAGTGTTTCGATGCAATTGGTTTTGCACGTTTGTACTAAACCCTTTTTCCTTGCCGTCCGTCTGGAATCCTGAGCCACACATCAGAGGCGGAGTGTACGCTCACCTCGGTGGATGACTGAGGATTACCAAAACCTTCAGTAGGGGTCCGAAGCAGAGAAACACTGGGTTCGATCATTGTTCAATACCTCCTGATTGGGTTCTAATGCTGGTAGCCAACTAATTCGTAAACTAATTACCGTCCGAAGCCACCATAATAAGTCTACCTGATCATATTAGTTTTCATCCCATTTTATTATATATGTATTGCTATTTTCCTTTAATATCATTTTGAAATACTCAGTCTGGCATTCTGACCGTACCTATATATATATTGTAAATAAATTTTTCTCATTGTGTTGCAATAAATGTTAAAACCTCAGTCTTATGAATCACTGGTTGTCGCTACTACCTTAGACAACACCGAACCCTTCTTCGACTAGTAGCTGCCTAGGTGGGTTTGCTGTTCCCCCTTTAGGAAAAAAATAGCTGGCGCCCGAAGGACCTTTTGACCAAGTGAGTCTCCAGGTAAGAGAGGGGGCGAGCAACACCGTTACAATAGTGGCAATTCAAATGTTTGAAGAACTTTCTGGAAGGATTAGTCCTATTATCAAATCGAAGTTGAATAAACTGCCCAACATGAGTTAGGGATATTGACTCAAATTGCAAAAACATATGGTTTAAATGAGATTATATGATGAAAATTCATATTAATATGATTTCAAGTTGCAGGATATGAAATTAATTTAAGCCTGTAGGTCTGCAATCTATACACGGTGGTTAAGAAAATCGAGTAAACTAACGAAATTTTATTCGTAGAGAATTCAAGCATTTCAAGACTTTCAATACAATGTATGGCCTCCACGGGCATCAATAACAGCTTGACATCTTCTTTGCATACTATACACGAGGTTGTTCAATATTTCTTGTGGAATTTGGTTCCATAAACGGGGAAGAAGCTCTCTTAGATAATTTAAGGATTCTGGGGTAGGTTGATGATTATCTAATCTTTGGAGTATTTCCCATGTATGTTCTATGCAATTCAAATCTGGTGAGTGCGGAGGTATTGGTAAATGTGGAGTACCAATCTCCTCGTGCGCATTCTCAACTATGGTTGCGGTCTAGCGTTATCGTCTAGGTCTAGAAATTGAAAAGTTTCATTAATAGCAGCGTGAAAATTAGGCAAAACAGTGTCAATGACATGCTCCCTATAATGTGAGGCGGTCATATTCCCAGGACAAATGTGTAGAACTGTGCGCCCGTTGAAACATATCCAGGCCCATACGATAACACAACCCCCTCGGATTGGATGTAATTCTTGGACATAGCAACGGATATTGTGACTGAGGAAGGAAACAACCTGATTAAGAACAGAAAAAACCAATATTTTCCTATTTCATCCTACAAATTCCAACAACTACCACCCATTGATGTTATATTGCAGGATATGAAATATTCAACATCAGAGTCCAGTAAATATCTCGGTCTACATATTGATAAAGAGCTTAAATGGAACCATCACATTGAACAACTTTGTAGCAAAATGGGATAATAAATTTATTCCTTTGAAATAATTTCAAAGTACGTAACTGATAGTATATTGAAAACGGTGTATCATGCAACGATTGAATCCAAGATAAGATTTGGTATATCATACTATGGATTTGGCAATATTTCTTCATTATTAGTACTCCAGAAAAAAGCAATAAAAATGATCTATAAGCTACGATATGACCAGTCTTGTCGTCTATGCTCTTCATATACAAGAATGCCTTATATTTTTGCATAAAAACAAACAATTGTTTCAAACAATATGAAATTCTAAAATGCGTTATGATACACGAAGATTATGTGATAATCTTCCCAAATGTAAACTAATCATCACCCAAAAGCAAATGGAATATAAATGTTCAACACTTTGCCATATGAGATTCAAGGAGAGCATAATTTCAAATTATTCGAAATAAAATCATTTGAGTTTTTATTGAACAAGGAACCCTATTGTATGGAAGATTATATGATTTATTAATGTTAATTGCTCTAGTGACACTATTTTCTTTTATATTGTTATATCGTTTGCATGTATCGAATAATTGAAAATGAAGATAATTTTTATTATTATTATTACGGGGTTTGCGTGGTATTAATTGTCCATACTTTTATTCTTCGAGAATCTAAAAATCGTCCATATCAGGATTCATCAGTGAAGAGCCATTGATCGTTCCAATTGACATGTTGCCTCACCCATTCCAGTTTTTGACGCTTATAGTCAAGTGTTAATGGAACTCCTCTTAATGGACGTCCAGAACAAAGATTCACCTCCTTCAAACGTCGTCTAATGGTTTCGATGGTATGTTGGACCCCATTTGCATTTTGAAGAGTATTTCGTAGCGTTCTATACGTAGATGGACGCATTCTTCTCGCCGAAACGGTGATGAAAAGATCATGAGCAGGTGTTGTTTTTCGTCACCCACCAGCCTTGGTATTTCCACAATGAAAACTGTCTCCCTGCATCTTTTCCAAAGTCAAGATATCACACTTTGGCTGACTTGGAGCCTTTCCGCTACACCAACCTGAGTTAGGCCATTCCGATAGCCCTATCAGCCTCAGCGTTTGTTAATTTACGTCTTGGCATTTTCAGAAAATTCGTTTCGAATCAGAGCCGTTGATAAACTGACTCCATTTCAAAATAAGAACATTCATGAAGCATATGCAAAGAACCAAACTTCAGAAAAAAGGCGACCAGATTGACGAAATGTCTCATACTGATTTTTATTAGATCGATTCAAGTTGTTATTGAATTTTGACTGATTTTACAGCAATTTTCTTGAAGATTACATACTTTTCAAAACGATTAAGTACGAGATTCCTTATTCTTGTGGAGCAGTATTTAAGAAATTTTGATTGATCTAATAGTATGACATGACATAAAGGAATAAAAATCACCTAACTCATTCTAAAAGACGACATTTTAAAGCTACAAAGAATAGTTCATCACGATCGAAAATACAGTGAATCCAATCGTTGTTCTTTGTTTGAGTTAACGCTGAATTTCCCAGAAAGCCCTCGAACTTCCAAGTAGATTAATTCGTTCATTTCCGAACTGGTTCTACGAGGAAATGAATTTCTTTCCGAGTTGTTATCGGGCAAAATCGAACTTGAGAGTTTTTACGACGAATTGATAACGTCAATGTACGAGCAATTTTCGCAATTTTCTTTCTCGAAGAGCTCGGAAAATGACGTCTTTTATAACGGAGGAACAGCCTCGTCTTAATCCGGTGTTCCTACACTGTTACTTTGTTCCTTCGTGAGGCGGATGGCATTCAGTTTTATTCGCCATGGGAACTGATTCTAGAGTTTCTGGTGTTTTGAAGGAGAGATTTGTTCATGACAAGTTGATTTCGAACGTAAATGTTAGAAAGAAGGTAGAAGTTACTGCCTCCATGGAATATTACGAAACATTTTACACCTATTTTTTAAAACATAGATTAATTCAAAATATACTGCTCCACATGTGTTAGGGATATCATTTCAATCGTTTCGAAATTATGTAGTCTTCGAGAAAATCGCTGTGAAATCATTCAAAAACTCGATAACAACTTGAATCGATCCAATAAAAATCCGTATGAG